>JAPPVO010000010.1:10782741-11201337 GCA_030407325.1 Camellia japonica
GATGTCCAACATGCACAAAAGGTCAGTGCAGTCGGGAAGGAGCACCTCCGCTTAGGTAGATGGGAAGAGTGATATAGATGCTAGGATCGTAAGACACGACCCCAGTCTGGATAAGTTGACTCTTTTGGGAGGTGGAGCTTGGTTGTGTAGGGAGTGGGTTGGTTGTGACATTAGGTCTCTCTGGAGGCAAAATCACATTTTTGTCAACGAGTCTTGAATCTCGTGACGCAGTCTGAAACATTGGTCGGTATCATGACCGTGCTGCTGGTGATATGCACAGTACTTGGCTGGGTTGTGAGAGGGGGGAAGTGGATTTGGTAACGGCCTCGGCTCCAGGGGTTTTAGATGCCCCTTTCTGATTAAGACCCCTAGAGCCTTGGACAAAGGCATGTACAGTGGGGTGAAGGTTCTTTGGCCACTGGGCTAGTATTTAGTGGTCTGTGTATTACTTCCGGATGCACCGGAGAAGGGTGTGGCTGCCATGGGCCTTGGAAGGGGAGGGGGAATGGTGGCGACCTTGCTGACCTCCGAAGCTCTTGCAGTTACAGCGCCACTCGGGCCTGCATTGTTGTTGCCGTTAAAGGTTCTCCAAGGTTGCTCCCTGTCCTGGTCAATCAGACCCTGTTTCATTGCATCTTCAATTTGTACCCCCATCTCGTGTAGATCCGAGAAGGTGGGGAAGGGGAGTACAATCATCTTTTGCATCAGTTTTGGTTGGAGATTGCGCACAATCATCATGATCTGGTCCTTATCAGTGGGCCTCAAAGTCATCATCGATGCCTTCGCCCTCCATCGGGTCACGAAATCTGAGAAAGTCTCTTTGGGCTCCTGCCTTGTTGTTTCGAGATCACGAGTTGTAATCTCGATCTGGGTGTTGTAAGAGTATTGCGCAACAAAGGCCTCGGCCATTTCATCCCAACTCTTCTTGACATCATCCTCCAACTTCGCATACCAGATAGCGGCCACACCCGACAGGGTTCGGCCAAATAGCGAAAGCTTCTGGGGTCTGGTGAGGCCCATTGGCCGTAATATATCTGAGAATAACCGGAGGTGGACCATGGGATCACCAGATCCGTCGAAGCGATCGATCTGCGGCATCTTGAATCTATCTGGCAGCGTCACAGCCACATCGGTATATCCGTCCTCGATATCTGGGATAGCTTTTACCCCCTGGGATTTTTTGAATAGCTTCTCGAGCTTGCTCAATTTCAGTGCTGTGGGTCTACTTCGAACTCGAAGGGAGAGTCCGGGTGGTTGACGGGTGTATGTACTTGGATGATGGAGCTGGCCCCGTTGGAAGGTCTGTGTCCTCCTGGATGTTCTGGACATTGGCAAGGTGTTTTGGATGTTTGGCAGGACATTCTGGGTAGTTGGTGTTTGCTCGGGTATTGGGACCCCTGGTGGGGAGGAGCTGGATGTGAGGCTGATGCTCCGGCTTGCTGCTGTAGCCGGTAATTAGTTCCGCCTGTTGGGCCATGATTGTGGCCTGCTGTTTAGAGAACTCCGCTTGGCGGACAGCGTCCTCCTGCATTTGCTTCATACTCTCTTGGATTTGGCGCATCATTTCTTCCATCTCGGCTATGTTCTGCTGATCCTGCTGACTGACTGGTATGTGTATTTCTATGGCAGAAACCGAGACCTCAGCCCGACTATTTACTGCTGGGGTAGACCACTGCTCTGGTAACCTCTGCTTAGACACACTACGCTTTCTCAGCCTTCTTCTGACAACCGGGGGTAAAGAATGAAACACTGGTTGTCCGTCAACCAGATCCTCAGATCGATTGAGCCGACGACCTCTTGTCCAAAGTGCTTGGGGAATATCTACTGGGTCGGAAGCAATTGTGCTAAAACTGTCCTAGCAAAAAGATAAATAAAGCAATAAGGAAATAAATAACCAGATAAACGAACAGCATAACAGCTTAAAATAAATACACAACACACAGCTGGGCATAACAACACACGGTCGATAAGCTGAATACACACTGTCCTCAAACACTGATCATTATCCCTGAATCACTGTTCCCCAAGACTGAATCTGATACCCGCAGATAACTGATTCTCAAACACTGACTGATGCCCGCAGGCCTGATGCCCAAACTCATAAACTGATACATGCATTCCCTGTAGAGACGCACTCTAAAAGCACATAACAGATAAGTGAGAGCCAAAACACCCCTATGTTGGGGTAGGGTTTCCCTGTCCTATTTTGTCAAGAGCTAGGGTTTCACTACGCACGCAGCGGTTTCAAACAACCTATATCGGGTAAGCAACCTGTCCTAGTTTGGAATGGTCACTACGGATTCGATATGCACTAGGTCGAATGGTCAAAAGGGTCAAAAGGGTGCCCGGTAAAACCGGGGTTTGTGTTCCCATACTGGCAGAGCCCACAACCGGTCAGCCTTATGGTCATGCCTTGACAAGACAAGCCTCCGGCAAACCGTTTAGGAATAGTAGATGGCAAACACGGTGTCCTAGGCGCACCAATGCAAATGCAATGCAAAGAAACACACAAGTGTAGTCAAAACCAGATATCATGAGTTCGAGTCAAGTTCTCTAAATCCCCAGCAGAGTCGCCAGAAACTGTAGACGTCCCCGAACGCCCCGGGAGGGATGAGTCCCCCGTTCCGTTCATTTTGGGCTCACTACAGTTCAGGACTCAAATTGTCACGGTTCTTAATCTGAACCAAAGAGTCCAAATCCGGCAAATCGTTTTGAGAAAACAGATTTTTTTGAAAGAAGTGCCAAACATGGACTGCTTTGCCAGATACAGAGTCGCCACCTAAATATTTTATTTTTGGGAAATTTAGGAAACCCTGACTCGTTGCCTAAGGCCACGTGTCCGTCATCACCAAAGTTGCCTCGGCTCGGGAACTTGGGTACGATTGGGGAAGGTCACTTCGTGAGCACCCCCGCTCGCCCGATCAAAGATCGGCCTCTACTAACCATGATATCTAGTTTTGAAAACATTATGCATTCTTATTCCGGTTATTAGCCTAGATTTACTATGTGATGCGCACAGCATACAAGTATAGACCGGGTCGCCTGAATTGGAACAAAACATTTCATGTTTGTTTTTTGAAAGATGGTTTGCTACTCGCAAGTAGGCTTAAAATGCAGATTTTGCCACCCTCAGGTGGGCTTAGAAAAGATGGTTTTGCCACTATCTAGTGGGCTTAAAACTCACAGTCAATGATTTGTTCCAATCCAAATAACCCAACCTTCACCCACAGGCATTCAGGCAGTTATATCACATAAGCAAATAGCCTCATGGTAAGCATGCTATCATGGCAGTCACTCACACACATGCAAGGATGCTAAAGCATAAAAACTTACCGAGTACTCCAAGCCAAAACAGAAGCTAATTAGAAATCCATGCATGATCCTAACTATACAGAAATGCCTAATGCAACACATGCAAAATGCAACTATAGCAGGCTCGGCTATTCTAAACATGGCATATGAATGCTACAGCTAACATGTATTCAACTTGAATTGAAATACAAATGCAGTTAGTATGATGCGCCGAGCCCGGTGCATGCAAAACAGATGAATGAATGCAAACATGCTATCATACTGTATGCTAATTGAAACATGCCCTAATCTAACCATCATAAGCTGGTAAATAAAAGGGAGAAAGACGTGGGTTGGAAGACATACATCACACGCACGCACACTTATTACAACATTGCCCTCGCTCGGAGGGTCCGAATAAATAATATACAGTCCCAAATGAATAATTACAGTCCGAATAAATACAAAATCCTAATTAATTAACAAATTAATCTAGGAAAACAGTAAATTAGCATGCAAGCTAGGGACTGCCTCGACTCTGCTCCGGATGATGAATGATGCATGTTTGAGTTGCTTGGCGCGGAAATCCATCGCGATGCCCCAATTAGCCTCTGTTTACAATTGAGCTCGGAATATTGCGCGAAGCTCCAAGAGATTGCCGTTTCTGATTTGCTGCAACAGAGAGCAGGAAAGGGCATGGCAATGTATTTTCACATATGTATGCTTGACTACTCTTCAGGGAGCGTAGTCCTCGATCCTCGTGCCACCAATCACGCATCTCGATGCATGATGGCCGAGGAGTCGAATTGCACGACTCAATATGAATGAATGCACATAAAACACAACAAGACCTAGACTCCATCATGGATAATCCGGAGTGTCGGCGACTGGGAATTGAGACACGTTCCGTCACTCGGAGTACGAAACGTACCTCGTTTCCCGTGCTCGGGCTAACTCCTATCCCAAACACAATGCAATATGCATGACATGCATGAATGCAACTAAGATACAACCTAACATGCACAATGCTATGAAATGGCATACACGATGCACGAGGTAACATGGCATACACAATGCGCTAACATACAACCTAGCATACACAATGCTATGAAATGAAATGGCATACACAATGCATAATGGACTTACACCAACACAAGTGGACCTCAGCCACACTCACATAGAGGCCATTAGATGAAAATGAGACACTCGAGATGCGTGCACACATGCACGCAAACCGAGGACCGAACCTAAGGCACGAATGCCACTCTAACAAAGGCATGGAAAGGCATACAAACATGGAATTTCAAGCACTAAAAATTTCAAAATATGATGCTAAACAGCCCCGAAACATGGCAATATGGCACCCGATGCATGAGATGAACCCCGAAACTCAAAACTAGGCATATGCAATGACCTATAGCTATACAAAGCATGCATTATTTGATCATGAAGCATGAAGACAGAGTCAAGGCAGTCCCAAAACATGAACATTTCTAGTTCAAAGCATGGCCAAAAGATGCTAGCAAGATGGCCTAAAATAGCATGCAATTTTGACTATCAAACATGGTTTACATGGCAAGTATATGAAGCAGTGAGAACTCACCAAACCAGCAAAAATCAGTGAACTAAACATGCCAAATATGCCCAAATACACATGGAAATGCAGCCAACACATGCACAAATGAGGGGCTCCTTTAGAGGGCATACAAGGATTATTAAGCACATACAAGATAGACATGTGGCAGCCCAAATCAACTTTGAAAATCAAATATGATAGTCTTAAAACTCACCAAATTGACCCTGAAATGTGACTAAAAGCATGCAAGATAGGGTCTCTTTGGAAGGCCAAAATGACCACCAAACAAGTCAAGGTGAGAGGGGTCACCCCCCTCTGATTTGGAGGCTCAAAACAGTGTTCAGCCACTGAAAATCCACTGGATTCAGTGGCTAGAAGGCCAAACAAAGCATGCAACAGGGCTTAGGTGTAAGGCTCAAAATAGGAACAATCAAGCATACAAGAAGCATGTGACCTCAAATAAGAAAATACCCTTAATAAAACATGAAGATGATGTCAAAACAAGCCTTTTTCCAGTTTATTAACAATCTCAAAAGTGAACACAAATAGGGCTAATCTATCATGCAAAAATGGCCCTAAAAGAGAGAATAGAGATAGGGACAGCAGCTGGCCCCAAATGGCAAGGAGCCCTTCAACAAAGTTGAAGAGGGGCTCAAAAAAAGCACTTTACAGTTTACATCAAGCCACGAAAATAAACACAAGTGAGGCTAAACTATCATGCAAGAAAAAGGCCTAAAAGAGGGATAAAGAGACAAGTGGTAGCTGCTGGCCTCAAACAGAGGAGAGCCCTTCAACAATGTTGAAGAGGGGCTCAAAAAAGATATTTTACAGTTTATGACCAAGTCCAAAACAGCTCAAAAATAAGCCTAAAATACTATGCAAAAAAAGGCCTAAAAGAGAGTTAAAGAGGCAAAGTGATAGTAGGAGACCTCAAACAGCAAAGTCCTTGATCAAACATGAAAAGGAGCTCAAAATATGACTATTTACAGTTTGGGTCGGAGCCCAAAAATGTAAGCACAAAGGCTAGATTACATGCAAAATAGAACAAAAAAGAGGAAAAAGAAGCTTACCCTTGTAGCACAAAGCTCCAGCAGCTTTTGGTCCAAGAAATGGTGCTCCTAACCTCTGGAAATAGCCTCCAAGTGGCTGGAATGGAGTGTGGAGGTGTGGTGCTATGGATTTGGTGCAAGAACCTTAGGGTTTGGGGGGTTGAAGTAGAGAGAGAGAGGGAGATTGTATGCAAGAGCTCTAAACCAATTTGTAACCCTTAAATGGAGCTGGGGGTCTGGTTTTATAGAGGGAGTGGAGGAAAGGGGGGAAAATCAAATTCAAATTTCCCCCCCAAAAGACCCCCCCCGGATACAGGATCTGGGGGAAAAAGAGGGTGCAGCTGTAAGGAACCAGGTGAGGGGAGCATGGCCGGCCAGGTTCAGAGGGTTCAGGTGGCCGGCCGGCCACCTCCCTGGCCGGCCGGCCAGGTTCAAAAGGGTCAATCAGAGAAAGCTGGCCGGCCACCCATATTTGGCCTCCCATGTGTGCACAACACAACCATGTGGTCAAACCCAGAAAAAGTGAACCAGGAGAGAGAAAACCCAACTTTTTAGAGGGGTTCAAAAGGGTCAGGAACAATTGCTGGCCGGCCATGACATATTGGTGGCCTCCCAGGTGTGTACAACACAAATATGTGGTTGAGGGCCAAAAAAAGTGGCCCGGGGGTGGTCAACACTAGCTTTCTAGCGAGGAAAACGGGCGACGGAGAGCGATGAAGGAATAAAGCTGGCTTTCAGAACAATTGCTGGCCTCCACCCTTCTACGACCTTCCTAACAATGAAAATAAGGTCCCTGCCAAAAATGAACTAACCGATGCAAAACGAAGGTTCGGGGGCCAAAACGCGCGGCCCGGGGCCCCGAAAACAACTGTTAAGCACCGGAGGTGGCGTTGACCACGAAGTTGGTCTCTCGAGCCACAGTGTCCCTCAAAAGGGAGGAAATAAGATGTATGCCAAAAACCGGAGCAAACGGAGGTGGTTAAGCGGTCCCGAACCGAGGCACACGGCCGACGGCTCCGAAAAACCGGAAACCGGGCTCCAAATGGGAAAAATGGCCTACGACCACGAAACGTAGCCTACGGCCACTGAGAGATGGTCTACGAGACCTCTCCCTCCCTTTGGAAGAGAAAACAGAGAAAACAGAGCCTGGTTCGCAAACCGAGGCAAAGCACAGAAAAGCTCGGAAGTTCGGAGGCAAGTCTCGCAGCCGAGACTCTGAAACCTCTGAACGAGCACGATATGCAACATCACCAAGCGCTCAATCGGTGACGTCTGAGTCTTAAGGTCGGTCAAAAATGGGGTGTCTACAGTGGCATACTACCTGTACCTGAAAATGATGTCCCATATAGGGTGAACCAACACCCAGTAGAGATATGCTAAACATAATATGAGCAATAACTAAAACATTAGCATTTGACAAATGTTTAACTCACATGAATCAATTCATAACCCATTTCAAATACATGACAAATGTGTCCATGTTTCATTCCATTTTCATTACTTATCCAATTTCTCAATTCATAATCTTGGCTCAGAACCTGGCCATATACTTTAAATGAGATTATATCTCATGTCAGTAACTCTTCCATTTCAACAATTCAAATGAAATAACAACTCATATCAAAACACTTCCATAAGCCACAATAGATACACAGATTCGCTGTATCAATAACACATAAAACACTTCCATACTTCACAAGTGATACACAGATTTGTTGTATCAATAATTCAATAGATACACGTATTGCTGTATTAATGGAGTCCATCCCCTATCTCCTCCCACATAACATCCGGTTTAGAAGTCCATCCCCTATCTCCCCCTAAACCGTGGAGTACATCCCCTATCTCCTTCCATACAATACCATGCATATAAACACATATCATATACATAATCAAACAATACATACATTCAATGTATTATTCCAACCGTCATATTCGATGACATATTCAATTGATTAGTTTTAGTTTGCCTAATCTTCATGCATTGTCTACAACAATCAAGACTATCCTCCACCAATAGCCCAAAGCAGTTATTTCTAAACAGATAATAAATGCCTCAACAGATAATATAATCTCAACATTTTTAAAGTGAGCGATTAATAAATCCAACTCCACCATTCTAATTCATAATGAACCAATTCCATTATTTCCAACTCAATTTCACATTTCCACAATAATTGTCATTAATTACACTAATGACCCAGATATACCCAAACATGGTATTTTTTTCCCTTTTTCTCAACATTGACCCAAAGGTCCAAATATTAATAACAACATCAACAATCTCCTTTTTAGACCCAAAATATACATATATGAGTCAAAAACAACAAAACCTCTCTTTTGAAAATAACACATTTCAAATCCTAACTTTCCCAAATCAACACATCTATACAAATAACTCAATGTCTATGTTCAAGCACATAAGAATGAGTAGGAATCCCTACCTCAAATTCGGAGCCCAAGGGAGGATGATGAAGAAATTGAAGATGCTCCAAAACCCAAGATTTTCGGATCAAAATATAGCCCTCGACAATCCCCACAACTTTTACAAAGGCCCAAGATGAGGAAACCACTCCTACTAGATCAATCCCTAGAGAGAATGTAAGGTTTTAGAGAGAAAGGCTCTTCAATGGAGGTTTTGAAAAAGTAAGAGAGAGAAAGGAAATCAAAAAGTGATCCAAAAAGTGAAATCTCGGACTGATATAAAAGTCGCCCCGCTTGAGCGTGGAAACCCCCGCTCGAGCGTTAGACACAGACTCACGCTCGAGCGTCAAAAGCGCCGCTCGAGCGTCGATTGCACATTTCTAGAAGTTTTACAGACATGGTCCCTGCTCGAGCGTCAAACTCCCCACTCGAGCGGAGGAACAAAAACAAAGGTTCACGCTCGAGCGTCAAAACTCCCGCTCGAGCGTCTAAAGACCTGCAGACAAAAGTACTGGGGGGTGGAAATTTACGCTCGAGCATCAAAAAGCCCGCTCGAGCGGAGAAGCAACAACGAAGGCCCCGCTCGAGCGGAGAAGCAACAACGAAGGCCCCGCTCGAGCGTCAAAGCCCTGCTCGAGCGTGAAGGCCAAATTCTGGGCATCAACCAATGGTTCCAAAGCACAACCAACCTATTTCAAACCTGCACAACACAACCCAAGACTCAAATACAAAGAGTAAGGAAAGGAAATGAGAATGAGACAACAACACAACCACGGAACCAAGTCCGGAATACAATCTACAAAGGAAAGGAAAACCGGGATCGCTATACAGACGGTAGCCAAAGAATGCTATGTCGCCTCGTTAAAAAGTTCAAGTTGAAGGAGGCTATGATCATTGAAGGCCTTGATGTCAGAGACGAAGAACAACTAATTAGAGGTGAACCAGTAGAAGAACTAGTTAAAGTTTCCATTGACCCCGCCGATCCAACAAGGATGGCCAAGATTGGCAGCCAGCTATACTCTCAAGCTAAGGCCGATCTCACGGCTTTCTTAGCCAAGCACAAAGACGTCTTTTCTTAGACTCATTCGAACATGCCAGGTATCGACCCTTCTTTTATTACTCATTGCCTCAGTATTGAGCCCCAATTCTGACCATGCCACCAAAAACAACGCAAGTTCTATCCAGAACGTAACAACCTTATCACCACTAAAGTGGATAAACTATTGACGGCTTAGTTCATCAGAAACGTGGACTATCCCCGATGGTTGTCTAACGTGGTCTTGGTTCGCAAAAGTAATGGCAAGTGGCGACTGTGCGTTGACTACTTAGACCTCAATCGAGCTTGCCCTAAAGACAGCTACCCACTTCCCAAGATAGATCTGTTGGTCGACGCAACTGCGGGCATCAGATGTTTAGCTTCATGGATGCTTTCTCAGGCTATAATCAGATTTTAATGCATGCGGCCGACCAGGAGCACACCTCTTTCATTACCGACAGAAGGACTTATCATTATCGAGTGATGTTGTTCGAGTTGAAGAATACGGGAGCAACTTACCAACACTTGGTTAATGTCATTTTCAAGAACCAGATAGGTCAAAATATGGAGGTCTACGTCGATGACATGCCTGTCAAAAGCAAACCCTCTTTCGATCACTAAGCAGACCTGCATAAGACTTTCCAAGCCTTGCTCAAGTACCAAATGAAGCTGAATCCAGAAAAGTGCGCCTTCGGCGTGGGGTCTGGTAAGTTTTTGGGGTTCATGGTCAACTACAAAGTTATTAAGGCCAACCCAGAAAAGATTAAGGCCCTAATAGAGATGCAGTCTCCTAAAATGGTAAAAGAGGTTCAGCGACTCACAGGCAGAGTAGCCGCCCTCAATCGTTTCATATCAAGGGCCACCGACAAGTGCCTTCCATTCTTCAAAGTACTTCGAACCTCTTTCGACTGGAATACTGAGTCCGTAGAGGCATTTCAACAACTCAAACAGTGCATTGCAAATCCTCCCCTCATCTCTCAAGCGATTCTAGGGGAGACCCTCTTCCTTTACTTAGCTGTCTCCCACACTACAGTTAGTATAGCCTTTGTCAGAGAGGACAGCTCAATCTAGCGCCCGATTTATTATATCAGCCGTGCACTTCGAAGGGCCAAACAAAATTATCCCTTATTGGAAAAGATCGCCCTAGCTTTGGTCATCGCCTCCCGACGCCTCCAAGCTTACTTTCAAGCCCACTCCATAGTGGTTCTCACTGACTAACCTTTGAAGAAAATCATGCAACAGCCAGAGTTCTCGGGCAGACTCATGCAGTGGTCTGTCGAATTAAGCCAGTACAAAATCTCTTACTGACCCCGAACGGCTATCAAAGGCCAAGCCATCGCAAACTTTATCTTGGAGTTCACCAATCTCACCCTAAACACATCCCCTCTGCCAGCACGAATCACTCCTAATATAGAAGACCCCCAAAGAGGGTAGTGGAGCAGGTCTAATCCTCACCACCCCAGAGGGTGAATACTTCAAATGTGCCCTCCGTTTCCTATTCGCAACGAGTAACAACGAGGCTAAGTATAAGGCCCTTATTGTAGGTCTCCGGCTGGCTAGAGACATTAGGGTCGAACATCTCCGAGTGCTCAGTGATTCCCACTTGGTGGTTGGACAGATAACAAGTGAGTTTGATGCCAAAGAAGCGGCCATGCGATTATGCAGGGATATCACTCTTCCCCTTACCCGCTTCTTCAATAGCTCAGTGATTCCTAGGTAGATGTAATGGCACAGTTAGCCTTAGCAGACCAATTAGACCTCTGCCACGGCATCCGGATCGAATACCTAACCCACCCCGCAATTTCACCAGATCAGCAAGCGATTCATCTACTCCAGGACGAGCATTGGCCCAGGACATTATCACATTCTTAGAACAGGGAATATTACCTGCAGACAAACAAGATGCTGCCAAGGTCAGGGCTGGGTCATCAAATTATGCCCTTGTCGGTGGCATCTTGTATAAGAGGGGATTCTCACGGCCATACCTCAAATGCCTTAATAATGATTAGGCCACCTACGTCATATGAGAAATACACGAAGGAGTTTGCGACAACCACTCCGAAGAACGGTCTTTGGCTCATAAGATCCTTCGCACAAGTTATTTTTGGCCCACGCTCAACCAAGACGCCATCGACTTTGTGTTTAAATGTGACAAATGCCAACGTTTTGCCAACATCCCCCATGCCCCACCAACAAAGATGATCACGCTTAGCAGCCCTTACCCTTTTGCCAAATGGGGCATTGATCTCATAGGCCCCTTGCCGATCGGCCAAGGCCAAATGAAATTTGTTATGGTTGCCATTGATTACTTCACCAAGTGGGTAGAAACAGAACCCCTTGCCAAGATTACTAAGCGGAATACCACCAGGTTCATTTGGCAGTCTATTGTGTGCGGCTTCGGGTCCCCTCAAGCCATTATCTCCGACAATGGCAAACAATTTGACAACGCCAAATTCAAAGCATTCTGTGACGAGTTCCACATTAAGACTTGTTTTTCTTCCCCTGGCTATCCTCAAGCCAACGGGCAGGTAGAAGTCATTAACCGCTCTCTATTGAAAATCGTTAAAACCAAGTTGGAGGCCGCCATGGGACTTTGGGCAGAGGAGTTGCCGAATGTCCTCTGGGCCTATCGGACGACAACCAGAACTTCGACTGGGGAGACCTTATTTCGCCTAACTTACAGTGCCAAGGCTGTCATCCCGTGCAAGTTGGCCTACCAACACCCCGGGTCATCAATCTTGATCCCCAACTAAACGACGAACTTTAGAGTGCCAACTTGGACCTCATCGAAAAATTGCGAGAAACAGCTGCCGTCCAACTGGCCTCATACCAATAGAAAGTAAGGCAGCATTATAATCGCATAGTCCAACTCAGGGAATTCACAGTGGAAGACCTAGTCTTGCGCGAAGCAACCCTTGCCACTAAAAACCCAACCGACGACAATCTAGTAGCTAAGTGGAAAGGCTCTTACATCGTCAAAACTAGACCCTACCCAGGCACTTATCATCTCTAAGGCATGGAAGGAATAGACCTCCCTCATCCATGGAATGTCGAGCACTTGAAACTCTATTTCCTGTAAAATGACACCTTCTGCTTGTTGTACGACTCAATTGTTGTATGTTTCATTTTGCTGTTCGGAACACTTTTGTCCTTGCCATATAATGCATAAATGTATGATCGCAGGATTCTGCCTTAAAGACAACAATTTAACATCCCAATTATTTGTGTTATACCTTAATATAAAATTTTCGAAGAAGCTAGGGTAGACTGAGCATCATAGTCCTCAGCCAGACTAGGCATTACAAGCCTCAGCCAAACTAAGCATCACAAGCCTCAGCTAGACTGAGCATCGCAATTCTCAATCGGACCGAGCCTGGAAAGCTAAGCTAGATTGAGTCCAGCATGCCTCAACTAGACTGAGTATTATAAGCCTCAGCCAGACAGAGCATCACAGGCCTCAGCCTGACTAAGCATTACAAGCCTCAGCCAGACTAAACATCACAGGCCTCAGCCAGACTGGGCATTACAAGCCTCAACCAGATTGAGTATCACAAGCCTCATCCAGACTGAGCATCGTAATTCTTAGCCAGACCGACCCTAGAGACCTTAGCCAAACTGAGTCCACCATGCCTCAGTCAAACTGAGCATTGCAATTCTCAGCCAGACCGACCTAGGAAACCTCAGCCAGACTGAGTCCAGCATACCTTCGTCAGACTGAGCATCGCAATTCTCAACTAGACCGAGCCTAAAGAGCTTAGCCAGACTGAGTCCAGTAAGCCTCAACCAAACTGAGCATCACAAGTCTCAGTTAGACTGCTTCATCGGGCCCAGCTAGCTTGAGCCAAGCAGACCTCAGCCAAACTTAGCGCACGCCTCAGCTAAGCTCCACCTTTATTCCTTCTTTGAAATAATATTTCCCTTATTCTTTCTTCCAAATCACATAACATGTTCTTTGAAGCACAACACCACGAGTAAAGCCAGTTCATTATACAACAATCCAACAAGCAAAGCAAAAAGCAATTTTATAACTTAACTTTATTTCAACTAACTTCAAAAACCATTACACCAGCCGAAAACGTAACAAACTTCAAAAACCATCTTTCCAGTTTAAACACAAATTTCAACTATTCTTTATAAGCAGCCATATCAATTCAAAAAAAAAAAAAAAATAGACAACCACAAACACGCCAGGTTGGGCCAGATCTTCACTCTCCTCCTCATCCTCCATCTTCTTCACCCTCGCTGGAATCTAGGTCTTCCTTCTCGATCCCCTCCTCCAAGGGGGTCTGGGCAATATCTCTCTCCCCTGGCTTCACGTGGCTGAAGTCCATGTCTGGGAAAAGTTCCTTCACCCTTCGCTGGCAGCTCATCTACCCACTGTCCCAATACAGGCTCAATTAATGCTTATAGATGTCAGACTGTTAAAAGTTTTCTATTATCTCTGCCTTGGTCTGCCCTTCCACCAACGAACTTACTGCCACGTTAGAAGGCCCTGCTCCATCTCCTTCCTCCCTGGCTAGACTGGCTGCTACCGCAGCATCTATAAATTCTGTCGACTGTTTGTATTGATCCACAGCTACGCTATAGAAGTCAGGGTAAGCAGCTCTCTCTGACCGCAAAGTCTTGGTCAGCTCTGCCGTCTTTCCCCTCTCTTCTTCTAAAGCCTCTTTTTTCATAGCAAGGCCCCTCTCCAATTCTGTGATTCGCGCATCTGCCTCCTCCTTCTCCTTCGAAGTTTGATAGCGTAGTTCTTCGTTATTGGCAAGGGCCTCTTTTAACCTCTCATAAGCGGTGGCGCAGGTTTCTTGAACCTCACCAGTCTTTTTTTGTTCTGTTGCCAAGTTCAACTCCAGCGTCGCTACCTCACGACGAGTCGCTTCCTACTCAAACTTAGCTTGGCTCAGCTCAACACTTGTGCTCGTTAACGCTGCAGCCACCACTGTCTGCCCTACCATGGCTTTCTTCGCCACAAACCCTTGCACCACGGCCAAAACCTCCATGTTTTAAGCCTGCTTCGCGTACATCAGGCCTCTGGCATAGACACTTCGTGCCATCTTTCGCCACCGCCCGCTTTCTTCCTTCACCGCCTCTAACTGTGCCTTGAGGGGCTCCGCGTCCACCCTTGCGCTCATCTCTTTCCCTAAAAGAGTGACTGCCAATGTCAGGGATTCCATCTGCAATGAGCAGAAGGCCCTCATTAGCTTACCCTCCCCAAACTTGGAGATGCCCTTCAAGGCGGCATCTTCTATGGTCCCCAATAGACGATCCGCCGCCGCCGCTCGCGCTGTCCGTGTCACCTCGGTCGTTCCCCACCTTCAGCTAGCAACCAACCAACCACTACACTCAAGTGGCAAACGACGGTTCCCTTATTTCCCACCGTTGAGTTTACTTTAACATTCCCCCCTAGCACCAAAGAAAGGCGTCTCTTTTCTACTTCCTGCCCTGACAACCCTTCTTCTTCAGTCGCAGGGGCGCCCACCACTGGCTCAGCATCACCCACGCGTTCTCCTTGTTATAAGGAGCAATCAACCGTCTGCCCCACACTCCTTCCCCCTAAGTCCACAACCTCCGCTACTAGGGGGTCTGCCTCACCTCCCTCCGTCACCATTCCAGGTCTTGGCACTCCCACCTCCTCTACTGCTGGTTCAGCCTCCCCCTTCCCCCTTTTTGCCTTCTTTGCCTCCTTACCCTCCGTTGGCGCCCTCATTTTCTTCACGACTCGCTCCACTTCTGCTTTGCTCTTCTCCTTGATTGGATCCACAGGTGCTTTGAGTGGCACGAATGTCCTCCAATCCTGCTCTTCTACGCCTTTAAGACGTAGCAGGATGCGCATATGTGCTCTTCTCCGTCGCCGCCAACACCCACCGATCTTCCACTTCTTGAGTTTTTCTCATTGCCTCTACCTCCTCCGGAGCAAGATCTCCTTCCACGGGCTCAGGTCCCAATTTCAAGGCAAACAAGGCCGACAGCTTGACCAGGTTATCCCATCAGACCCCTTCTTTTTCTCTCCATCCCTTCACCTGCTTCACTCTCCTCTCTGTCATCGTATCCAACTTCGGCTATAGCGACTTGATAGGGATCTTCCAAATCGTCCGAACCCCCTCCCCATCATTCGCTGATACAAAAAACCTTTTTGTTTGCCAACCCCTTAACAAATGAGGGTAGCCTTGCCACCAAACCCTTGCATGCCATTGCTTATAGGGTCCCCTATGTCTCCTGTTGACCTAACGCTTTATAGCACAAGAAAAACTCATCCACTGACATCATTTCCCCCTCAGTCACTCATGGCCACGAAATTGCGCACGCGAACAGGATCTTCCAGGCGTTTGGCATCAACTGGCCTGGAGCCACCTCCAACCGATTCAACACATCGATAAATAACTGGGGGAGCGGCAACCTCAACCCCCCGTGGAGCACCTCTTCGTACAAGGCGAACTCCATTGGTCTCGTATCCGATGCCCTCTCCGTCGCAGTTGGCAGCCTCAACCCCACCTCTGCCGAAATCTAATATTTCTTACGTATCTCCTCCAAATCCTTCACCGTTAAATTCGACTTGTCTACTTTAGTATGCCAATGATCAGGCACAACCTCGCTAATCGGTTTGACAGCCGAAATCATCGTCGCCGGAATGGGCCTGGTCGCTCACTCCACCCTCCTCTCCACCAGCCTCTCTACTCTATACTTCTCTGCTAATGCCACTCCATCGTCCTCTTCCAACGTGTCAAGCACCATGGCCGGCTCTTTATCTTGTGCCATTTCCTTTACGTTTCTGTATATTGCTTCGGTTGTAAGGGTGAGGAAATTCGCGACGTGACAGAGTGGAGAATCAAATGAGATAAAGAAACTGAAGTCAGGAATGCACTGGTTTTTTGCAATAAGGTAAGCAAAGTGCACGATCCCGAATGCCTAGGGTTTACCTGTGTTCCAAGGATCGCGGTTAAACTTCGCCAATTCTAAAACTCACCAAGTTCAAATACCCCACCTTTCTCAAATTCCTCCCATTTTTTTTACAGCCCCTTCACTTCCTACTACCATTTCAACACCCCTTATCAGCGGTCTAGATTGTCTCACGTGTACAGCCATGATCCCTTCTTCCTCTCACTCATTCTCTTTCCTTCCCCCTCGCATCTATTCCACTTCACATGCCCACATGCTTTTCCATACCTCGAGCCTCGTGCACCATGAATGCCCTTGTTGGTCAGTCACTTTCCTCAGCGGTCAGCCACGACCTCGGCCGGTCGCCCTACTTGCCAGTCGGTCGCCCTACTCGTCGGTCAGCCACCACCCCGGTTTGTCATCCTCCTCCACGGTCGGCCACCACCCCAGTCGGTCATCCTTCCTTTACGGTTGATCGCATCTTAGGGGATTGTTGTTTTCTTTCTTATTCCCTTCGTTAGACTAAAACTGCACTCGAAAATTGTCACGACCCAAACCCGCCCCTATGGGTTTAGCACCGTAACCGGCCAGTAATCCGAGATTACCGAAGGCCTGCTTAACAGTAAGACAGTAAAACAGAGTACAAGGGCATGCCGGAAGCCAATACAGTAAACAAACAATGTCCAATGAGCTGTGACAGTCTGTATACACAAAGATTTTCATACATATATGCAGTTAGTGACAAAACAGTATATAGATTATATACAATCATTTAGAATGGGGACTTAATCCCTATTAACCAGTACAGTAACAGTCTACACAGATACAGAGACAGACAGGGGAAATAAAAACACCCCTAAGCCATAGCTTGGCAGGCTCGGAACCTCCCAGTGAGGCACAGTGGTTGGCTTGACAAAAAGGGAAGTCTACCCCACGCTCCTAGCTGCGGTCTGGTGCCTGTACACCTATATATATATATATATATATGAGCAGTGAGCTAAAGCCTAGTGAATAACATAAAGCGTAAAGGGGTTTAGAATGAATGTCCTTACAGTAATGAAAACAGTTCATTTCAATCAGTATATCAGTTGTTCAGTACAGTAAACAGTCATATGTGGTACATCCATTAGCATAACAGTAAACAGTAGGTCTTAAAAGACCGAACAGTCAATGATGGCCATCAATCAGTAAACAGTAGTGGTTCCAACAAGGGAACCAACAGAGATCTCTGTAACAGTAACAGTAGTTGCTAAGGATGCCACAATACAGTTCAGAATATAGGACATACATTCATTCAGTTAACAGTATCAGTTCAGAAACAGTACAATTTAATTGTTCAGGAGATAATCATTTTGAACATATCTTTACACAGTTGTTACTCACAGAGTTCTAGGCTACAGTAAGCTAGAGCGTCTCCTCGGAAGCCAACCCTACACAGTTAACAGATCAAACACACACTAAGCTATACAGTTGGGAAAGATAATAACTTAATCCCTAATTGCCTGGTGTGTTCTACATCTATATCCTCATTAAGATGCCTTAAACTAGGCCTAAAAATGCCTAGGGTGAAATGAGGATGCAAAGATGCTCTCAGAAAACATTTTCAGAATTTTCAGAAAAACAGAGTCCCGCTCGAGCGTAGGTTTACCCGCTCGAGCGGACATGCAACAAAGGTCTTCGCTCGAGCGTCAACTCCCCCGCTCAAGCGGACCAAAAAGTACTGGATAGGTGAAATTCACGCTCGACGCCCGCTCGAGCGTGTCACCCAATCCTCCGCTCGAGCGTACATTCCTTCGCTCTAGCGGACTGATGAACAGTGCAAAGTACTGGATGCTCGAATTCCCCGCTCGAGCGCCACTCACCCCGCTCGAGCGGGAGTGCAAAATCTGGAAAATCCAGATTGCACCTCCAAGCCAAAAACCAAGTTTTTGATGCTCCAAAGTCAATCCTCTTGGGCCTATTTTCTGGGAAACATTTGTAAATACATAGAACAACATGGTTCAAAACTCAATTTGAGAAATCAAAGCCCAAGGGTGTTTAATTCAAACTCAATTTCAAACCAATTTTCATAAACATGAAGAACATGCAAACATGCATGAATTTAAACCATTCAAAAGCTTCAATGCTTGCTCAAATGAGCTAATTCTTTTCAAAATAAGATGAAATCATGGACTTAAACATAGATATGAGCATGCATGTAACCTTTTGCCATGAAAAACAACTCAAAACTCTTCAATATACACATGCATGCATGGAATGAGCTTCAATTCAACATGCTAGAACTAAATCATGCCTTAACTCTACAATTTGACATGAATCATGCAAGGATCAACTTAAAGACAACAATGAGAGGTTGAATTTCCTTACCTAAGTCTTGAATTAAAGGTATAGAGGCTCAATTGGACAATTATCCTTCAATTTCTTCAAAATTCTCCAACAATTCACAAGATGAGGCCAAATTCTCTCCTAACTCCCTCTCTCTCTCTCAATTTCGGTGGAGCTCAACAAAATAGGCTGAGGAAATGTTTATGAATGAATGCGAGAGGCTCAAATGTGCATGGATAGTGGCCCACTCACAATGGCAATTTGGTAAATAAGGCCAACTCTATGCAATTCAACTTATTTTAATCTAATTTAATCATACCAAATCAGTTTTCAGATAATTATACCATAAAATCACACAAATTATGATGATCATAAAACATTAGTCGATTTCCGGTTCGGCCGTCGATAAGGCCTTCAATTTGTAGTTAAAACATAAAGACACGAACAGATAATTAAACAAGCAACAGATAGAAATGTAATTCAAATAGATATACTCAATCAATTTGGTTTCAGTTTTCAGTCAATCAGTTCAGTATTTCAATTACTTCAGTTATCCATCATAATCAGTCTCAGTATAGCAGTAACCGGTAGTCAATCAATGATTAGTGATGAGGGTTGTTACAAAAATAGAGGACTATTGATACTGATGGACACCCAAGAAGGGCTAGTTCACGGTAGAGTCTAGTCTACAGGCCGGGTGCTAAAAGCCCAATAACTCTGAGAAGCCAATGCTGGGCCAGGACCATTGGCGTTCAAACACCTGTCAGGCAGAGAATTAGCCACATAAGCAGATAAAGATCCTGTAAAGTTATTGCATCCACATCAGCCATTTAATGAGGCCATTATAGCATTAAATATGAGGAAGACCCCTCACGCCAGAGAACGCAGAATCACCATGAACGATGTCAACTAGGCTATAGACTTTCGGCAACAAGACAGCTGGGAATGGACAAAGAAATGATGAGCAAAGGATATAAGGAAGCTCTCGAAACGTGATAAAGGTTAAGTTCTTCATCTCTTATTCTCTCTCTCTCTATAGTCAATCTACTCTACCCTAACTTGACCATCGGAGTGTCCGCCGGAGGACTACTCCCCCTTTTGGACCCTTTTTGCAAGCACACTTCATGGACATCAAGACCAGCCGATCCGTTAGAAGCATAGATCAGTCCGACCCGTCCTTCCTGGGAATAAACGCATCATCAATATTGATATTTTAACGATGTAATTTTCTTTAGGTAAATAATAGCTATGTACAATAATAATTCAAACTTAACAAGTGTTTTAATTTTTTATTAAGTATAATATTTTCTTTTAACAAGTAGTTTTTTTTTATTAGATACAATGTTAACATTGTGGTCAAAGACAATACTGGTTCAATAAATCTCATTGTTCAAGATAAACAGGCAGAATTTATCTTGCGATATCAACCATCATATTTGAAGAATATGAGATCAAAGGTGCAAAGCTATATAATTTATTATAAATAACTTATTCCTATATTTTCAAACATAATGTTATAATTCCAAAATTTTACAGGATAATGGAGTTAGAATGATTAAAGATTATATTGCGCCATGCCAAGATCGTACCTATGCATTTATCATACATGTACCAACAATGCAAAGTCAACTAGATTGTGCACCGTGCATAACCTTTGTTTTAAATATAGATTGGTCTAAAGAATGCTTATACCTTTTAGAAGGTTAAAAAAAAAATGGTAAATTACAAACACCCCTTGAGGTTTTCTTAAATTACAAATTACCCCCTGTGATTCTAAAAATTACATTATATCCCATAAAGTTTTTAATTTCATAAATCATCAAGTTAATTAACAATTTTTAATAATGTTAAATTTTATTTCAATTAATAATTCAGATGATTTTATTATTGTATAGGTGAACAGTTAGAAATTTTACTTTTTCAATTAATTCTATTAAATAAAAAATTTTGACAGTGAGGTATTTGTAATTTTCCAAACCACAGAGGACAATTCGTATTTTAAGCAAACCTCAAGGGGTTTATTTTTAATTTACCCCCCAAAAAATATATGAGTATAACATTTTATAAATACATAATATATGTGTTGTTCATCAATTATAATACTAACTATTATGTTGTTAATCCAGAAATGCTGATGGAAAACCCACAACAATTTAGATTTTTTATACTTTGTTTTATTTATTTAGTGAATTTTGAACAAATGTAATGAATTCTTATTTTTATTACTTTAATTATGCAATGTCAATATTTTTTAAAAAAAAATTACATATATTTTATGCTAACAATTTAAAAATATATTTGACATAATCATAAATAATTTTTTAAATTCAATCACGTGCATAGTACGGGTGATATGCTAATTTTTAAATATTTAAGGAATAATTTTAGAAACTTATAAATTTTGAATTTAAAAAAATATTTAAGGAATAATTTTAGAAACTTATAAATTTTGAATTTTAACTTTTTAAAGTGGACAAATATTTTGAGAAAACAAGAAATAAAATAATAGACTAATAAAATGAGACTAGATGAAAGGAGTATAAATTAAACAATTTAAATTATTATAATATGAGTTATATGAGTTATAGAATTATAAACGGTTAAAATTACGGAGATAGAAGAATCCAAAGGGACAGAAGCCCATCCATTTTGTTTCCCGCGTGAAGATTGAAGTGTTTCGTGCGTTCAAAAAAAATCACAATATTGGAATCAAATGGAGGAGGACGAAGAACACGAACCCTGGGAAGAATCGCTAGACGTAGACGACTCTGATCTTCCCTCTCTCCTCCGCCTCCGCCCTTGCAAACGCCGCCACCAAACAACCACCACCACCACCACCAACCACCACCGCAATCCCAATACCTCACCACCATCACATCACTCAATTCTCCAACCCAACTTCTCTCAAACCCTACTCACTCCAAATTCTCAACTACACTCACAAGCCCAATTCGACCATCCGCCACCGCCTAAACCCTCCCCCTCTCCCCGGCTCATTCCGGGCCCCGCCGGCGCCGTTCTCTCCGCCATGGTCCTCCGCAATCGAAACCCTCGCTCCGACGAGTCTCCTATCCCTACTACCCAGGAATATATCAGGAGGGCCGTGGAAGATGGAGAAGAGGACGATGATTTCAAGCGCAACCCTTGGGTTTTTGCACTTCAATTTCTGGATCGCCAAGGTATAGCCAACCAACCCAATTGATGTTTTATTGTTATTTTAATTTAATTACTGCATAGGTTTTTTTGGATTGTCTGTTAATTGATTGTTGAATTTTGGGGATTTTTCAGGAATGGTGGATGGTTGGCCTCCTAGTACACCTTTGAGCTCTATCAAGAAATGCCTAAACATTGACCGTGTTGATCTGGTATTATCAACCATCAATTTGGTGCTATTGTGAATCTATATATATACATAAATATTGTTCATATTTGTGATTGGTGTGTGATCAGGTTGTTGCAGTCATTAAATCATCCACACCAAATGGTTTTGGTGATCTGATGGTGGCTTTGAAGGTATAAATAAATGTATAGTTATAAGGATACGACATTGTTAGGAACACATAAACCAAATATGTAACTGGACAGACATAGAAAACATATGAATAGATAAGATTGGATAAGATTTTACAAGATTTATTAGTAGGACTCATTTCTCAGAAATCCTATCCATTTATCTGGTTTCTGTGTTCTGGACTTATTGACAAGGATATGGTATGGTGTAATGTAGATGTTGTTCTAATTGTTATTAATTGGGCTTGAGTTTGGCATTAGGACCCTACAGGATCAATTTGTGCTAACATTCATCATAAAGTTATCGCTGAGGTTGAGTTTGGAAAGGAGATCTCTGTTGGCTCTGTCTTGATACTTCAGAAGGTCTGTCTCCCGAAATGTCTTGTGATGCTTTAGTTTATGACATCATTTTCTTCATTAGGTGATTAATGTAAGCATGGTATGTTATTTTAGGTTGCTGTTTTTACCCCTTCGCGATCAGCACATTATCTCAACGTAACACCAAGTAATGTGGTCAAGGTAATTGTTCTTCCTAATTTTATAATTACACAAATTCCTCAGTATTTCAGCATATTCTAACCATATTGCTTGCATCATTAAGGGAAGTGGCTAACCATGCTAACAAGAATTACCATTTCCTACATTTCTTGTGGGCTTTTTATATTAATAATAATCTTGCACCTATGTTCTTTTTAATAATATTTGATTGATGCAGATCAAAACTAAAAAAAATAAAAAAAGCCTTGTGCGAACCTAGATTATGTAATGCTTTTGAAGAAATTTTATCCACAGCCAGTTTGCTTGTATGTTTGAGATATAAAATGGAAAATACTTCCTTGAGATATGCCTCGGTTTTTTCCAGGCTCTTGAACTTTCAATTTGGGTAGACTTTTTGTCACTAAGCAAACATGATTAATTTGTTTGGATTGATAGGAGGGGTAGATTTTCAAATAGACAATTATTTGGTTTTATAAAATTTTAGAGCTTCAACTTCAGCTAAATCTGTTGACATTAGACATGTCTCTCACATGGTGGGAATTGAATTAAAGTCTCAAAGTTAACTCCTTAATATTTCTTGGATGAAATTGATTCATAATGTTGTTTGACCCCTATTTTTAGAAGAGTTTAGCAAGCTTTGTCCAAGTGTGGTTTGGGAGAACTCAGAGCTCGTTTGGGATGTGGCTATTTTAGTTGACTTTTTGGCTATCTTAGTTGACTTTTTAGCTTTTTATGAAAACACATGCAAAAAAGTAGAGAGAGTGATGTGATTGGGTGTTTTGGCTTTTTGGCTATTTTAGCCAAAAAGCCAACATCCCATTCAATTATTACTTGGAAATGTTGGAAATGTTTTTAGATGAACTACTTTGTTGAAAAAAACTCCATATACTCTTCATCGAGGAGATTCAGAAACTTATAAAAAAAATTCTATCTATGGTGGAAAAGCAAGCAAAACAAGATCATCAGATTCTTTGATGTTGTCTTCAAATATATGGCCAAAAATGTGTGGCAATTGAACAAGTTTACTAGGTGTGAAGTGGTGCCCTTAATTTTTGAGGTTTAGAGGAATGAAAATTTTAGTCTATAGAGCCTTTTTTTTGGTATTTTATATTATTCAGTCATTTTCAGAGGTGATTAGGATGCATTGGTTTGTAGAGCATTTAAGAAAGGGGTGTTTGCTCTGCACTCCTAATCCATAGTTCTTGTCTTTGAAAAAAGAACATTACTATAACATAATTCACATTATTAGCCAGCCCACTAGCCAATACATTTCATATCTAATCATATATCTATCTCAGTATCGTCCTTTAGGTGGCCACCTCACATCACTTGTCTTATCATTCAGTTCACATACTGAGACAGACATGCAAAAATATTCTACAAAATTTAACTTTCTATTGAAACACTCCATGATATCAACCCCATATGAAGTTTAGAACCTTAGCCTCAATCAATATTTGTGATCGAATAAAACACAGACTTCAAATAAACTTTACGGTGGAATGGAAAAGGTCTTATTCTCCATGAAGGGGTCCAATTTCTGAGCAACCTTCGCTTTAGAAATTACAGAAGCAAAATGTGCAGGTGACTATTGTTGTGATAGCAGTTGTCTAGTTATTTTCTATTTTCAGATATGCCCTCAATAACTCCTTTGTGCCATGTCTGTTACAAATTTATTCTTATTATTACAGATAATTTCTAAGGACAGTGGACCTCTGCTACAGCAAAATTATCCTGTATCTGCAATCAAACCTGCTGTTCTTGTTAATGGTTGGTGACGCTCTTTTCATTCTATGCAATCAAACCCATTATTCTGCACTAACATTTACAGCTTCTGATGCAATTGAATGATACGACTCTCCATAAATTTTGTTGTTTTTATATTTTATTTTTGAAGTGAATGTTTTGGATAACTAAACTCTTATTGATACCCTTTCACGTTATCAGAATGCAGTAGGGAAGTGGGTAACAAGCAAAAGACCTTGCCTTTGGAGGTTTGTAGCAGCAGCACAAATAGAAGAGACCAAAATGATATGGTAGAGATTGAGCCCTTGGAGAGACAAGATGCAGAAAAAGAAATCATCAACTCAATCGGCATAGAGACAGTTGATGCAGACCAACTGGGTTCGAAGGATGCAAACACATTGCAAAATGGAGGGTTTTCATCGAGCAGACTCGAACACAATAGTATGGAAGCTAAGTTGATTGAGAAACAGAATGATCAAGAAATTAATGGAGGTGAGAAGCAAAGACAGCAACTAATATCAAGAGCCTCACTTCCAGAATGGACAGATGAACAGCTAAATGAACTTTTTGCTGCTGACTCTCTGGAGGAAGGCTCTCTATTCTGATATGAAGCTTTTTCACAGTTGTCAAAATAAATAAATAAAAAGTATAAGTTGGTTATTTTTCACTTTTTGCTAAAAATAGTCCTCCTGAGAGGAACATGTATAGATGCTTAAAAAGCGTTTTTGTAGCCTTCTGCCACCCTTGAAACCTATCATGAAATACAAGACAATTCGTAGATATTCACTCATTTTCTTGGTTTTTTTTCCTCATAATTTAAAAAACTTATTTGGAAGTTGTATAAAATTATGATGTACGTATATTCACTCATTTTTCAAAATTTAAAACCATTGGATGTTTTTATATAGGGGAAAGTATGGATACCTCCTTGGATTTGACAGATTTTAAATTGATTAAACCGTACTAAACCGAACTATTTCAATTGGTGCAGTTTGATGGGTGAAACGGTTGGTATCGGTACTCAAAATAATAAGACCGACAGTATCATTTTGGTAAAAACTTTACTTAAATACTGGCATTATCGAATAAAGTGCCAGCATCATCCCTACCACATTTGTTTAATTTGAGAGAGTATAAACATAAAGTGTGTTTGTTGGACAATCAGTTTGTAATGTTGTTACTGTTTGTCGTGGATCGTATTATCCTAAGAGATAGACGTCCAGATTCCAAAAGCACCATAAGGAGGACGAATCTGTCTTAGAAAAACAGCGTTAAACACTAGACTTGATCCTTTTAGAAAATTTATTTTTATAAGTATTTTTCCTATTTTCTGATTTGTTTATTAAATCCATATTTCTACTTCTTTTCTAGATTTTATTTTGTTTTAGTAATAAAATAGAATCTATTATTTTAATTTAATTGATTATTTATTCTGTTTCGGTGTTTAGTACTCGAACAGAATTTCGTTTCCAAACTTTATTTTTCGAATATAGTGAAGATTCATTGACTTAACGTCAACCAACTCAGTGAACATTTTCTGTCAAAAAACCTAACAAATTTATCAATTAGACCAAATTGACACAAAATCTAAAATTAAGGATCAAAATTGACCCAATTAAAAGTGTAGGGATTAAAATAACATAAGCAACAAAATATAAGGACTATTGATATAATTTACCATTGATCTTAATATAATATACCTTAATCTAGCCAAGCTACATAAATCAATGAAAAATAAAAATAAAAAATAATTTTACACTTCTAAAGCTGAACCCCTTAGTCTATCTATTGAAAAAATAAATAAATAAAGGGGCAGAGCCCCCCAAAGTACACATGAGTGCCTTAAACACAAATTAGTCTATATGGTGTGGAAAATTATAAATGCCACTTGTCAAAAAATTTATTTGCACGTCTATACTTATATTAGTACACACCACTTCTCAGTTTATACTACATATAATTTGAAATTTTTGAAATTTTTTTTCTTAATACATACCATTAATTTTTGGGTAAATTGTCAATTGATCTTACTTTTGAGATTTATTAAATCTTATTTTCAGTCCAAAAACCTATTATGAAATACAAGACAAATGTCGCAAAGGGATAGGGATATTCACTCATTTTTTGGAAATTTTGCCTCATAGATTAAAAAAATTTATTTGGAAGTTGTTTAAAATTATGAAGTATGGATATTCACTCATTTTTTAAAATTCAAATCAATGGATTTAAACATATGTTTTTATATGGGGAAATTACATATCAATGTAATTGTAAGAAAAATAATTATAAATTAATAATAAACTTTATATATTTTAATAATTAAAAATATAAGTTTTCTTATGTATTTGTAATTATTTTTTAAAAATTACTCTAAATTATAATTTTTTCCTTTTCAGGGGAAATTACAAATCAATGTAATTATAAAAAAATAAATACAAATTAATGGTAAACTTTATCAAAATTTTCTTATGCCCAATTTGCTCTTATAAAAGATTGGAGTTTAACAATAAATAAATAAACAAAACAAAACTTTCTATGGAAACTCCCAAAACTCGTGTTAAAAACTCACTCTTGTATAAATACATGCATACGCCTGTTTGTTTTTCGATATCAAGGACCAGACTGGACTATTAGTTTGTTGGGGAGCACCAATATCATGTTTGTTTGCAAAAGGAAGGTTCGGATTCAGAGTTCGTTCAGACTACGAAAGTCCTTGGAGAAGCAGACTAGCAGTCACCCAAAGGAGATGGTATTCAGAAATAATCCGTTGGGATTAAAGTGGAATTAGTTGTCTGAGAGGTTGTCCGAAGGGTCATCTAGGCAAATATCGGGGCAGACATCCAAGTGGTTGTCTTGCCAAGTGCAAATTTTTTGCTTTTTATTTTTTGACCAAAACATTAATTGAAGTTCAAAACTATGGTTTCTAGTGAAAAAACCATGCCGAGGCCCTTGTGACTGAGTGACATGTAGTCGCGCCTTAGGATGCAGTGAGTGGAAGGTCTGGGGTTCCCATTGATGGATCAACGACGGCCCCTTTAAGTTGTAATATAATTTTACTAACATATTAACATTCTATCTTTGATCCTCCCCCAAAAAAAAAAAGTGAAAAAGCCATGGGTTGTTTTGAAAAACCTTGGTCTCTCATTATTTCATATTCATTTTATATAAAATTAATTTAACAATCCCTCCACTAATAACTATCATCAAACAAATATAATTTTACTTGATCTCTATACTAACAATCTCATCTATCATACCTCTAAAAACAAACAGAGCCTATAGATAGATATAGACATGGATGACTATTTTTTTAAACATATATATATATATATGAAAAAAATCTATGGTGTACACTCCGTTAGGAGACTCGGCGCCGTGCTGTGACAAGTAACGGTACCGTTTAGTTGTTGTTGTTTTTTTATTTTATTTTGTTTTTTGTTTTTGTTTTTTTTTTAAAGTTTGTGCAATAGGGTTTCATTTCCCTTTTTCAATTTTCAAAATTCATTTTCAAACCAAGATGGTGAACCCCTCAAAAATTAAGATTTTGTTAATAAAATAAATAAATAAATCATATCTACTCAAAAACTGAATGAATTTGATTAGTTAAAAAAAAATAAAAGTAAAAATTTGTATGAAAATTGAATTCTACAATATTTGTGTGTCTCAAAATCACATGGTTTCCTCTTCTCTCAAACCCTGATTTCGGCATAATTTTTAAAATTTTCGACACTCACAACGGTTTCCTCTTCTCTTAAGCCTTCTCCTCATACCATTGTCGGTGTTCTCCCTTTTCAACTCTAACTTTTGGTTGTATTCAAAATACGACGATGATGGTAGCAAAGTTGAGCAGTGACAACGAAAATGACATCAACGATGAATTTTGATACAAATCTTGCTTAGTTTGATATAGATCCAACTTTTCAAACCACATCTATGAAAAAATTGAAAGTTTTTTTTGGAACATAACTAGTTTCTTTGGTGAATTTGTTATTTTTGTTGTTCGTGTTTTGTTGTTTGTTTAGCCCTTCTATATGTTGTTTACTTTTTTAATATAACGATTTTTTATATTCTCGAAAAAAATAAAAATAAAAACATCTTCATGGGTGTTTTTTTAAAATGAAAAATACATATTAAATTACATCATATTATACATAAATTACATATGAATTTTTTTATATCAATATTCAAAGAAAAAATGATATCATGATATTTATTGTCAATAAGGCTACACTCACCATATTCTTACCAGCATTGCTAGTAACCCCCACCTTTCTTTTTAAAACCCCCACCTCATTCATTTTTTTTTCAATTCCAATTTTGTCCCAATCTAAAATTCCACTTTTACCCTCATTCCTAATCTCTAAACCTAATTTTCCAAACTCTAACCTAACCCTAATCACCTCCGACAACACCACCATCTCCAACCACCTCTCATCGCCGCAACCACCACTATCTCCGACCACCCCTCATCACTGCAATCTCTACCATCTCTGACCACTTCTTACCATCACAACCACCACTCCCTCCATCACAATCAACCATCACCTCTACCGACAAGCACCCCATCTCTTATTGTAGATCTAAATCAAAAAAGAGATCGACCCATTCAGCATTGTGTTTCCCAACATTCAGGATTCGTTTAATACTGTGTTATCGAACATTCAAGATTTGTTCAGCACTATGTTGTCGAACCCATTTCGCCATCGTGACCTCCCTATCTATTGCGAGAGAGAACGAGCGAGAGAGAGAGAGATGAAAACCTAAGGTTTTCAAAAGAAGATAAAGAAGAAAATAGAGAAGAAGGAGAAGGAATGCAAGAAATCGCTCACCATAGCCTGTGATAGAGGTTTTAATGGTGGCTATTGTTGATGGGCTTTTTCTCTTGTTCTAATTCTCACTCCTACTTGATTTGAATGCAAGAAAACAAAGAGAGAATCCAGATTAGAAAGAGAATTGAAAAGGGTTAAGGTTTGAGTTTGATTTTGAGATTAGGGGTATAGTTGGTATTAAGGTGAAAGGGTTTCATTTTGCTTAGTGGGGATTTAAAGAAGTGGGTGGGCCAAAGTAATTAGATAGGAGTAAATATCAATCCTCTATTTTTACATGACATCTAATGTGTAACATATACAATGATTGTTGTAATAATATCCATATAAATTTCATTCAATTTATCCAAAAAAAAAAAAGTTTCATTCATATTCATATTCAACCATAATAGTTATGCGTGCTAAACAAAAAATGATATAAAAATAAGATAAACATAGAATTAATTATTTTTTTAAAACATTTTTTTTTTATCAAAACAAAATTTTTTTGTTGATAAATCTATTTTTTGGAACTATTTTAATGGTGTCAATTTATAAAAATCTCTCAAAAATTTTATATAATACTACATAATTCTAAAAACAAAAATTCAAAGTTAAGTGGGTTCAATTGAACCCACTACCTCATGCATAGCTCGACCCACGGACGTGTCCCAAAAGCTTTTTAGGGGTGTGAACCCACTACTTCATGCATAGCTCTGCCCATGGCCGCATCCCAAAAGCGTTTTAGGGGTGTGAACCCTCCACAACTCGCTTCCATGCTTCGATCGCTTACAAAAACAACTTCTTTAACCTGTCAGCAGAAAGAGTTGCTCTTTTGTTGGTTGGCTCGAGAACAAGTGCATAACTGAAATCTGCATGGCGAATAATGGACCAATGTGAGACCAAATTACAAAGGAAAAAAAAAAGAAAAGGGAGAGAGAGAGAAGGGGTTCGTTCTCACCTTCAATGGCCTCTTTATAATAGCCTAGCATCTCCCGAGCTGTGCCTCTTCTTAAATAGGCCTTTACATTCTGAAGAAATATAAAGCCAGAATCAATGCTATGGGCACAGCAAACAAGGTTCCAGATAGAGTTTATAATTTTATAGTAAGAGATTAAACAACAAGAATGAATCCATAACTGACATGATCTTACTAATTATGAAGTATGAGAAGATTGAAAAAAGGACCATAGCATATCACCAAATTACTTGGAATACACATTTTACGCATTTACATGATCAATCCCAATAAAATAATTATTTGAAAGTAACTAGAGAATCTTGGTAGTTTGACAATGTTATGTTCTATTAATAACTAATTGCTTTAAAGGAAATCACTCTTATATCTAAGAAATAGTTAAAGCATTCAAACCATGTGGTATATATTATCATTGCAGGAGTGTACCCTATACAAAATACCCTCCCCAATGAAAATTGAAATTGTACCGTAAATCAATTTTATGACTATACAGTAGCATCCTACCCTGACTATACGAGACCCTAGAAAAATTAGGTCTGTAGATAATAGCATGCTTACATGATTAATTAACTGCTTAATGCTGTTTAACCCCAGGTTTTACAACACATGCAATTTTGGTAATTAAGCAGGATCAAATTTCACCATACACGCATGTAACAACACAGGTCATTGAGATAAACTTGCATAAAGAACTCAGGCCTGAAGACATCACTGCAGAAATAATTCATAAATTGCTTATATTTCAACATTCTACATCTCGGAAAGAAAGCAATCAAAGTTATCTCTAACCCTGCAAAAATAGTGTCACACCACAAGAACAGTAGTATAATGCTTATACCAAGAAAATCAGTAAGATATAAGAGGATCTTCATGGGGCCTAACATAAGCACGAAAAATAGCAAGTTATTATATAGGAAGTTGATCACTGAAAATAGCGCTCACCTTTTTATCAAGATTGATAGCTGCAGAACAGTCTGCTTCAGCTTGGAGGAAGCTAGATGAACAAAAACTAACCTTATCACACACATATAATACATTAGCCAAGGCGGTAAACAATCAAGAAAGTAACAGTACCTTCCCAATTCCAGATAAGCTGCAGCCCTATTACTATAATATGTTGCATTATTGCCATAGAGTTTGATAGCTTCTGTATAAAAGCCGATTGCCTTCTGCCACTGTTTATCTTTGAATGCTTGGTTACCCTGAAAAAAAAGAATCCGTAAAAAAACAGTTACTGATGAAGGGTTACAGAGAAGAAAATGGAATACATTTAGAAATAAAGCATGAAATGCTGATATCTCACTTAGTGCAATAAAAAGTCCATTTTGCAACTTTGGCAGATAATTTTCTCCCAGCCCAGTCACAGCTCCCTTTCTGCTCCCCCACCCCGTTGCAACTCATCTCACCTGCCAAATCTCCTGTCACCGCAATCCCTCCCCCTTCCCCACCCCTAGAGCCACAACCCCTCCCCCACAGTGAGATTCATTCTTGTTGAGACTCACAATTCTGTTTTCACATTTGCATTTGAATTGGGTCACAATATGGTGTAATAGGGGGTGTTTTCTAAGGTGGGTTGCTGTAGCAGGTTGAGATGGAGGTGATTTGCATTGCAGCGAGGAAGGTATGGAAGTGAGCAAAAAAGGAAAAAGTACACCCAGTTTAGTCCTTATTAGATGAGAGAGAGAGATCTAAATCTCTTTACCAAATGCACTTAAAGCATTCAATAGTTCTATCAAATCCTATCACAAGTATGGTTCAAATAAGCTCTTAAATAACAAAAACTTGTAGGCTTAAATGCTTAATGTCTTCAAAAAAAAAAAAATGATAAAGATACAGTCCACCTTTTCTTTAGCAATCTCAGCAGATGTTTCCCGACTGACAACATTAGCAGTTAATTTGGACTCTGCAGCTTTATCACCCTGCTCCTGCAAAGAAGCATACATGGTCTGAACAGTATCTAGCAAAAACCGATCACCTCCATGCCTAGCTACAAAGGACACGGAAACCGGACATTTGCCATGGAAACCAAGTGGTACAGTGACCTACAAAGAAGATGACAAAAGAACATGCAAGAATGAAGTAGCATGAGCAAACATAGAATAATGAAGCATGAGAGCATAGTTACACGAGTGTAAAAAACGAAGCCCAGGACTTAAATTACAACAATCTCAAGAAACTATTACACCACGGAGTTTGTTTTTTTATTAAATGAAGTTTTATTGGATTCGCTGAATAGATAGACAGATAGAAAAAGAGAGGAAAGGGCAGAGAATATAGAGAGGATTTCACCTGGCAGCAACCTGACACGCTAGCTAAACTCAACAGACTATATGCACGACTCAAGTAGTCCTCTGACAAAATCTCCTTCCCACCAAGTTTTGGCGGAGGGTCAGCAATTGTAGGGATCACCAGTATTCCATCATCCTGTCCAAATCATACAGAATATCAAGAACCATAGCAGCTATGGATTAACAAATTGAAAAGACACAAATAGAGGTGACAGTCTGGATCTACAGATACTAAAAGCACTGTCACATCAAGACTTAGGCATGAAGTGTTAGACACAACCCCAAATCCAGAGAAAATGATGCCATGGGTTTAAATGTAATTTACCACATTAAAGAAGCCTGTTTGTGTGTGTATGCATGTATTGAAAGAATCATTGAGAGTAAACCAGTCAATAAAACATTGGCAGTGTGGGAAACCTGGCTAAAAAATGACATTGCAACCCTTATCTGCATTTCTATAGTATAGAGGTGGACATGTTTTTAACTTCCCAAATCAGGTGTGAGAAAAATCCCTACAAGGGCAATTGTAATTTCTTTGAAATGTTCTACATCCTTGACGGTATATTTTGGGCTGTTATCTGAAATAACCTCAACAGATACAAAAAGCTCAAATCTTGGAAAAGGTAAAATGAAAGCAGTAGAAGTGCATGTTACAAATATGATGTTAGTTTCAAGAAACATGCCATCATAAAGTGGAAGTACAAAATATAAATATGATTTTGCAAGAAACATTTCATTGTAAAATTAACAAACGGATTAAGGTTTAAAAAATAAGCAAAAGTGAAAATGGAACATAAAGCAAGCAACTTAATCAAAAGGTGGCAAGCAAGGACTAGGACTGGCATGATGGTCCTATGAGTATCAATAAACGTGTTAAACAAACAATAGTGCAAACTCAGGAGTTAAGACTAGATGCATAACCAAAGAATACTGGCATTAGCAAGCAAAAGTAGAATGACAGGGCACATTAGTGCTGGCATGGTGCAGCAGAACGGGAGAAGTGGTTGTAAGAGTTGAATTTCTAATTACCTTTAGAAGGGAGTTCAAAGCTACACGCATTTCATTCCTAATTGAATTGCAGTTCTCCATCTCCTTATCTGACATCTCCAAAGTTCTAAGTATCTGTGCTGCAATAATAGGATTTTAAAGTAGGCTTCACTGAGCTGATCCACTCTTCATGAATATGTTTGAACTCATGCCTGTGTTAAAGGTGATTAAAACAAACATCGGACATCATTAAAAATTTATCATGATCATGAAATAATATTCAGTGTTTTCCATATTTAAAAAGGATCATGCACTACAAAATGCAAAGATGATAGAATAAACCAACTTCTACACAAGATCAAACACCAAATCCGAACAATATATATTAGGGATTCAGGCCACAATCTTTGAAGAACTTTTATGATTAGGAACAAGAAGAAAATTTTGGTTAGTTGATTCTCATGTCAACAAATTTTTCATTAAAAAATAAGCAAATAAGAAGAACCCTGACAGCAATATAGTTAAATAACGTCCTTTGAATTCAAACAAATTTCATCAAGCCTGGTCCTTGAAAAGCGAAGAACAGAAATTCAGCCAACAACCAATTAGCTAGAGCACTTGCTTCACATTCTGCCACTGCTTTGAAAATGGTGTGAGAAAGGTGGCCCCAACAAATGAAAACAATAAAATGGATTTCCTACCAACAAAAGAACTAGTCCAAAGCAGGATTTGCACTAGATTCTCACATTTTCACCATGATTATTAATCCCAGATTTTTCTCTTTCTCTCCAGATGTTGCATATAATTAGATTGAGTTGTTTGGCCTTCCAAAGCAGTGATTACAGCTATTAAGTTTATAGCGATCCCGGTTTTCCTTTCCTTTCCTTTGTTTATTGTATTCCGGACTTGGTTCCGTGAGTGTGTTGGTGTCGTATTCTCATTTCCATCCTTTACTCTTGTATTTGAGTCTTGGGTTGTGTTGGGCAGGTTTGAAACAAGTTGGTTGCGTTTAGAAACCAAAGGTTGATGCCTAGTTTTTGGCCTTCACACTCGAGCGGGAGTTTTGACGCTCGAGCGGGCCTTTTGTTGTTGCTTCTCCGCTTGAGTGGGAGTTTGGACGCTCGAGCGTGAATATCCATTTCCCAGTATTTTCTCTGCAGGTCATCGGACGCTCGAGCGGGCTCTTTTGGTTTTGTTCCTCCGCTCGAGCGGGGACCTTGGTCTGTAAAATTTCTGGAAGTGTGCATCCGGCGCTTGAGCGGCGCTTTTGACGCTCGAGCGTGAGTCTGTGTCTGACGCTCGAGCGGGGAGTTCCACGCTCGAGCGGAGCGACTTTTATATCAGTCCAAAAAGTGACATTTTGGATCACTTTTTGACTTTCTTTCTCTTTCCTACTTTTTCAAAACCTCCATTGGAGAGCACCTCACTCTAAAACTCCAACTTCTCTCTAGGGTTTGATCTAGTAGGAGTGATCTTCTACCCTTTGGCCTTTGTAAAAAGTGTGGAGCTTGTTGAGGGCCACATTTTGATCCGAAAATATTGGGGTTTAGAGCACTTTCAAATTTCTTCATCTTCTCCTTTGAGCTCCGAATTTGAGGTAGGGATAACTACTCATCTTTATGGTCTTTGACATAAACTATTAGTCATTTTGATGTAATGTTGAAGTTGGGTAATTTTGAGTGTTAGGGTTTCAAAATGAATAAAGAGGGGTTTTGCTATTTTGACTCATATATGTGTATCTTGGGTCTTAAAATGATGGTATTGATGTTGTTGATGATATATGGGACCTTTGGGTCATTGTAGAGAAAAAGGGGGAGAAAGCCCTACGTTGTTGTATGAATTAATTTATATAATTAATTTGGGAATGTCATGGAAGTATGAAATTGAGTTGGAAATAATGAAATAGGCTCATTATAAGAGGGAATGGTGGAGTTAGATTTATTAATCGTTCACTTATGAAATTGTTGTCAAATTATTTGTTGAAGTAAATAATGTGGGCTATCGGTGGAGGATAATCTTGAATGTTGTAGACCTTGCATGATGATTAGGTGAATTAAAACTAATCAATTGAATATGTCATTGAATATGACGGTTGGAATAATACATCAAATTTATGTATTGATTGATTATGTATATAATTTGTGCTTATATACATTGTGTTATGTGGGAGGAGATAGGGGATGTACTTCACGGTTTAAGAGGAAATAGGGGATGGACTCCTAAACCGGATATTATTTGGGAGGAGATAGGAGATGGACTCCATTCATACAGCAAATATGTGTATCTATTGTGAAGTATGGAAGTGTTTTATGTGATATTGATACAGCAAATATGTGTATCTATTGTGAAGTATGGAAGTATTGTTAATATGAGCTGTGGTCTCATGGAAATTGTTTGGCCAGGTTCTGAGCCATATTTATGAATTGAAAATCGGTTAAGTAAAGGAAAGAGGAATGAAACATGGACATATTTGTCATGTAATTGAAATGGGTTATGAATTGATTTATGTGGGTTACACATTTATCAAATGCTAATGTTTTAATTTTTGCTCATATTATGTTTAGCATATCTCTACTGGGCGTTGGCTCACCCCTATGGGACATCATTTTCAAGTACAGGTGTTATGCCACCTCTAAGGACGTAGCTTGGGAGGCTTGAGGCTGTTAGACTCTTTTTGTTGTTTTTGTTGTATTACATGTATATCAAGCCAAGGGATTATTTTGTGTAGAGTTAGTACTCTTCTTTTTGTAACCAAGTGTTGACTTGGAAAGTTGTAGACCCATAGGGCATTTACTTTTGTTGTCAACATGTAATATATTTTGTAAGAATACTCTGATGATTGTAATATGAAATCTCTTTTCTTTATCGTGAATGTATGATATTATGGGTTTATTTTGAGGGCGTTACAAAGTGCTCGAAAATTTTAAAAAGGATCACATCACGCTGTTTGTCAGACAATCTCCCTCTAAAAGGTCTTCCTAAAAGCATCAACATGTTTGAAACCTCATTCTGATACCAAAACTGATGCAGGACGGTACTTTAAAGGGCTTTAAAGCTAGAATTTGTAGGGTTATGTCGGGTTTTAAAGCTGAATTCCATTTATTTTCTTCTCTTTTTTTTCTGTCAGGTCACTTTGATATTTTTTCGTATTCTATTTATATGCCAATGCCCTTAATGACATAAATAATCCATTGTAGCCCTATCTTCAGATTATATAGGATTATTAATTGCATGTCATTTGAAGCACCCCAATAAGAATTCTAATATTTTGGTCCTTTCAATTTCCATGATAAAACACTCACATGTGTGATAACTGTGTAATCAATTATGGCCTCGTATGGGAAGTTGGCTGTTTTAGTTTTTGGTTATTTTAGTAGACTAAAATTTTTGTGTTTGGGAAGATGGTTGGAATTTTTGTAGTTGGATACAATGTTTGGAAGAAAAAATGTGAAATGATTACGAGTTTGATGTGACATTTTGTCTTATCAACTATTTTAGCCTATTTTATCTTTTTGTGATTTTTAGCCAAAAAATCATCCAAACCCAACTTGCCAAACACCGCCTATATTTCTTCTTTCTTTCTTCCAATTTTCTCCCAGATTTGCAGTTACTTATAAAAGCTTCTGACTTCTTGTGTTTGCTTCTGCTTTGCTTAGAAGCTCACCACAAACTTCCCATCACCACATCCCCCTTTTCCAGAAAGCAAGTATAGTGTTAGAATGAAAACAATCCCAGCAACATACCAACCCAAGGGGAAAAAATGACTAAAAAAAGGAGAAACTCTCAATTAAACAAAACAATCCACAAATCAAAGAAAAACTAATAAAATCTAAAAGACTGCATTAAAATGACACTCAAGCAGCAGAGCCTCAAAAGTAATCAGAGATCAGCGTTGATTAAAGAGAAATGCATTAATGAATTTAAGGATCCAGAAGTTGCGATGATTTCCCAATATTATCAATTACCAGTCTCACCTTTTAACTAATTGCATGACATTTGTTAGTGATCGTATTGAAGACCATTTACTTCCCCATTTAACTTCTTGCTTTGGAATGCTTTCAAGCTTGGAACTTTAGAATCCAAATAGTCTCCAAGATTCTCATGCTTCAAAGCTTGTCCTGAAAAGTCCTATTAAAAATTTATGCAGCGGGACTGATGAAAATCCAAAAAAATAGAAACATAAAAAGAACTTTCCAAATATCTTTTCGGTGGATTTAATCACCGCCTGAGCAACCCTATCAACAGGAATCTTTAGTAATTGAAAACAGTCATCAGCTATTATAATATTCCTGGGGTTGCGTTGAAGTGCAAATGGGACTTGCAGCAGCACATGCCCAACACGACGTAGTATATTGGGATCCTTTGCAAACCATCCTGCAAGAGTCATGTTAAAGATCATATGTAGAAAGAGAAATAAATGGAACAAGGAGCAAAGAACAAACAGAAGAAGTGCACATACACAAATGTAACAGGGAAACAAACGTACAATAGAAAGATATAATGTAAGCTCACAGCATTTTTTTTGTTTTTTTTTAAAAAAAAAAAAAAAATCATATGTTAAACATAATGTTTTTTGACTTGATCCATTTTCTCACCTACTAAATATGTTTTATTTTTCCATTTTTTTGTTTTTTTTTTTATCAACAACAAAAAGAAATTTGTTAATAAAAAAGAGGAAAATTACAAAAGAGTACAAAAAAGTACAAGGGTGACACAAAGTCCACCAAAAGCAAAAGGAAAATAAAATAAACATTACGAACTACATATTCCTTCCCAATCTCTAGAAATAAAAATTAAAGGAATCCCCTTAAAAGTGAGAGACACCGAAACCCAAAATGAAGCCAGATAACAAACTTTGTCCTGCATACCCTCTATATCTTCAAATTTCTCCTCAACAACTCTCACATTCCATTCCAACCAAACAGCCCAAAAAACCACATGCACTATACATTTCCAAAGCCTTTAAAATCAAAACATAGCATATGAACAAAGAAGAAGATCCCAATTAAACTCCACCATACAAGTCACCCTCCATCATAATGATAGAACTATGGGACAATGCACGAATAAATGATCGACACTTTCTTCGGCCCCCCATCCCCTTACACACAAGAAACTTGACCTTCTTTTTGGAACCAAACGTAATAAATCACAAAATGGATTCTCACATTTTATTTATTTAGTTATTTATTTATTTATTTGACAAATAAATAAATCCATTAAAGATACACAAAAGGGGAGTGCAACCTCTTTACACAGTATGCAGAAAGCAAATAACAAGCCACCTTAAAAAAACTTTTTCTATAAAATCAACAGGATCCATGCCATAATATATTTCACTACAATGTGTAGAAGCTCGCAAGCCAGAATTTTATGTACCCTCTCCAGAAAAATATAATTTAATAGTCTTGATTAGCAGTTAGTACTGCACCATATCATATTAAGATTAAAACATGTTACAGGATAAGCAATACAATTTACTTGAGCTGTTAAAGTGATATTGATGAATAAAATAAATTGAAAAATAAAGAATGAGAAGTGTCATGCAACATAGTATAAGCATCGTGTTAATATTAACATAAAAAGTTTAAACAACACATACCGACAGTGTCAAAACTTGATGAAACAGGAATAATCCCCATGTGAGAGACAGACCCGTACGAGGGTCGAAACCCTATCACACCACAATATCCAGCAGGTACTCTCACGCCACCATCAGTATCAATACCTGTCATAGACTGATAATACTGAAATGCATTTTCCAAATTAAATAACAGAAGCCATTACATGAACCAGATGCCAAAATAACATAACAGTCACCAGCTCATATAGGATGGTTTCAACAATAATGATGAAAAGATACACTGTTAAGTCACCAATTTTTCCAAAAGCCTAAGTTTTTAGGAAATGGACCCAACAATATATATCAAGCTATCTAACACCCTCCCTCATGTGCAACCCCGTCTCGCACATGAAAAGATAAACAAAGAATCAAACAGAAGGAGAGGCAAACAACCAAACAAAGAGGAAGAAACCAAACGGGGATAGAATACCAAATGCTAACGGAGAGACTCGAACCCAAGACCTCTCTCCTATGAAGCACCGACACGTCCCAAGGGCCTGCATACAAGTGTCGGACACGGACACGCGTCGGACACGCAATGGACGTGTCCGAAACTCTCTCTAACATGTCCTCTTTTTTTTTCAATTTTTCCAATCGGACACACTGTGACACTTTCCGGACACGCATGAGGTGGTTCAAAGCCCTAACTGTTGGAGAGAAAGAGAGAAAGAGATCGAGGGAGGAGAGGAGACAAAGAAAGAGAGAGAGACAACGAAAGAGATTTAGGAACGAGAGGAGAGGAGCCCTAACCTATTCATATCAATTGAAGAAGCTGAGATATTCTTCGTCTGCTCTCTTCTTCTTCTCCTCCTCTTTGTCTTCTGTCTCCTTCTTCTCCTCCTATTCTCTCTCTCTCTCTCTTATTTCACTTTCCCCTCTTTTGTTTCTCTTTTTTATTTTTTTCCCCTTTTGCTAATTCACCCGTTTCTCTCTCTCTCTCTCTCTCTCTCTCTCTCTCCTCCTTTATTTTCTTCCCTCTCTTTTTTTTTTCTTTTTTCTTTTTTTTATCCTTATTTTCATTAAACCTAAAATTCATAAAATAAATTATTTTTATTTCAAAAAACTCATTTTATTTCTCTCTCCTCCTTTATTTTCTCCCTCTCTTTTTTTTTTTTTTCTTTTTTCTTTTTTATCCTTATTTTCGTTAAACCTAAAATTCATAAAATAAATTATTTTTATTTCAAAAAACTCATTTTTTATTAAAAAAATTTAAAAAATATGTTTATTAATTTTATTATTATTGTAATTGTATAAAAATTAATGATTTTCTTTTTATTTTAGACATAAAATAAATAAAATTATATATATTAAATGTGTCCCCAGCGTGTCGTATCCCCCATTTTTTAAAAATTTGTATCATTGTGTCCGTGTCCGTGTCGTGTCCCGTATCCATATCCGTGCATCATAGCCTTTCTCCTATGAAGCACCGACACGTGTCCTCTTTTTTTTTTTTGAATTTTTCCAATCGGACATGCCATGGACACGCTGTGACACTTTCCGGACACGTATGAGGTGGATCGAAGCCCTAACTGTTGGAGAGAAAGAGAGAAAGAGATCGAGGGACGAGAGGAGACAGAGAGAGAAATAGAGACAGAGAAAGAGATCGAGAGAGGAGAGAAGACAGAGATCGAGGGAGGAGAGGAGACAAAGAAAGAGATCGAAAGAGGAGAGGAGCCCTAACCTGTTCATATCAATTGAAGAAGTTGAGATATTCTTCGTCTGCTCTCTTCTTCTTCTCCTCCTCCTCTTCGTCTTCTGTCTCCTTCATCTTCTCCTCCTTCTTCCTCTCCTCCCTTTTCTTCGTCTCTTTCTATCTCTCTCTCTCTCTCTCTCTCTCTCTCTCCTCCTTTATTTTCTTCCCTCTCTTTTTTTTCTTTTTTCTTTTTTTTTATCCTTATTTTTGTTAAACCTAAAATTCATAAAATAAATTATTTTTATTTAAAAAAACTCATTTTTTATTAATTTTTTTGAAGTATGTTTATTAATTTTATTATTATTGTAATTGTATAAAAATTAATGATTTTCTTTTTATTTTAGACATATAATAAATAAATAAAATTATATATATTAAACGTGTCCCAGCGTGTCGTGTCCTCTATTTTTTAAAAATTTGCATGTCCCTGTGTTCGTATCCGTGCATCATAGCCTCTCTCAATTAGAGCTCCGATACCATGTTAAGTCACCAATTTCCCAAAAGCTTAAGGTGTTAGGAAATGGGACCAACAATGGCTACTCTATCAATTTTCCCAATCACCAATCTTGAATGATTACTCTATCAATGGCTAGTACCAAATCTATGTATTGATGATGAGATCTTACTAATATGTATATAGAAGGGGCAGGAATTTATTGTAATATATTGAAAACATAAGTCAATTTATGGAATTGATGTTTATTGTGTAGAACAACTAAAAAGAAGAAACTCAGTAAAATGTTTCATCACACAAGTAAATATGTATCAACGTAGTAATCCCAGAGAAAAGGACATGTCTTCAAGATCATAAGAAGCATACCCAAGGAGAAGTCAACCAGATTAGCAGCCACAGCTACAGCAGCTCCACTAGAGGATCCTCCTGTTATTCGTACAGGAGCAGCAGGATTGGTGGGTGTACCATAATGCCTATTTTCTCCGCTGATGCTGAAAATGAAATATGCAGAATCAGCTGAACAATAAGCATATCTAAACAGAACTAACCTAAACTCATATATGATACCACTAAGACCTAGAAAACAGATGTTGCATTTATCGTGACAACCTGCATATATCTCTCTTGTATCAAAAGAATTACATTATGCTATTAAAAACCAAGATAGGCTTCCTCATTTGTCCATCGCATGAAACATGTAATCCATATTTATTAGTGAGTAAAAAGACCAAATAGACGACAAGGCTCCCGTTTCCAGCAAAGTCTTTGAGAGGCAGTAAATAGGCAGCCTTAACCCAATTTTTTGTGGAAAGGCTGATTTCCGTGACTTGAATCTGCGCCAAAGCGTTGGTGCAGATGAGCATTTGTCATCGTGCCAAGTCACAAACTATATTTCTTAACTATTAGAGATTAAAATTAAATACTTAAAAGAGTCAAGTACAAACCTATAAGCCATTTCATCCAAACTGTTTTCCCAACACATGGGCACCTCCTTCAACAAGAGCTGAAACCACAAAAGATGTTCGAGAAGCAGCTTCATGTGTCCTTACCCAGTCTAGGTTGCCAAACCCAGTTACAAATCCATCTATATCAAATCTGGTGATCAAAATTAGGAACTTTTTTACTTCAGCAGTCATAGAGAAGGCTTAGAAATTAGAACTTATAGAGATATATGAACTGAAATTCTATATTTTGATTACAAAAATCATCCAACCAAATCATCATTTTTTTTTTCTTGGAGATCAGAAAGTACAATACTATATATTCAACTACTGCAAAAGAGCATTACATGTTGCCCAAAAGAATTTTCAGCACTTTTGAGATATTTCCTCTCTTGGAAGGAAGGAACGCCTCTAAAGGAATCCTGAAGCGCTCTATATAGCAAATTGTGATCCAAACTACTCCACCTGCATCCACTTTCTAAGTATTACTGTGATACTGCACTCTCTCTAAATATTTTCCTCATATATAGTACTTCAAAACTTTTGCAGGAACTCAAATTATCAAATTGGAACTCACTAATCACACAACAGAGCAAAACCCCCTCCCTCAACCACCCAACAACCGAAAACAAAATAAAAAATGAAAATCCATCCAAAAACATACACTTTCAGGGTTAACCAGTAACTATTTCATACGAATTAATGATATTGAAATTCTCTCAATCCAGATACCCACAAAATGCTCAGTCAAGTGCAGGTTTAAAGAAAAACCCAAGATCAAAAATGTCATTTTTTTTTTCTCAGAAACCAATCGGAGCACAAAGAAAGGGAAATTGGGTTGACTTACACATCTGAGACGGCGAAAGTGAGGCCAGTCAAAGGGTGAGGAGCTTTGGGAGGAGCAGGCTGAGGCGGTGGAAGCAACTGAAACCTCTCCACAAATGCCCCAAAGTCTTCTTTAACCACTTTCTTGAGCTTTCTCGTCATTATCAGAATTCCGGCAAAGCCCAATCCCAGCAACACCCACAGATTAGCAGACGAAGACGCCATTATTGAATTTCTCTGTTTTACTGTGATCAAAGAAAAAAGAGTGGTCTGTATTGAAACCCTAGAATCCAATCAAGGATTCTAGAGAGACAATTAGAGAACCGTATATGTATATATCTATATATATATATAGAGAGAGAGAGAGAGAGAGAGAGGATAACAGAGTATCGAGCAGCCCAGCCTAGGGCAAAGATTGGGTTAAAAAGAACGAAATTTGAAACTTCGCGCAAGTCTATCATATGAAGAATTTATACCGAACAGTCTCTCGGATAGGAGTCATGTTAGAAAAATCGAAAAATTTTCTAATCGGTACGAGTTCAAATATTTTATGCATTGAACTAACACAATGTTTGGAAGCTTAGGTGACAAAAGGAATTATTATATAAGTCATGCTTAGGTGACAAAAGGAATTATATGATTATATAAGTCATAAGAAAAAATGAATGAAATTTCTCTCTTTTTTATTTGAATAAGTAAAAAATAAAAAAAAAAAATTTGTAAGTTCTCTCCTTCTTATTTGAATAAATAATAAATAAAATAAAATAAATAATTGTAATTTCTCTCTTTTTGTTTAGTTAGATTTTATAAGAGAAAAGAAAAAAAACTGTTTTATATTATATTACCAAAGTAACATTTTTATATTTTGTCACTATATAAGAACATCTCCAATACTCACTTTATTTTTCATTCAATTTTGGGATAAATTTTAGTTAAAAGTTTAATTTAATATGAAGCAGTTTAATCATTGCTCTTTATTTTTCACCAAATATATTTCAAAAATTTCAAAGTCCATCCGTTATGACTAATATTTTTTTCATAGGTGCATATCCCTAATGATTCAAAACTTCTAATATCATGACAAAAAAAATTCCAACAAATGCATGACCAATATTTGTTATTATTACAAGTTGGCGTCGTGAAGACCTCTAGTGCAACGTGACTCATTACATTTATGGGGAAATAAAAAGTCCACAATATCGTGAGACCAATCAAGCAAAGTCCTTGTTTGGTAAACATTTCAAAGCTAAAAAAGTAGAAAAAGACAAAATAGGCTATATAAGTCAATTTACAAAATGTCACATCCAAATCATAATCATTATACTTTTTCTCTCACAAAAATAAAAAAAAAACCCAAAAACAAAAACCAAACGAGACTAAAAAAAATCACGCTAAAAAAGTCCCAACACAAAAAAGTTGGCTACCGTAGCCAATGCCAAACTGTGGGGGAATAAAAAGTCCACAACATCCTAAGACCAATCAAGCAAAGACCTCGTTTGGTAAACATTTCGAAGCTAAAAAAGTACAAAAAGACAAAATAGGCTATATCTATATAATAAGGCAAGAAGCTTTTTGAAAATGTCTTAAAATATATGTGAGATACATTTTGATCCAATGATCTAAATTGTCTCATCTCAACTTCAATGGTTGAGATGTCTTTATTTCCCTCTCTCTCCATCAATGGTTGATGAGGAAGGGGCTTTATTTCCCTCTTTGAGCATCAACAGCTTTATTTCCCTCTAATGGTCAGAAAATCTCTCTCTCTCTCTCTCTCATCTCCATCACAGGTACTCATCTCCTCTCTCTCTCTCTCATTTCAATTTTTGAACTCTCTCTCTCTCTCTCTACCTGCATCGAAGTCCATCCCGTGCGACGCCGACGACCACCGACCACCTCTCCTCTGTGTGTCATCCTCTCTCGACGACACCACCAACCACCTCCTCTCCTCTCACCCTCCTCTTTCGTCTCTCTCCCCTTGCAAGGTAAACTGAGTAGAAGCAGTAGTAGCATTCAGGGCTCTCCAGGTCCAGGACGCACAAGAAAGATATTTGTTGGAGGTTTAGCTTCCACAGTCACAGAGGCTGACTTTAAGAAGTATTTTGAGCAGTTTGGGACCATCACCGATGTCGTGGTGATGTATGATCACAACACTCAGAGACCAAGAGGCTTTGGATTCATCACCTATGATTCAGAGGATGCGGTGGACAAAGTGTTGCTGAAAACGTTCCATGAGCTGAATGGTAAAATGGTTGAGGTCAAGCGTGCAGTCCCCAAAGAGTTGTCACCAGGTCCTAGCCGAACTCCACTTGGTGGATATAACTATGGTGTGAGTAGGATCAATAACTTTCTCAATGATTATGCTCAAGGCTACTCTCCAAGTATAGTTTGAGGGTATGGTCTTAGAATGGATGGTAGAACATTCAGTCCAATCACTGGTGGTCGAAGTGGGTATGCTCCATTTGGTTCTGGTTATGGAATGGGTTTGAACTTTGAACCAAGACTGAACCCAAATTTGGTTCTGATGGAGGAGGGAATGGGTTTGAATGCAAATTTGAATAATACTCTCAGCTATGGACGGGTATGATGGAGGAGGGAATGGAGGAAACAGTTCCTTTTTTAGCTCAAGGACTGGGAATTTGTGGGGAAATGGAGGGCTCAATTATGGAACAAACTCAACAAGTCCGAGTGCCTATGTGGGGTCTGGAAGTGGAAACATTGGGGGCACCTTTACCAACAGTGGAGTTAATTGGGGGTCTTCTCCAATTTCACCTCAAGGTGGGGGGTAATGTATTTTTTGCTTGAATCTGAATTTTTAATTTGCTGTTCCGATTTTGAATCTGACTTTGAATCTGACTTTCCATGGGCATAAACTGAATCTGACTTTGCAAATCATAATTTCAGATGTAGCAGTAATTCCTTTTCAAGTCACCACCCTTTTTATCCAAATTTCATCTAGAGTGACTTTGAATCTGAATCAGACTCTTTTTAATCCCAACCCTTTTTATTCACATCTTTTTATCTGAATCTAAATCTGACTTTCCACAGGCATAATTTCAGATTTTGCCTAAACTAGATGGAATAAATGTTTTCTTTCTCCTCTGTTAGGCAATATGCTATTGCTGAAGGAGGGCAAGATCTGTATATGAGAGTTTCGGCTTCTAATTTAGGTATGTTCAATTTGAATTGTTTCCATTGTTTGGACTTATAAAATTAAAGGGTAAATATATTTTTCATTCCTGTAACTTAATTTTTAGTTTGATTCCAATTGTTTTAATTTCAACAATATTAACCTTAGATTTTAAATTCACAGTTTCAATTTACCCCTTTGTCTATATGTATACATGTGCTACTGCTAATCATTGTTTAACTTTAATTAATGAAAATCATTTCGCAAACAACAATTCCATACAAAACATACTACAAGAGTGATGTGGTAATGACATTTTAAAAATTGTAAATCATTTTAATAGCTCTTTTAATTTGAGATGAATAGATACACATCTGTCATCTCATTTTGTGTAAAATCTTATATTTATATATTATCGCTTCTAATTAATTAATGGGGTACATGGCAGGTAGAATTTGTTGAATCGGCCATAAAAGGAACAAGAAATGTGCTAAATGCATGTTTGAAGGCAAAAGTGAAGAAGGTGGTGGTGGTGGTGGTGTCATCTGTTGCTGCTGTTATGGTGAACCCTATTTGTCCCAAGGATCAACCCATGGATGAAAATTGTTGGAGCGACCCTGAATTCTGCAAACAATTAGAGGTATCTATCTAATTAATTAGGCTAAGTCAAGCCCAAGGGTTGAGAGTTGGGGCCTTCTCATTATTATTATTATTATTTTTGAAAATCACACTTTTAGTTTTAATCTTTTTGCTCAAGCTGTTAATAGTATATGCAGTGAATTTCAATTCACAAATCATAGAAAATTATGTACTTATTTCCAAATATCAATAAAATGAAATTTGTCTAAGAAAATGATAATAATAATTAGCAAGTCCATATGTAGAATTTATTTTATTTTATTTTAAATTTTTTTTTGTACATGCACTAACTCTTTTTCTTTTTTTTTCTTTTTTTTTTTTTTTTTTTGGGAGAGGGGGGGGGAATATGGTGGTATTGCCTAGGCAAAACGACAGCAGAAAGAGAGGCAGTGGAGTTTGGAAGGAGAAATGAAGTAGTAGTCAAAATCATCACAGTTTGTCCAGCCCTTGCCATCGGCCCCATGCTCCAATCCACCATCAATTCCACTATAAATAATTACCATAATATGACCCGAACCATTTATTGCCTTACCATTCCTCAGAATAATTTAGCCATCAATATATAAATACAATTAATTAATTAATACCACTAAGAAATTTAATTCACAACCTTAATATAGGCTATTGCAACCAACTCCAAGGTAAGGCTATTCATGCGCAATTGCATTATGTTTGAATTGTGAAAATAAACGCCAATTGGTTATTAATGTGTTATTTTTTTGTCTAATCTCTATTTAACTGGGTATAGTTTTCTTCTCTTCGGCTTCACTTCCATTTGTATCATATAAATTTTGTGTGTTTCAAATAAAGACACTTGCCAACATACAAATATTCATAAACTTAATTTTCATTTTCTTTTCAGATTTTCCCTCTGCTGCTCTCCAGCCCTGTTCTTCTTCTTCCATACCCTCGCTCCCGAAACTGCTGCTCTCTAGGTAAGATCACTCTTTTCATTTTATATGGTGACTATGTACTAGATTTTATTTGTTTATAGATTGTATACATTTTATTTGGATATAAATTGTATAGATTTTTTTTTATAGATTCTATAGATTTTTTACAAAGAATTTGGATATAGATTGTATAGATTTTATTTGGATATACATTGTATAGATTTTTTTATTTATATATAGATTTTTTACAAAGAATCTGGATTGTATACATTTTTTATATATATTATCTTTGTGAGTATGTTTTTATTTAGTTAGGTAATGATTTTAGTTTCCGCTTGAAATTTTAGGATTTTATCTTTGTCAGTTTCCGCGATACCTCTCTCTCTTTTTTATTTTTATTTGTGTTTGTGTTTGGCTGGGCAAAAGAATAATTTCTCCTAGGTTTCCTTTTCATAAATTTAATTTTTTTTCTTTCCTTTTAAACAAAGCCCAAAGTAACTGATATGGGTTTGTAGAGTCATACCTTAAGTTGGTGAGATACATGACCTGTGAAATTTTGACAGTGCCATATGAAGCCCAAAGTAACTGATATGGGTTTGTAGAGTCGTACCTTAAGTTGGTGAGATACATGACCTGTGAAATTTTGATAGTACCACATGAAATTGATGTCTGTGGTGGTGACCATTGTTTTTTATTGGGGTTAGAGAAATAGACGTTTTGATACCCATTTGTGAGGAAAATGAGGAGTAGTGGTAGATGGGGAAAAGAGATGGGGGTAGTGATGGATCATGGTAAGGGTAGCAAATGACTGTCAACACCAAAATAAAGGGAAAAAGTTGTTAGACTGTTTAAATGGCCCATAGAAATGAATGGTTAGAATTAAAATATCTATTTCTCTACTCTCTCAAGCTCTGTAACGATCTGCAATCTATCAAACGATCTGAGCTCTCCAACACAGGTATGTAAATATCTCTCTCTCTCTCTCTCTCTCTCGCTCTCTCTCTCTCTCTTCGCCTAATACTGATTTTGTCGATTTGATGTTACTGGTTAGCGGATTTGCACTTGTGGTTTGCTTCCAATTTGAAAGATTGTTTGATATCCTATATTCCCAATTTATCTATCAAACGATCTGAGCTCTCCAACACAGGTATGTAAATATCTCTCTCTCTCCTCTTGGTCTCTGACATTTTGTCAGTCAATACAGTTGCATTTTTTGTATTAGCCTAGCATTTGGGTTATTGGGTTGTACTTTTGAGAGCCACTTAACTGAAACATTTTCTTCTCACTTTTGAGAGTAAAGAATAAACGGTGTGTTTTGAGTTGGATTGCATTATACTGACGGTTTGGTTTGGAAGCTCATTGTTTTGTGGTTTTAGACTGGCTTTTTTAGGCTCACAATAATTGCAGTTTGGTTGTCCAAGATAAAGTTTGGGTTGTCTTTGTAATCACAAAACTCAAAAGTGGCTTCAAAAAAAAATAAGTGTCTTTGTAATCACAGAATTAAATTTTTAGACTGTGTTTGGTTGTAGCGATTTGGAAAGAAAAGGAAAAATGTAAGTAAAAATTAACTATATTTTATTCTTATTTAACCTATCTCTTTCCTCTTTTTTTTTTCTAAATTTCTACACAAATTCATGAATCAAACACATTATTTTTTTAAAAAAATTCCTACCCAAACACTTCAATCAAATACGTGTAATATGTGTCATTACGCTATGTTTATATCATGTATTTGGTTAAGAATTTAAAAAGAAAAGGAGAAAATGTGTGTAAAAAGTAAAATGAATACTATATCTTATTTGCATCTCACCCACTTATCTTTGTGCTAATGAAGTCTCAAAAAGCCTCCACCTTTATGCTACTAATGTGTCTCTTTGGCATTCATGAATTCAGATTTGGCCAGAGCATTGGCTGCTCCAGATACAGACCATCCAAATGGAACACCAGGCCATAAGAATTATGGGTTGAGTGTTCTTCAGCAACATGTGGCCTTTTTTGACATGGACGACAATGGAATCATTTACCCTTGGGAGACATATACTGGTAATTTCCATGCATTTACTTTGTCATGCTATCATTTGCTTCCTACTGGACCATAACTTCACCTTCCCGAAAATAAAATAATGAGGAAAGAAAGACAAAAAATTTGATTTGATTGTTTTTGTGCATTTTGTCAAGATGAAACTGTTGGTCAAGGGCTATGGCCTTGACTATTCAAGTTTCCCAAGTTTTGTCTTTGGCCATGCCAATATGGTGGCTGGTTGAATCACTCTGCTGCCCAGAAAAATGCCGGGTCACGAGTTGTCTCACACTACATTTGGATGGGGTGGTTTGGTGAGAAATGATGCAAAAGTGAACTCTTTTCTCATTTTCAATTTATCAATTGTTTATAAATTGAGTGAGAAATGGTGAGAAAGAGAATTTGTTTACTAAGGCTGTGTTTGGAGATTTGGAAATGGAAAGAAAAAAGGGATTTAGAGAGAGATTTGGAAATGAAAAAGGGAAAAGATAAGCGAAATGTGAGAAAAATATAATTACATTTCACACATCTTTCCTCTCTCTTTCCAAATCCCTTCTCAAAATTCATGAACCAAAGCAAGTCTGTTTCAAAATTAAGGAAAAAAAATTATACGGATCAAGTTTAAATTCACATCATACTAATTCAAATTTTAAATATTATTTTTTTTTTCTTGTAGTACGTAGCATTTATTTTTTGATTTAGTAGTTTGTAAAATTTTGCAGTACGTAAATTTCTGGTGGATGTGATCTACACACTTGCCTTAGTTCATTATTGTTTCGTTAGCAATGTCGTTCAAAACAAAAGCAGATGGCCCAAGATTAGAACAATTACTTTTCCAACATGGATTCAGTTTGGTGCTGTTAAAAAGCCATCTGTATTCTGTACTACTAGATAAGATGGAGCATAACTATAAACCTTACATTTTTGGGTGCATATGCTGGTTACTAGAACACACTGAAGCTACCCAGTTCATCTTCCCAAAATCATGATGTCTTGCTTCTTTTTGCCCCAAGTAGATCATCACTTTCTCTTATCTGGTGGTTGATTTGTTTCACACTGTTCCTTGCACAGGTGAGGAACCCATTGAACTCTTGGCTGAACCATGTGCTATCAACAACTTTGACATTGACAGACAAAACCCCTCGGTGATGTGTTTTTCTTCTCTCTTTCTCCTATACTCAGTTATATCTCACAGATGTACAACATTTTGATCTTGGGGATAAATTACTTTGCTATGTCATGTATCTGTGGAATTGCTAAAATGACTGATGATTTCAATTGTTGCCATAACAGGATGTGATATGTAGTTTAGAGTGGGAGGCTATTGCCATCTTGATAAGGGCATAATTTCTCAAACTAAGATGACAATGATCCACTCTGGTACGTACCCTTTTCAATTTTTTTAAATTTTTTTTTAACAATCAGTAGGAGGGGAAAGAGGCAAGGGGAAGTTGCATCACGCAACAGGTAAGACTCGAACCCAAACATCACCCCTGGCAAGGGAGCACCTCATCTACTGGCCCAATCCTTGGTCTTACTCTGGTACATACTTCATAGAGTCAAATTTGAGAAAGTAAAGAGTCAGTATTGTAACTTCATTGTCCTGACTGTGGCATGAAAAGCTCTATTTCCCTTCAATAGAAACTCCTAAACAGCCTCACTAAGTTGGAACAATTAGAAATTCCGATTCATAGTCAAATGTGAAGCATGGCATGAATCTCTCGCTATTACAAATCCAGCAAGTTTGAGTTAAAATTAGACCATCTTTTTGGAGTTCTTTTCAAGAATTCAGTGGTTCCTCTTGCACTGGATATTTTATATCACTGCTGCAATTGGATACACAATAACGGCATCTATTAGTATGGTGTGAGTATAATTTTAATGGACTTGCTTTTCGGTTTTGAATCTCCTTATTTGTCTTTTATTGTCTTATTTATAGTAGGGAGAGAATTCTTCCCAATCCACTGTGTGAGTTGGAGGCTTTGTGCAGTGTAGATATACCATAAAATGATTTAATTTGTTTATTTGTTATTTGTAAATTATTCATAAACAGAATTATATTAATTTAGTAATTATAATTATGTGATTTTATATATAAAAAAAATTGTGGATTATTTTTAAAATTATACTTATCGTCTATTTTTTTAAGACAAATATATATGATGAAATAATGTAGTTATAATTATCTTATCAATCTAATTTTTCTCATAACTAATTTATACATAGGATTTGAAAAAATGAACAATTCAAATTATCATAATAAAACTATATAACTAATTTAGTCTTTGCTATTGTGTGATCTTTTTATGTTTTAGTGTAAGCAACAATGTTATGAAGATGCAGAGGGTTAATGACCATGTTGGCTATGCATTAAAGTGGTACATGAATAATATGATGGCTGAAATTTGGTTTTCAAATTAAATTTTATTTTTTGAATCTTTTATTTTTGTCTTTAATAAATTTTTTTCATGTTTTAAATTTTTTATTACACGCACTTCATTCATATCTTTCCAGTGTCAAACATTTTAAAAAATTCACTCCCTACTCTTTGAAAAGAAAATAAAAAATTACACCGTGCCTTTAGGCACGGGCATACGCTAGTAAGTCAATAAGACAAAATGTTACATCCAAATCATAATCATTACACTTTTTCTCTCACAAAAATCAAAAAAGCCCAAAAACAAAAACCAAACGAGACTAAAAAAATCAGGCTAAAAAAGTCTCAACACAAAAAAGTTGGCTACCGTAGCCAATGCCAAATGAAGCTAAATAGCACAAAATTGAGTCAAGAAAAATGGGTGCTAAAGCAAGGAATTCATCATCCACAACATCCAAAAAGAGTTAAAATGATCCACAAAAGATCCAAAATAAGTTCAAAGTCATTCACAAAAGACACCACATCCTAAACGGAGTCAAGTATAAAATACGATAGACATCTCTAGTGTCCCCTTCAAAGAAAGTACAATCTTATCTATAGAAGAGTTACTAATGATTCTCAGGGTCATACACCATGCTCTCTAAAGTTTTCTTGCGATACTCCACTGGGCAACCAAAGAATTGCATCATCCTCTCAGATATCTTGGTAAGAAAAAGGTATGCCTCAGTAATAAGTGTGGCACAATTCCAATTTCCTCTAATGCTTTATGCAACGCTCCTCTTGGAAAACATCCTTGGGATTTCTCCATTAAAGCATTTCCCTCTCTTATAGCTGATGCGATATCCTGCAATGCTGTCTTTAGTATGTCAACGTCCCTCTCACCATCATTTCAGAGCCTTCATTTCTTCGCCTTTGAAGATGTTCCACTTTCAGGAGACAGTACAACATCTTCATCCACAATACTAAAACTTTCCAAGTTTGCTTCATTTTGGTGCACCAGTTCATCAATGACTTCAATTCTATCTACATGATCGTTATTTGATGAGTTGGCCCATCATCGTACTTTTTCCTTAGCAGTTTCAGTACCTACACCAGTTGCCCTATCCTTTCCATAGATCTCAGCCAGTTTTTCATAGTTGCTAATTGGTGTACATTTCCATTTCTCAGCATATGGTTTCACCTTTTATCAAAAAAAGACAAAATAGAAAAGTTATAGTTAAATATAAGTTATGTTTTTCTATTCTTTTTATAAAAAAATCAACATAAATTGAAATTAATTGAAGTACCTCAATCAATGCCTCCCAAGTTTCAGGTTCAGCAATGAACATCATTGTAACCGGGCTCCAAACAAAACCACTAGTATGTTTGAACAAATCATAGCACTCAGCAAAATGCTCTTTGATAGTTTTCAGCCTATTCTTGACTTTGGCCTTATCTAAGTCCAAGTTATATGTCTCACGTAATTCCTTTACTATTTTATCATATGTTGAAGTAGTGAAAGTTCCATTGACCTTATTTCCTTCAACATGTTGGTGATACAATGCATCATCCATTTGATTTGTCCCTGAAAGTTTTTCTCTCTTAGAATCTTCGGACTTTTGTGTTTTTTTACCCATTTATAAAATCTACATCAAAATAAACTCAAGGTAATATCATAAACCACAATAATGTCATCACAATAGCAAAGTTATAGATACATCCGAATCTACACAAAATAAATTCAAAGTAACATCATAAACCACAATAATATCATCACTATAGCAAAGTTATAGATACATCCGATCCGATATTCAAATACTTATCACATAAAATCAAGATGGCTAGCAAACATGTAAAAACTAAAACATCACTCTTGATTAGCAACATAATCAGACCACATTGTAACTGCTATCACATTTCTGATAAGTTCTCCTTGTTTTGCATCCTTAACGGTATCCATGGTGCACGAGTTGTTTCTTGAGTTTGACATTGATTTTCAAGCTCTTTGTCTACTTCAGAAATAAGTTTTTCATCTGGATCCACACCTATTAAAAAGTTATGTAAGATGCAACATGTTATTACAATATTTGATTGTGTGTTAACCGAGTAAGTAGGCTCAGTTGTGCTTGCTATGATGGGAAATCGTTTCTTTAGCACACCAAAAGCTCTCTCAATGGCATTGCGTAAAGAAGCATATCGGTGGTTAAACAACTTTCAAGCATTTTTCGGTGGATGGTTGAAATACTTTTTCAAGTGATAACGCACACCTCTGTAAGGAGGGAAAAGGGCACTCCTTAACATACACCCCACACCAACAAGATAAAATTTGCCTATTTAAAACAAAACACATCACTATATTAAACCCTAAATCTATATAATTTAACAAAAGTTTCTTATTATCTAAGCATGAATTACCGTTGGGTATTTTCAGTTTATCTTCTCTAGTGAGTGCATTTTTTATGATTCTTGAGTCAGATGCAGTCCCCTCCCATCCAAGTAAGACATAAGTGAATTTTAAGTCAAATGAACATGTAGCCAATACATTTTGTGTAAGGTAACCTTTTCTACCATGATATCTCGACCCATCCTTGCTAGATACTTTAACACGAACATGTATTCCATCAAGTGCTCCAATACAATCCTAACATAAATGTATCATGTGGCAGTTTTATATAGAAATAAAACTAAAAATTTAAAGCAAAATGTAATATGGAATTTTTACCTTAAATATGGATGGAACCTATTATTGTTGAGTATTTCTAGAGGGATTTCTAATCCTATAACAACCCCGACCTACGATTAGCCATTAAATACGATTAGCTATTAAACCATGATTATGCGTGCCTAATAAGTAACTAAGAAGAAATCTTGAGTTAAATTACGTGTGCATTGCATTATTTGTGTTTATATCTGTCTATTATAGGAATATCTATTCATGTTTCTATTTTGTTTTGAGAATTGAAGGCCTTATCGGCATCCGAACGCGAAATTGACTTGATTTATGTGTTATGTGGGAATTTTAGCATTTTATGGTAGGTTTAATTAAAATTCAATTCAGAATGATTAAATTATAATAATTAATGTCAATTAATTAACCAACTCTTAATTAAGCCTATATAAGGCTAATATGACCCCACTAGCTCATTGTTGCACCCTCATTTCCTCATCTTCAAGCTCCAAAACGTGGGAGAGATAGAAGATGAGAGAAATTGGGATCAAAAGCTAGAGAAGAGAGGGATTGCCAGGAATTGTTGGAGAATTGAAAAGCATTTAGAAATTTAAGCCTCTACACTTGTGAATTCAAGGTTTAAGGTAAGAAATCAAGCCTTTGGTCTTGCTTTTGAGTTGGTGAGTTTATGAATATAAGAGGTTTAAGTGGTTAACATGAGAATTGAGCTTAAGAGCTAGAAATGAAGGAATTCGCATTAAATCATGTATGCATGCATATATCATAGCATTTTGAGTTTGAATTTCAAACAAATCCCCCATGCATGTGTCTATCTTGACTTTGTTTTGAGAATTCATCACATTTCTTACCATTTGACCTTAATTGATCATGTTTTGAAAAGTTCAAGTTCATAACAAGTCATACATGTCATGTTCATATCATATTCTTAAAGTTTGAGTTTGAATTTGTACAATTGTGGCAAGTTTTTGGGCCTTAATTTTGCAAAATGATTTTGAATTCTCAATGTTTTACAAGTTTCCAAGTGTTTCCTCAAGTTTTGGGCCCAAGAGAATGTGTTTTGTTGGTTTGAAAATGAATTTTGAAGCTTAGAAACAAATTTGGAAATTCCAGATTCTGCTTCTCCGCTCGAGCAACAGATCCTATACTCGAGCGACCACCTTTATTTTCGCATTTCTGCTTGAGCGACCAAAAGTTGGCTCGAGCATAAAATGCATGCTCTCAGAAGTTTAACATTTTTGCAGACTGCTTGAGCGACGAGAGTTGCGCTTGAGTGAAGACCTTAGTCTCACGCTCGAGCAACTATCAAGCTGCCGTCGAGTGAAAAATTCACACAACCAGTACTTTTGCAGAGTTTACAAACCGCTCGAGCAAATGAAATTGCGCTCGAGCGACCACTCACATGTTTGGACGTCTGCTCGAGCGAAGGAAGTTGCGCTCGAGCGAGGTCCCTATTTTGCATATTTGCTTAAGTGTTTTCAAGTGTATTTTAGCATCCTCATCTTATCCTAGGCATTCCTAAGCCCTAGTTAAGACATAATAATGAGGATAAAAAGTAGAAATACACCAAGATAAGAAATAACTCAGTTAATAATTTCGGGTGTGTAATTCAGAACGTATTTATTCAGTATCTGTGTAGGTCACGCGCCGCAAGTTACTTGATTTGTCTACTTTATTGTTTGCTTTGGAGCCATCTGTGAGTAATAACTTAGTGAAACTATGTTCAACTTTATTTATTTTCTGTATGTGGAATAAGATCTGTTTTATGAAATGTTATGCTTTGTACAATAAATGATTATCCAGTTTCTGACAAGCACTCGTGGCAATAATTATGTGGTTCAAGGATATGATCTGTTCCTGATATTGGAGGTTCCTTTGTGGAACTGGCAAGTATGTGATTTGTTCCCAGTATTGGAGGTTCCTGTGTAGAACTGGCAAGTATGTTATCTGTTCCCAGTACTGGAGGTTTCTTTATGGAACTGGCAAGTATGTTATATGTTCCCAGCACCGGAGGTTCCTTTATAGAACTAACAAGTATAACTCTTAATGCTCTATATTTGCTTTGTTAGCGCTAATGGATGTGCTACATATGAACAAGAATGAATTATGATTCCTGTATATGATCCAAACAAGAATACGAATATGAATATGAATATGAATCTGTGTTTATTTTTTGAATCTAGTGGGACATCATTCATTTAACCCTTTACTCTGTTATTATTCACTGGGCTTCTGTTCACTGTTTATTATTATGTATATAGGTGAGCAGGCGCGTGACCAGGCCTAAGCTACTGCCTGGAGAGTTTTGGAGTTAGCCAGCCACCGTGCCTTCCGAAGAGGTTCTCGTTTATAGAAGTCAAGTTTTGTGGACCATGCTAACAGTTTGTTTTGTGTATCATGCTAAGAACGCTTATGTTTAGTTTCCTTTTTGTGTATCCGTACACTTGGCTAAGTCCCTTTTTATAATACTTGTACGGTGTTGCATGTCTTATGTAGACGTGACGACTTATATTTATATACTTTGTCACGACCCAAATCCACCCCTATAGGTTTAGTGTCATAACTGGCCAGTAATCCTAGGATTACCGAAGGCCTCTAAAGCAGAATTACAGAATAAGGAGCTAACGAAAACAAATACAAAAACATAATGTCCATTGAGCTGTGCTGACTTATATGAGACATAAAACTTTAAACATTTACATAGATATATTATAACATCATCATTACGCCAACCAAATGCAAATACAACAAAAAGGGACTTAGCCCTGTATACAAAATAAACAAAAGACATTAAGAGCTTAAAACTTGGTGACAAAACATCTTGATCACATTGACTTTCAGGAACCTCTACGTGAGGCACGGTGGTTGGCTTGACAAAACAGAAGTCAGACAGAAGCTCTCAGGCCTGGTCTTGCACACGCTTACCTACAGATATATGTATACACAAATAGTGAGCTAAAGCCCAGTAAATAACATTAATGTAAAGAGGTTAGTGAACGAATTCCGAACATATCATAATCATAAAACAGATCATAACATAATCATTCTCATATCTGAACATAATAATGGTACATCCAATAGAACATATCACATCGTCATTCGACTAGAGTAATTGGCTCTGGATACCGATTAAACACATCACCACTTTGCCAAGTGGCTAATGAAATCTCGTAATCACATATATGTCATGGACCCGCATTAACATGTTGTCCCCCATGACTTGAGACTATCTATGGATGCCATAATAGATTTCAAATATAGGACATTCATTCACGTAAACAAATATCATTTTAGAAATCATAACTTATCAAATCACATTTGGAACATAATTCATATGAACATATCTTTACAATAACGTTACTCACAGTAGGCTTCCAAAAATGGTTGGTCAGTCTTTGAATGTTGACCTACAAACACAAATGTACATAGCACAAAACATGTCTCATTCTTACTCATTCATATGGCCATACATGGTTTAGCTTTCTTGCTTTAACTTCTTGTTCATTCCATGCCACATAACTTGTTCATATTGGACCACATACTCGGATTCGACACATATTTTCTAATTCACTTACATATGATGTTTCTTAGCTTGTTTCTTAGCTTATTAATCCTTAATGGCTCATAAATCATGCCTAAGAATGCCCGAGAAAAGGTGAGAGCGAAGATATTCACTTAAAACATCTTTTGAAACACATGCAGAAAATAAGTTGTTGGCTAAAGCCAATTGAAGGCAAAAACTGAGCTCGCTCGAGCCACCACTTTGTCACTCAAGCCAGCTTTCGCAAAGTTCAAAATACTAGGAGCTTACAATGTTGGCTCGAGCCACCACTTCATCGCTCGAGCCAGCTATGAATTTTTTGGGTTTCTAAACAGAAATTTGAGTTCCAAAAATGCTTTTTAACATGTAAAAGCTTTCATGGCCATTCCAAACTCATGGAAACACTTTGATAATCATAAAAACATTTTAGAAAACTCAAATACAAGATGATTCACAAATCATTTGCTCAAAACCTCTTGAATTTTCCAAAATTGAGCTCAAAAGCTCTTGCATGTAAGAAATTCAAACTATTTTCATGATTTCTTCAAAACATGCTAATGGTTGTTATGAACCCCTTACAATGGCTTCGAAACTCAAACTCAAAATGATGGAACCAAAGGTTAATCTCCAAGAATGCACATACAAGTCATCTACAAGCTTAAAGACCCATTTCTCTTACTAATTTCATGAAATTAGTTCAAAGTTATGTTGAATCATGATGCATGGAAGGTTAACTACAGAAAATAGGCTCAAGACTCTTACCTAGAGCTTTAATTTCAAACAATAAGAGATGGTCCTCCCTTAGCTTTCTTCTACTCCTTCAAACCACACAAGCGTAGAGCTTTCTCTCCCTAGAGGGCTCTCCCTCTCTCTAGAACTCTCAACACAAGGAACCAAATGAGCAATAGGAATGACACCAACATACTCTCTAACTCACCTGAATATACACATACTCACCTCACTTCTTGAGCACAATACACGTGCACACACATGCAAAACTCCAACACACACACGCAAGGGTTTTAATCCCCTATACTTAACACCAAAATACCCAATTCATACTACTCTTAATCAGACGTTGAATCATAAATAAGACCAAATTAGATACTAATCATGTATCATCTTAATTAAACACAAGTAACCTTAATTTATCATGGTTAACACACAACTCAATTAATCCAAAATAGTTCTAATCAAGGCTCAATTTAATCACATGTGATTTTATTAAACTGAATCATTTTTTAACAAAACTACTCATATGGTTCCAAAAATTCTAATTAGTCTAACCATGTGCTCAATTTCTGTTTTTGAGACCGTTTAGGCTATCAAATTTCATACCAAAGCAGAAATCATGACAGATATTACTACGAGTGACAGATAGAAAGCCAAATAACATACAAAATACATAATAAACACATAAGTTATTTTAATCACTTAATTAACATCCTTAATTACAAATTAGCAATTAATTATAGATCGGGGTTGTTACATACTTTATACGAAGTTTTAAATTATCTGCCTCATGTATGTCAGCACAGTTCAATGGACTACGTATATTTTATATATTTGCTTTCGCATCCCTTAATTATATGTAATTATGTTCTGAGGCCTTGGGTAATCCAAGGATTACTGGTCGGTTACAATGCGAAACCAATAGGGGCGAGTTTGGGTCGTGACAGATCCATTATGTAGGCAAATAAAAAGATCTCCCAATGATATAAGATCTCTAAAAAACTATGAAAATGCCGACTTATAGTCTCACCGGAGCACCGAAAGAAAAACGAAACATTTCTATTTGTTACGCTATGTGACAAAATGTAAATACATTTTGCAACTTGTTCCTCAACAGTTGCACGTTTTGTAGATTTGAAACCACCATCTCTTTCAAGTATATGACACAAATCTTGAAATGCTTGCCATACGGGTGATATTACGACAATTCTTAATACATTTAAGTTGTGTCATTAGTTCAATCCTCACTTTTTCTCTCTTCAAGTAATTAATAGGATCTTCCACGTACTTCCTAAGTTGATATTTTCTCTACATATATCAATATACCACATGGCAAACAACTTGAACAACAGCTAACTTTTGCATTCTATCACACGTAATCAAGTCCTTTCTTAACTCTTTGTCTTGCTGATCCATTTATCCTATATTTTTTATTAAAATAAATTTGTATACTAAACATGTAAACATTAATCAATATGAATAAACAAATAACCATTTTATCAAGTGCTCAGTGAGTTACAATTGTATTGTTTTTAATTTTAATTAAAATAAATTGGTATACTAAACATCAAAACATCAATCAATTTTTTTAAATTTCACACTATATTCACATGATAAACAAACCACTCAACCCATATATCTATTCTATTATTAAAGCCAACACAACAGTTGTTGTGGCTTTGTCACAATGTTTTTGATTTCTTACAGAATTTATGCAAGTGCATGATAGAAGATTTATAGATTGAATAGGGGCCACGACAAGCAAAATGCAAAGAAATGAAGGAAATTTGTGAAAGGTACAAGAAAAATACAACCAGCAATTTGAGAACACAAAAAAAGAATACATATATAATTTTGTACGGTAAATAGTATATATATACATAACAGAATACATATATAACATAATATATATAGATATATATACATATTCTCAGATTTCTTGAATGATAAATAGTATTGTAGACGTCCCCGAACGTCCCGGGAGGGAATCTTGTTTTGTTCATTGGGGCTCACTACAGTTCGGACTCAATGTCACGGTCCTGTATCTAATCTCACAGAGTGCAATGCAAGACCGATGAATCCTCAAAGAGTCTAAATCCGGCAAATCGTTTTGAAAAACAGATTTTTAGAAAGAAGTGCCAAACATGGATTGCTTTGCCAGATACAGAGTCGCCACCTAAATATTTTATTTTGGGGGAATTTAGGAAACCCTGACTCATTGCCTAGGGCCACGTGTCCGTCATCACCAAAGTTGCCTCGGCTCGGGAACTTGGGTACGATTGGGGAAGGTCAGCTATGAGCACCCCCGCTCGCCCGATCAAAGATCGGCCATTACTAAGCATGATATCTTGTTTTTGAAAACACATGCATTCTTATTCCGGTTTATTAGCTAATCTTTACTATGTGATGCATACAACACACAAGTATAAACTAGATCGCCTAATTCGGAACAAAGCATCGCATATCCGTTTATTTGGAAATGGTTTGAGGTTTGCTACTCGCAAGCAGGCTAAAACACGGATTTCAATGAATTGATCCAATTCAAGTAATCCAACCTTCACCCACAGGCATTCAGGCAGTTATAACACATAAGCAATTAGCCTCATGGCAAGCATGCTGTCATGTTAACACTCACATACATGCAAGATGCTAAAGCATAAACACTCACAGTGTACTCCGAGCCAAAACAAGAAACTAGTTAGTAATCATGCATGATCCTAGTTCATGTTAACAATGGCTAATGCAACACATTCGAAATGCAACTAGAATAGGCTCAGCTAATCTAAGAATGGCATATGAAATGCAATAACTCGATACACGTATTCAAGTTGGAATTGAAGTACAATGCAATTAGTATGATACGCCGAGCCCGGTGCATGCAATACAAATGAATGAATGCAAACATGCGGAGCATAAGTATGCTAATTGAAACATGCCCTAGAACTAACCATCATAAGCAGGTAAGTAAAATGGAGAAAGACGTGGGATTGGAAGACATGCATCGCACACACACACGCTTATTACACAGTTCGCCCCTTCGCGGAGGGTCCGAAAGAATAATACAATTTAATTAACTAACAAGCTAATTAAATATTACACAATACTTAACTAATTAAACAGATTAATTAAGCTACTGAAAGCAGTAAAGCAGCCTCGGGAAGAGGGAGGAATGCATGCGTGTTCGGCTTCGCTCAGAAATCCGTCACCATGCTCATGTTGCCTCTGTTTACACTGCTCTGCACCTCTGAACACTTTGCAAGTCTCAAGGATGCTTCTGAACTACTCTATGAGGGTTGTGGGAGGTCACCGACCAAGAGGTGAGGCCACCGGCCATGGAAATATAGCCACCGACCAAAAGTGAGGCCATCGGCCAACAATACATAGCCGGCCGGCACTGAAGATGGCCGACCGGCCATCTCTTCTTGCAGAACCCTGTTTTGCTGCAGCAGAGGACAGACAAGGCATGGCAATGCATTTTCAAAGCAATGTGTGCACCACCACCCTCCTCATCATGTTTGAGACTCAAAGGAGTATGGTTCTTGACCCTCGGGCCATCAATCACGCATTTCAATGCATGATGGCCGAAGATGCCAAGTGTGCAATTTTGATATCAAGTGAAATGCACACAAACACACAATGATCCTAACCTCCATCATAATTGATCAAGAGGCAAGGAATGCAAATATGCAAGATGCTATGCAACCTAAACATGCAAACGAGCTAGTGCAACACAAACATGCAAGCAACAATGCTAATGATGAACATGTAACAATATGTGGGGCAAACATGTGACAACATGTTAAGTACCTAAAAGGGAGAATGCATGTCAAATGCATTACAACTTAAACGTGTAACAACATGTCATGGATTAAGTACACAATGAGGCACAATTGAACTAGCATATTACAACATGCAATTTACCGAATATGCAACAAGTATGTGACAACATACAAGGCAAGCACGCAACAACATGCGGGAATGGACTTACACCAAGATGGACAGCTCTCTAATAGGTCCAAAACAGTGGCCAAAATGCTATGGACATGAGGGCAAATGCACATACAAACATGCATGCTAATGGACCCAACACTCAAGCATCAAAGGGTAACTTTTAAGAACACTTAAAAGGGATGGAAAGTATGCAAATGTGACAACATTACATGCTCTGAAATGGTGCTAAGAGTGATGCCAAATCACATAAACAAGCCAAGCATGCATGATTAAGGCTTAAGGCTTAAAACTAGGCAAGGGAATTGAACCAATGCTACACAAAACAAAGAGCATATGGCAAGCATAACCCAAAATAGTCCTAAATCATGGCAAAGTAAGCCTAAAACATGCAATGACCAAAGCTAGAACAAGCCAAAACAAAGGGGCAAAAACACTAAGCATGCAAGGCCATCAAAGAGGTGTTACACTACACCTAATACAACCAAACATGGCATGATTTAGGCGACCCAAAACAGAGTTATGGCATACCAAAATGAGCCCAAAAACCCACTTAGATGGCATCCCAATGACCTAAGCATGATGGCATACGCAATGACACATTCATGAGGCATAAAACACAAACTATCCAAGGCATGGAATAGGTGATAAATGCAAGTATTCAAGCATACTAGATGGACTGAAATGACATTCTAAGTGATGCCAAACCACTGAAATGATCCAAATTAAGCATGCTAGAGGATTCAATACTCAAAGCCTACAAGCTAGATTGCATGGTAGCTATACAAAGCATGTCAAGCATGGCCAAAACAACCAAAATCAGACCTCAAGCATACCAAAACATGGATGAAAGCTTCTTAAAGTTGAGCCAAAATCATGCTAGAAAGACATGTTACAACATGATGCATGTTAGGCTATTTCATGGAATTACAAGACAAGTGTATGAAACATACATGGCATGTCTAAACCAACTCAAAACAGAGTTGTATCATGGAAAAATAACCACAAATACCAGCTAAGACATGGTCAACATGAACTTAACAAAGGTGCTCACCTATGAGGCAAATATGGCAAGTATTGAAGACAATAAGGAGAGGGGATGACCCTCTCCTATTTAGGACCTCAAAACACCATCCCCACCACTGAAATCCCTCTGGATTTCAGTGGTGAGAAGGCCAATACAAGGTGGTCCCGAAGCTCACAAAAAAAGGCACAAAATGAGGCCAAGCAAGGCCTAAGAGGGGTAAACAACCCCAAACACCAAAGTGGTCTTAAACAACTATTTTAAGCACTTAAAAATAGAACTTTTATCAGTTATAAGTTAAGCTTAAAAATAGATGCAAGATAGGCTAAAAGCTTATGCAAAAATGGGGAACAAAGAGGATAGTTTCTTACCCTTGAAGAACCTCTTCAAGAACACCACTCCAGCACCTTCTTTTGATCAAAACCAACTCAAAAACTCTGAAAACAACTCCTTAGAGCCTCAGCAACCAAGGATGGTGTAATGCTAGGTGTTTGTGTGCAATAGTGTGAACAAAAGTCACTTTAGAGCGCAAAATACACACATAAAGGCAAAGAGAGGGAATTATAGAGATAGATAGATACAAACTTCCTAACCCTAAATCTCAAACCTCTGGAAAGGGAGGGGAGGTCCTCCTCTTATAGGAATTCAATTCCTAAGCTTCTTGGAGAAGTTAACATAAGGGAGCAAATCCCTCCATACATATGGAGGGGGTGTAATGTAGATGCCAGCTGTGAAAGCTGGCATAAAATATCTGCCAAAAGCAGATGGAAAGGGGTCGGCTGGAAAATTTGGCCGATTGACCAACAAATGTGGCCGACCGACCAAAAACATTGCCGACCAGCCAAAACTTTTAGCCGGTAGCAATAAAACAGGGCCGGTGGCCTCAAGCCACGGCCGGTGAGGTGTGGGGATGGCCAACAAGCCATTCCCTACCCTCAGAAGCAAAACACAAGTGTTTGGTGCACAACCAAGCACAAAACAAACAAGTCGAGTGGTCTTGAGGCAAGGCGCGTAGCCAAGACCTCCGAGAACTCAAAACGAACACGAGCATGGATAATCATCGAGTGTTCAAACGATGACGTCCAAGTTTTGAGGACGGTCAAAAATGGGGTGTCTACAGTTGCCCCTCTTTGACAGAACTCGAAAGTCATAACAATGACAGGAGTGAATGTCAAAGCCCAGAGACGACCCATTTTTGACAAGGCCGAAGACTTAGACAAAGCATACAAGCTACAGATAAAGATATGCGCCCGAGGGCAGGGGCAAAATGCAAGACAATGCACCAAGCCGATCATAACTTATGATCATGCAAATGAAGCTGTAACGAAGCATAACATGCGACAGTTTTAAGCAAGCCAAAAACCAAACTACATTACAATGCAGAAAGGATGTAAGAGAATTATTTAATTCTCGCTACGTCTCACATGGAGAATACAATACCTGTGCGGTTCGTCTGGTCGTGCCAGCTTCAAATGAACCGTACATACAATATCGTGCCTGAAAAAAAAAAAAAAACTTAATAGGTACAACATCGTTAGAAAACATGCATAGCAATGCAAGTGAGAAGTGCGTGACAAGGCAAGTGAAGTGTGCATAATAATGCAATGCACCAACAAGTGCGACTGAGGTGCGTAAGATAGCGCGAAATAGTGTGAACGACATGTAATGCACAAAACAGTGTGAATGATGTGCGCAAAATAGCGCGATTGAAATGCATACAAAATGCAAGTAGGATGCACAAAACAGTGCGATGTGAAACAAGCATAACAATGCTAGGCAGACACAAACACATGTAAGTAAAGTACACGCAACAACGTGTACAATGCGTATAGAAACTTGAACACATATAAGTAAAGCACATGCGACAACATGTACAATGTGTATAGAAACTTGAACACATATAAGTAAAGCACATGCGACAACATGTACAATGTGTATAGGAACTTGAACACATATAAGTAAAGCACATGCGACAACATGTACAATGTGTATAGCAGGAATGAACACATGTAAGTAAAGCACACGCGACAACATGTACAATGTGTATAGGAATTTGAACACATATAAGTAAAGTACATGCGACAACATGTACAATGTGTATAGCAGGAATGAACACATGTAAGTAAAGCATGCGTGCTAACGCAAGCAATGTGTAACCTCCTGGAAATATGCATGAACACATGTAAGTAAAGCAATACGCGGAAACGCATGCAATGTGTAAAGCAAGCAAGGTATGAACACATGTAAGTAAAGCACATGCGGAAATGTGTACAATGTGTAACCACCTGAAAATATATATACACATGTAAGTAAAGCATGCGCAATTAATGCAAGCAATGTGTATAGCAGGAATGAACACATGTAAGTAAAGCAAGCGCGCTAACGCAAGCAATGTGTAACCTCCTGGAAGAGACATGAACACATATAAGTAAAGCACACGTGGAAACGCATGCAATGTGTAAAGCAAGCAAGGTATGAACACTTGTAAGTAAAGCACACGCGGAAACGTGTACAATGTGTAACCACCTGAAAATATATATACACATGTAAGTAAAGCATGCACAATTAACGCATGCAATGTGTATAGCAGGAATGAACACATGTAAGAAAAGCAAGCGCACTAACGCAAGCAATGTGTAACCTCCTGGAAGATGCATGAACACATATAAGTAAAGCACACGCGGAAACGCATGTAATGTGTAAAGCAAGCAAGGTATGAACACATGTAAGTAAAGCACACGCGGAAACGTGTACAATGTGTAACCACCTGAAAATATATATACACATGTAAGTAAAGCATGCGCAATTAACGCAGGCAATGTGTATAGCAATACAATGCAAATGAAATGTGTATGACAATACGAGGTAGGACAATGCACGACAATGCATATACTGAATTGCATGATAATGCAGAAGAGACATGCATGACAATGCATGATAAGGAAATGCATGACAATGCATGATGAGGAAATGCATGACAATGCATGATAAGGAAATGCATGATAATGTATGATAAGGAAGTGCATGATAAGGAAATGCATGACAATGCATGATAAGGTGCCTGTTTGGTAGAAATTAACTTCAGCTTATTTCAACTTATGGCTTAAATTAAGCCATTCTGATCTGTTTGGTGAAACTTAAAGCTGCAAATTATAGCTTAAAAAGAGTCATTTTAAGCCAATTTGGCCAAGTTGCTCCGGAGATGCTTATGATTTCGGATTAAGCGCGCAGCTGTTTGGAAGGGCATGAAATGACTTAAATGCCCCTCCAAAACTTCAACAATTACAGTTATGCCACTATATAAGCCCTCTTTCGTCGTGCCCTAGCCCATTCCTCTCCTCACACTCGTCTTCTCATTTCCTCTTGGCGACGAAGACGATCCTTCATATCTCTCGAAGATCAGCCGATCGAAGTCGAAATTTCTCCAAGATTTCTCCAAGATCTGCACTACAAAAGGTAAGATTCATGCCTTTTGTTTGTGATATATATATATATATATATATATGTATACATACACACACATTTCAGCTAGGGTTTACAGACAGATCACATCTTCTTCCTTCAATTCACCCTCTCCGTCTGAAATTTCCTCTTCCATCTTGCCCTTGGCTTGCTTTCTCCCTTATCTGTCATCTCCTTCTCTCGAAGCACATTCTGCTCTGTTTATTAATATGTATGCTCTGATTATTAATGAAGATATTAATATGTATACTTTATCTGAAGATAAACAGAAATTTATGCTCTGTTTACTTCATCTCTCTCCTTTACTGAAGTTCAAGAAAATGACATATTTATATATTGATTTTATTTTTCTGTCATTCAGTTTATTTTCGTAAATAACATCTTAATGAAGATAACTGATAATTTTTAATGAAATTGTTGTGTGTGTATTTGATACAATTTTTTCCTGTCATTTGGCTTGTGATAAATTAGTGTTTGATGAAGATACCTGATAATTTTACCTTCATCAGTTAAATTAGTTTGTGAAGTTTTAGAAAATACCCAGACATGGGATAGATACCTTAAACATATGAATAAATTGATAAATAATTTATCAAATAGTAAATGATGTATTGCAAATAAGGTCCATGTTCTGAGATGAGCATTTTATATTATGTATTACAGATAAGGTCGTCCAGGTGCTGACAAATAAATTCTAAACAACTTGTATTTAAAAAATAAATCAAATAAAACAAAGTCTTTAAGTTTCATAATTTTTTTTTTCAATTGTTTGAAATTATGTGTCAAGTTCTTTTTTGCAACATTTTTGTAAAAGATGACTTATTTTTTAACATGATTTTGAAAAGTTTTACTATAAGTCAGTCAAGTTTTCAAAATGTCTTCAAACCTCAAGTTTTAGAAAATTCCCATATCAGAAGTTTTAATTAATAATGTATTCCCTTATCTGTCATCATTATGATGTATTCCCTTCTGTCATCATGGACATTTTTATTTTCATTTTTCAACTCTACATCAGAAGTTTTAGAAAATTCCCATATGTCACTGTTTAGAACACACTATGGAGTGGTGGGATCCATATGTTGAGATCCATCAAGGCTTTTGTTCAAATCCATCATAGTTGCTTATTTGTCCTTTAACCATAGACCTCCTCCTTATGCTTTAGGAATGAATATTATAATTTCCTTGATGTAGAAAGAGGAATGACTTTGCTGAACCATTAACATATTAACCATTAACAGTTTGCTGAACCATTAAGAATTTACTGCAGAGTCATGCCATGATAATTGTTTTATGTAAACTCTTTCTATTTACGTAGTTGGTCATGGACAATAGTGTTAGTCATGTATAACATCTTTAAGTTCCCAATCAATTTTAGAGGATGTGGATTCAATTCTTCCTAATTACTACAGAGGCATGTCATCCTCTAGTAACTATGCTTGCAGTGCTGAGACCTTGGATTTGAGGTATGAGGCTTTGAAATGTGAGTGTGGTGTAAGAGCTGCCATAAGGGTAACCGAATCCGAGAAGCCATCAAAAGGAAGACTGTATGTAAATTGTGAGAAGAGGAATTGTCAATTTTGGAGGTGGTGTACCCCAAAATCTGTGACGATGGTAGAGAGGCTGAAGAACGAGACAAATCTTTATGAAGATCAAAACATCGAGACTGTAGGACTAAAAGTAAAGAACCAAATGCTTGAGCAATCCGTAACATTTATGAAGCAGCTCGTTGTGGGTTTGCTCACAATTTGTATTTTTCTGTCAGTTGCATTACTCTTCAAATGATTGTAGGTGGCTTTTAGATATGTGTTTTTTTTGCTCAGTTGTGTACCCAACGATGAGACGTCTATTGTAGTAATCTTATGTTTTATACTAATCATGCCATGTATGGTTATTTTGTACTAGTCTTATGTTTTAATGCAACCAATGATTAATGAGTATGTGTTAAACAATTTTTTTTTGTTTTATACAATGAGTACCCAACAGGAAACACAATCTCAAAATAAGCAGAGTAAGGGAAAATCCTCTCAAGTACCATCTACTAAGGCTCATTGGGATGCAAAATCAAATGAAATCTTTATTAAACTTTGTGTTGACCAAGTGAAGGTCGGACACAGACCTGGTACACACTTAGATAGGGTCGGGTGGGAAAATGTCATAACTTCGTTTAAAACTATGACTGGAAAAGCATACCAACGACTACAAATGAAAAACCATTGGGATGTGTTGAAAAAAGATTGGCTTTTGTGGAACAATCTTTTAAGGGGTGAGACCGGCTTAGGCCGTGACACATTGACTGGAGCTATATCTGCATCTGATGAGTGGTGGACCAACAAATTGGAGGTATTTACATTGCTTAATGTACATATTCTGTTTGTTTTTGTTGTTTAAGCACACTACATTGCTGATTATTTGTAAATGTTTATTTTTTCCTTTGTAATTGTTGCAGAGGTATCCTGATGCTGCTAAATTCCGGCGTATGCCGTTGCAATTTAGTGAAGACTTAGACATACTATTCTCAAATGCAGCTGCTACAGGAGAATGGGCATACACTCCTAGTTCAGGGGTTATGCCTGACATTGATGACAATTTGGAGGAATTTCATACCCCACATGATGATGATGCTTTGGCGGTGGTTCATCCCTCTGAGTTAAACAAAAAGCGTTCATCAAACACACCTGCTTCATCAACCAAGAGCAACAAGAAGAAATTTACTGGTGCAGCTCTACTTAACAAGACACTTGCTCGCATAGTCAATGTGGTTGAGTCATCTTCAGGAACTTCAACACAGACCTCATCAAGATATCCATCAATTGCAGATTGTTTGGCGAAGTTGGAAAACATCCCTGGTGTGTCCCCGGATGATGAACTGTATGTATGGGCCGCCCGATTGTTCTTACGAGACAAGCGTTGGTAGCGTTTCATGAGTCTTCCTACGGATGAAGTTCGCCTTAAGTTTCTAAAGTTGGAGATTGAGATGGAGAAGGCCACTACAGGTTATCGCGGCTAAGTGTGGACTGCCCGGTTGTTCTTAAGACTTTTATTATTAATTGTGGAGTGTTCTCTTGGACTTTTTATTTTAGTAATTGTGGACTGTTGCAATATTTCCCTAATATGTCCTTTTATGAATATTGACTAGTTGGACTTTTAATTGTGGACTTATTATTTAAAATTTTATTAAATTATATTGCACTAAATTGTTGAATGGTTGGTGAATGGTTGACATGTTGACTTGTTGAATGGTTGGGGAATGCAATTAGTTGTTGAATGTTAGTTGAATATGACTGGTAGGTCAATGGTGAAGGTTATATATATGTATATGTAGATGAATGGTTTACTCAATTCATTTTTGTGCTTTACATTGTTTTTCCTTTACATTTCAATTTGTCCAGGTAATAATTTTGTTGAAGTTGAAGGTATAATTTTCTTACTTTACATTTTAATGTTTCACCTATTTCATTTTTGTATGGCCATTATTTGTTCATATGAATTATGGTTTTCTTTATTTGGGATAAATGGATGACAGGTTGCATGAAATGTAGCTATGGAATTTTTGTGATGGAATACTACTTTCTTAGTCCCATAGTCATAACAGTCATAACAGTGCTTCTTTCCCATGGAAGACTGCTTCTTAAAATGTCATAACAGTGCTGCTTGCTTGAATTGCATTCATGTCCACAGGCTTAATTGTCATAACAGAACTTCATAGTAATTTTGATCTGTTTGAATTTCTAGATTCTGGGTTTTGACATATGAATTCCCATGTTAAAGAATATTTCCCTGAGAGGGTATAACTGCAAAATTAGATTCACAGAGACAGGGGAGAGAATATGTGGAATTCTTCATAAACGCATGCCCATGGATTTTGACTTCTGCGCATAACTTTGAATTTTGAATTTTAAACTACCATGTAAGGACTTTCTAAGCCATGAATGTTGGGTAAAACAAGTTTTGGTCTTTTTCGTTATGAATTGTTGTCCTCTGGCACTCTGTCCGTCCCCTTATTTATTTTTTATTTTTATTTATTTATTTATTTTTTCATCCTCTACCTATCCATGCTTTGTTAGAAGGGGGATTATAATTACATATTTTTAGTAAAAAAAATAAAAAATAAAAAGTCATTATGTATTGTCATATTACTTTTTTTTTATTTATATTTTCATAAAAAATAATTAAAATAATATATTTTCAAATGGGATTTATGTGTAAGTGGGAGAATCAGAAAAAATAAAAAATAAAAAAAAAGTTCAACATATGAGGAATGCTTCAGGATTTTAGTATATCTTGACAAGTAACTTTTTTTAATTTTATTATCATTTCTTGCTATTTGTTTAAAGTTTTAAATTGCAACATGGTTTATCCAGCACACTTGACAGTTTTAAAGATGAGTAGCAGTGATGAAGACCAATGGAATGATGATGAAGATACTGATGATGAAGGCAGCACATCACAAACCCAACAAAATAATATGCTCTTAGCTACGGTGGCTACAGTTGCAGCGACATATGCAACAAATTATTTGATAAAAGAACCATGTAGGACATCTTGTTTAACAGGAGGGATGTGGATGGTAGAATTACAAGAAGGGAATCGAACAAGAATATTTGAAAATTTTCGAATGGAAAGAGAGGTATTTTATCAATTATGTAATTTGTTACAGACAAATTATGGCCTTCAAACTGGACGCCAAGTCTCGGTTCAAGAGCAAGTTGCAATATTTTTGTTTATTGTTGGCGGTGACATTCGAAACAGAAATGTCCAAGAAAGATTTCAACATTCCGGCAAGACTATTTCAAAATATTTTAAGAAGGTGTTAAAGGCTGTTACAAAGATGTCCATTGACTGGGTAAGGCCTTAACCGACTAATGGTGTGCATCCATATATTCGACGCAACCGCAAATATTATCCTCATTTCAAGGTAAATAATTAACTAAAAGCGCAACTTGGGTGTTACATATAATTAATGTTGGTAGGATATTTATACTAATCTGTGGCTAAAATGTTTTTTATTCATTATCATGTCATAGGATTGTATTGGAGCAATTGACGGGACACACATCAAAGCATATATATCTCCAGATAAGCAAGCTCGTCTAATAGGTAGAAAGGGATATGCGACTCAAAACATAATGGCCGCATGTGACTTTGATATGTGTTTCACATTTTGCTTACCAGGATGGGAAGGAAGTGCACACGATAGTCGGATCTTCTTAGATGCAATTAGGAATCCTAGTTTTAATTTTTCAAAACCACAAGGAGGTAACTGTTTTATATTCGATTGCTACAATAGATGCACCACACTCACATCTTCATTTTTCTTTTTACATTTATAATTGCTTACTTATTTTGAAATTTAAAATAGATGAGTTTTACTTGGTGGATGCTGGTTATCCAAACATGAAAGGATATCTTGCACCTTACAAAGGAGAGAGATACCGTCTAGCTCAATTTGAACATGGTCAACCCCCCCAAAATGCACAAGAAAAATTCAACCAAGCACATTCCTCACTTAGAAGTGTAATAGAAAGAACGTTCGGGGTTTGGAAAGCAAGATGGCCGACGATAAAGGATATCCCACCAAACTACAAGTGGCCGACCCAAGTCAAACTTGTTTGTGCAACAATGGCAATTCATAATTTCATCCGACGAAGTAAGCTCCGCGATATTGCATTTGACTCTTATGATAGATACACGGATTATGTGCCTAATGAAGAGGAAGGATCTTCGTCTCAACAAGCACGCCATGGGAATGATGTTGCATGTGATGACAACGAAATGGAAGTGAGGAGACATAATATTTGTATGTCAATTTGCAGACGAAATTAGGAGCTCTATAAATATCTAGAAGAGCCCTTTTTCTTGCCTTAATAGTAATTTATTATATTTTTATTGCAATTAAATTTTTTGTTTTCTTGTCAACTCAATATTTATTACAAAAAAATTAAATACAAAAAAAAAATTTTTAAAAAAAAATTGAGGTAAATGAAATGTACCAAATTAGGTACTAATTTCCTCTTCATAAGGGCAAAATTGACAATTACACAGCAAAAAGCTATTTTACAGCTTATTTACCAAACACTACTCTGCTGCTTAAATCTATAATCCCACAGCTACACCAAACAGGTTAGCAGCTTATACTCACAGCTATAAGCTATAATCTGTTAAGCTATAATCTATAATCACTTTCCCACAGCTCTACCAAACAGGGCCAAGGAAGTGCATGACAATGCATGATAAGGAAATGCATGACAATGCAAAGTAAAGACATGCACGACAATGCATGTTTAAGGAAATGCATGACAATGCGAATGAAATGCGCATGACAATGCGAGATAAGGAAGATGCATGACAATGTGCCTGTTTGGCACAGCTTATAATCAGCTTATTCCAGCTTTCAGCTTAATTTAAGCTATTTTGATGTGTTTGGTTTAGCTTATAGCTTATAGCTTATAGCTTTTTGGAAGTCAGAAATCAGCTTATTCTTTGAGTGGGCAGGAGATGCTTAAAGAATAAGCTGGAAATCAACTTAAGCTGAAAGTTATAAGCTATAAGCTGTTTAGGCATAAGCTATAAGCAGTTTCCCACAGCTCTACCAAACAGGGCTAATGCATGTAAGGTGCGCATGGCAATGCGAGATAAGGAAGATGCATGACAATGCATGTAAGGTGCGCATGACAATGTGAGATAAGGAAGATACATGACAATGCATGTAAGGTGTGCATGACAATGCGTGATAAGGAAGATGCATGACAATGCATGTGAAATGCGCATGACAATGCGAGACATGGAAGATGCATGACAATGCATGTAAGGTGCGCATGACAATGCGTGATAACGAAGATGCATGACAATGCATGCGAGGTATACATGACGATGCACGACATGGCGATGCAAAATGGGTGTGCGCTACAACGCATAAGAGATGTGCAGACCACTACAAGGATCGCGTAATTATCATAAGCAAGACAAAACATTGTAACGCAACGCCATCAAAGCAGTTTCCGACTTTTGCAAGATACAAAAGGATACGAAAAAGGATACACCTTGTGCGTATCAAGTGCCACGCACAGAAAACACGGTTCGAGGTCAACACGGAGGCTGGTTAAGCTTTGAAAATGCACTTTCTTGCACTGTCTTGAGTAATGAAGGTCCATAAACCATATAACTGCCCCAAACAAGGGTGTGGGAGATACACCGGCCACCAGGAGGACCACCGGCCATCCACCGGCCATGAAATAAAGATCAACGGCCAAATATTTAGCCAACCGGCTAACAATTTGGCCGACTGGCCAAAAATGCCTGTGTCGGGGCAGTTTTGTCCTTTGGCCACGGGTCTTTAAATATAGGGCCTCAAACCCTTATTTTCTCATTTGCCCTAGCTCGAAAATCCCTCCCCTCTCTATCTAGGTGAGTTTCCTCCGTTAGATCTGCACTTTTCTCTTGTTTTCGTTGCTTTTTCGTCGTTCGATTCGCGAAACCCTTCCGGTTTCGCACACTTTGAACCGAACAAATCTTGGTTTCGGTGACTTTTTCTCAGTTTCCACCACTTGGGGTTTGTTTCCCCCGAGTCATACCTTGATCTTCATGTCTTTTCCGGACTCCAACCTTTCCGCCCATTTTTCACCCTCTTGGGGTTGACCTTAGGGTTGACTTTCCACATTCTTGCCCGGTTTTCGCATTTTCGGCCATTTTCACATCATTCTTGAGATAGCGGACGACATTCCAGGCGGTGGGGCTCCCCCGGAGTTGGACATGGACCCTGAGGCCGAGCTCCTTCCTCTTCACATCTGGCCGTTCGATCCGGCGGCCTACAGGCCGGCGATACACTTGTTTCCTCCTGACAGCCTCCGTCACTTCAGGAGCTATGAGCGACGCGTGCCACTAGAGCTTCTACTGCACAAGCCAGAGTCACATCTGTCCTATGGCGCTTCTGAGGTACACTCTTCCCTGTTTCATTTTCCGCAAAGTAGAATACATAATTGCCATAGTTGATTCTGTTCTTTAACTGTTTGGCCTGGATACACCGATATACCACATGTTGTAGTTCACTGTGAGCACACCCACATCTGTTATTTGTTTAAACTTAAACGTATGCACGCACACTGCATATTCATCAATTCTGAGCGTATTCAAACACAGGCGCACACACTGCATTTTCCCAAATTTTGAAGGCATTCAGACACATGCACACATTGTATTCTCCGAAATTCTGAAGGCTTTCAGACACATGCACACACACTGCATTCCCTCAAATTCTAAAGGCATTCAAACACATGCATACGCATCGCATTCTCCCAAATTCCGAAGGCTTTCAGACACATGCATACACACTGCATTCCCCAAATTCTGAACGTTTTCACACATTGTACACGCACTGTATTTTCTCCGAATTCTGAAGGCATTCCAACATATGCACACGCACTGCATTCTCCGAAATTCTGAACGTTTTCACACACAGTGTATTTCTAACATTGCTTCGCAATTGCTTGTTTGTTGTTGCTTTTTTATCACAGGGAGATTCCTATGCCTTTCGAGGGTATGGGAACGTCGTGGCCCGAGGATGGTATATGGAGCTGCCCGACGCAGTCCGCCGGATTGTTGATCAGGTTGGCTTTGGGCGCTTCTGCATGGGGCTTTTGCACCTCATTGCGAGTAGGGCCCTTCTCGTTGCCTTGGTGGAGAGGTGGTGGGATACCACCGACTCCTTCCACCTTTCTGCCACTGGGGAGATGACGATGACTCCCTTTGATTTCTCGATGTTCACCGGCATCGGGGTAGGGGGTGATCCGATCCCCTTTGATACTGATATGGAGGAGTGGGACGCCGCTCAGATGTACCTGCTCGGCACTCGGCCACTTTTTGCCCGGGCAGGGTTTGTGAGGTATTCGTGGTTCGAGGACCACTTCCAGATCCAGGCACCTACTACCCGGGAGGAGGATGAGCAGTACGCCCGTGGTTTTATCATGTTTCTGCTAGGGACCACGCTTTTCGCCGACCGGGCGAACACCGTCGCTCTCTATCTGCTGAGTGCGCTTGTGGACGTAACAAGGATCCGCCTTTATGACTTGGGTGGCACCGGCTTGGCCACTCTCTATGGTTATATGAGCTCATTGTCCCGCCGCAGCGGACAGTTACTTAGAGGCTATTGGCGAGCCTGGGAGGTACACATTCCCTTCCTGTCTTTCAATTCTGTCTTTCATTATCTGTAGACCATACACACTGCGCACACGTAATCTATTTTACACTGACTATACATTGCACACACTGCACAACACACTGCATACATTGCACAATACACTGCACACTTTTCCCTGATTTCTACTTTTATCTGTATACTGCTTTATCTGATAAGCCTGCTCATGTCTGCTCTGTTATGTTCTGTAGTTGTGGGTGTATGCCTATTTCCCGAGGCTTGCCCCAGTACCAGACGAGGAGATGCCCCCCATGATCCCATTTTCTCACCGCTTCGACGTGAGATGCGAGCGGAGGCTGCGGGAGCCTTTCATATTCTTCCGCCGCTATTTTGACACCATCACCGTAGCCGAGGTATGTCAAACATTTCAGTTTATTGGCTTTGCTTTGCAATGTACTTTAAATAGCGGATAACAAACTGTATTTCCTGCCATTTGCAGATCACCTGGCAGCCGTGGCCTCGTTGCCTATCGCAGTTCGAGAGCGATATGCCGGCGCTCAGGAGACTGCCAGATTTAGAGTCTTGTTAGAGGGCCCGGTTTGCCGCGCTTGGTACTTTGGGGAGCGTTTCTTACGGCAGACCTTGGGCATGCCAGAGTAGCCGGTTCCAGCACCTCCTCCTACCCATGCGAGGGACACCGAGAGGTATACCTTAGCGGAGATGGCAGATTACACTATCGGCTGGAGCTATGAGCGCTTTGTAGACGAGGGCGACTATGCGGAGTTCATCCAGACCTATATCATGCGGCCTCTGACTGGTGCCGACCGAGTTGAGAGAGAGAGACCAGCGGCGCCAGCTGCGATAGCAGAAGCATCGCGGGCACCTCAGGCCCAAGGTGAGAGTGGGCCCCAGAGAGGGCAGAGAGCTAGGTGGCCCGAGCTGCCTACTATGATGACATGCCGAGGGCAGGGTGGGGAGACTTACTAGATCCCCATCGCTCCCCCTCCGGCTGATCACGAGCTAGTCGGATTCCACGGTTTGCCTCCGGTATGTACTACTGCACTTTGCATCCTGTACAGTCATTTCATTTCATTTCTCTTGATATTCCGCAGAATACTGATGCTTCTAACACTTTTGCAGGCTTCTGCTGAGTACACTCGCCAGTATCTAGAGTTGACCGCCTCCGTGATGGGGATGCTACAGCGGAGCCTCGACCTGCTGGCTATTTACGGTATCCCAGTAAGCTCTTTCAACCACAATCTCAAATTGTGCATAATCTGTTTCACACATAATCTGATGCATCACACTGTCAACATGGCACTTGATACGCGGCCCTCACGGCTTTGATATACTGTAACCCACGGATTGTTCACAGCATTGCTCACGGTATTCATACACTACACTCAGTCACTGCATTCTGTTTTGACACACTCCTCACATCATTCATACTCTGTACTCATACACTGCATTCCGTTCTGATGTACTGCTCACAGCATTCATACACTCTACTCATATACTGCATTCTGTATTTATACTCTACTTTGCGTAGTATAACTGATGCATTTACCGTTTGTCCTTTTCAGGCCCCATTCCAGATATCAGCTGCAGGGGGTGCTCTAGCAGGACCATCTGCGTCTGCCCGAGGAGGAGGGAGAGCAGGGCGAGGGACCACAGTACCCCCCCGCACGAAAGCGGGGTGCACTCATGTTGGTAGTAGCTCACGAGCACTGATTCCCGATGATGATGAGTCCGAGACAGAGGCGGAGGTAGAGTCGTCTGAGGATGAGACTGGAGATGACTCGGGCTCGGGCTTAGATGGTGGAGCCGACGATGATGCTCCTGGACCTTCGTCCAGGAAGAGGACGAGGACAAACTCTCATGCCTGAGACCAGTTGATATTGATCTAGACTTTTGTTGCTTTTCTTCTTTTTCTTGCTTTGTTCTCTTTTGGCTGGTAGATTGAGCACATTGTACTGCCTACGGCAGGTTTTACTTTCTCCAAACTATGTATTTGAAAAGATGATGGAATGAAACAAGCTCTTTGCTGAAAAAGTATCGTATCGCATCATATTACATAACAATGTAATCGAATGGAAATTGAACATGCATGTATTACCAGGTTAGGTAATGAACCAACATAACAAACAAATCAACTTAATAAGCAACAATAAGACCTTGACAAGTTTACAACTCGATAAGCAAAGAGCAACAACTCGATAAACAAAATTGCGACAACTTGGTAATCAAATGAGCAACAACTCGATAAACAAAATTGCGACAATCTTGATAAACAAATGAGTAACAACCCGATAAACGAATGAGCAACAACTCGATAGACAGAGTAACAACTCGATAAGCAAATGAGTAACAACTCGATAAGCAAATTGAAGTAACACTGGTGCGACTTTGCAAAATCAACACCGGAAGGCACTGGAAGTGGAACTAATCACAAGTTCCTAACATGTTCAACACATAGACTGTCCATTTTGAACACACAGCTCATAACACAACACTTGGTTCCTTCGGCACACAGCTCATACAATGCACTGCTCATTTTGAACATACAGTCCATAACACAGTGCTTGGTTTATTCTGCATACGGCTAATCCTGAACAAACAATCCAATCTGAAAAGACAGGATGCAAAGATGGAACTGGCAGAAGCTGAAACATACTCAAATGCTCCAAATTTTCCTCTTTTCTTTTGCTTCGCAATCCAGAACACATATATTCACTGTTCTCATATGACTTGGGTTGAACCCTGCGATTTTATGAAAGAATAAATCTTGTTTTGCACAAATGTGAAGAATGGCACAGCACTCTGAGCACAAAATGATTTTGTTTTGAAATTGAGTTTTTAACTGGGTATTGAGCCTACGACTGACCACAGCGCACTACGACTCAACAAAGAAAAACAAAAGGCAAACAACCTAAATGCATCGAGAAACACTCAAAACGACTCAAAACAAAAGATGAACAAAACAGCAGAAGACACGACACACAGACGTGTTACAAAGGCAAGAGACCTCCTGGTCACGAGGAGCCAGTTCCTCCGGGTATTGTTTCCCACCCTTTCTTATTTGTGATTCTCACATCACTCGGCCTTCAGGCTCTGTTTTTCTGAAAAAGCCCTTTTCTCACTTTTTCTCTCATCGCACATCTCTCTATTCTTCAATCTCTCATTTTTCAATCCCTCCCCTAGGTGGTTGATGGATAAACAAGAAGTTGTGGGTTCAGATCTTCCAGCCCTTTGTTGTTAACCTTAGTCGTGCCCTTTTCTGGCAGGTAGAGTGCACTTCTTGGCAAGTAGAGTGCCTTTTCTGAAAGTATGTTGACAATGGGGGAGAAGACAGAACACCTGACTCAACTGTGCCCCTAATTCATCATTTTGACCATTTTTTGTTTTGACTTTCTACTAAAACAAATTTTGACCAACATAAGAGTTAGATTAACATACTTGTTCAACTTTTCTGATTCAAAATCATGCAAGTTAGGTTATGAGCACTGAAATTTTTTCCTTTTTTGGGCCCAAGAAATGGTCCGGTTTTGGAAAAATGGAATAATTTTTGAGAAAATTAGTCAACCTTAGTAAAATAATCCCAAAATGTTTTTGCAAATGGCCACCGCTCAACGAACATGGAACTTACTCTTAAGATGCACAACCTCAGATCCATAACAATGGAAATTTGCCTCTTGTCTGAACGGCATTGTACGGTAATGGAAAATTGCCCCTTGTTTGAATGGCAACTCATGGCAACGGAAAGTTGCCCCTTGTTTGAAATGTACCGCAGCAAACTGTAATCAGTCGTCAGAGTGACGAACACAACCGAACTCCTTGATATAGAGAAGGCGAAGATGATTAAAACCATTACATGGACATAATCGAATTGGAAGTGTTTATGGCTGGACTTCAGAATGAAGTTGCCTACGTATCCCAAACATGGGAATCAAGCCTTACGTAGTTCGGGTTAGGTACACTTGGGTATTTAACCTCTCATTTTGCACTCTAACTTTTGCCAAGGCCGCCCTTTCTGAGTTTTCAACCTTGCGAGCTTTGTTATTCTTTTCTTTTCAATTCTTTTCATTTTTTTCTTCTTTCTTTTTTCATTTTCTTCATTTTTCTTCTTCTTCTTTTTTTTTCAATCTTTGCATTTTTTTTTCTTTTTTTTTTCTCTTGCTCTAACTTTTGCCTGGGTCGCCCTTCCGGGTTTTCGGCCCAGTGAGCCTCTCAAGGGTAAAAGTGTAGCTTTGTCCATGCCAAATGGTTTTAGGGTCTCGAAGCCATCCGAATCCAGGAGAATGGCTGCTGTTCGCTGATGATGTAGAAGTATATCCAATGGGGACTGGATTTGCCCCTAGTGTTGTGGATAGGAACTCGGTTGTCCTTCAACAATACTTTCTTCTTTCTTCCCTTCTGGGATTTGGCATTCTTGCCGATTTTCATTGATTTGTGGAATGATCCATCTTCGGCTCTTCGAGCACAATCTGGCATCTTTCTGCCCCAAGTTCCAGGGGTGCTTCTGATCTAGCTTTGCAAGCTTCTTTTGACGACGTCTGACCTTCTTGATCTGACTTTCCTGCCTCTTGTTCGAGGGCTGCTTCGAATTTGGCCACACAGGCCTCATATCATGATTGACCTTTGAACATTCCGAATTGAGGTTCAAGGTTTGAAAGCAAATGGGTTGAGTCTTGAGGCTGAGAGCGATCCTAGGCAGCACAATCTCAAGAGCGATTCCACACAGGTCTTCGCAAGATGGCGCAAAACACATTTTTTTTGAAATCTTTTAAGAAAACGACTAGTCGCTCGCGCTGAAGACAATGTAGAACCAATCTAGATCGAGCCAGGATCCTTCTCAGTACTCACATTAACAAACATGATCTCATTCATTAAGGGCTTAGCACGCCTCTCTTTCTCTCAGTTGATCAAATTTTCACAAATCCCGAGGAATTCCTTCCTTTTTGTTTTCAACACATTACTCGAAAAGTTTTGAAAAACTTAGGTCAGATGTAATGATTTCAAGGCACAAAAGAGCAGGTGAAATGTACTGCCGTTTCATTCTAAACATGTTGGCACAACAGGCTCAAAGTAGCAATAAGCACAAAAACATGACAGCCACAGCTGTTTTGTTCAAATTTCCTGGTTGCAACTGGCTCCACAGCAGAAACAGACTCAAAAGAAAGCAAAAGGATAAGCACAAAACAAAATAGTGAAGTCCGAGGTAACACCCTTGACGTCACCCGACTTCTGTACAGCAGGACTGACTCGGTACAACAAGACAGACCCTTAATCAAAAAGACTGACTCAAAACAATGATACAGACTCAAAACAAAACCACAGAACTGACTCAACACCCAAGTCAAAAAGTACAGAAATTAGCATTCGTAAATGCTCAAAATAGTGCGTGCCAAACGCCACATCTGAAATAAACCGAGCGCCGCCCGCAGGTGGACCAACCCCTGATCACATACTTGAATTATCTTCGAAGTCCAACAACTCAGTGCTGACAGACTTTGCTGAGCTAGGCGGGAGGATGACCTCATTGTCGATCAAGTCTTGCACTTCGTGGCGAAGACGAAAGCAATTGTCGGTGGTGTGACCAGCCTGTTGATGGTATGCACAGTACAGGGTGGCATCATGTGAGAGAGGGAGATTACTCAGGAGAGGCCGAGGCTCAAGAGGCTTGAGATGACCTTTTTCAGTGAGGATTCGAAGAGCCTTGGACAAAGGCATGTAGAGGGCATGAAAGACCCTGCGCCCTCGGGGCAGATACTTCGAAGTCTGTGGACCTTTGCTGGACGCACTAGCAAAAGGATCAGTAGGTGCTGCCTTGGCTCTTTGATCTTTTCCAGGTGCAGGGTTAGGATTGGAAGGAACTGTTCTGGCATGACGGTCCCTATCCCGATTTTCCCTTTGGCTTGAACTGCTCTCAGTCTGAGCGGGGAAAATATCATCCGCAGTCTTAGCCATGACTGCGAGTACTTGTTGCTTATTCAACCCCCCGGCTTTCAAAGCCTCAACAGCTTGCTGGAGTTGTGCATAGGGATCTGCGTCCACTTTCATCTTGTTCTTTCCACTAGCCTCAGCTTGGTGAACGGTTTGGGTTGCTACTTCAATATGAAGCCCCGTTATCACTGGCATATTATTGCCGGAGCTTGAAACAACTTCAGGTTGGCTGAGCTCGATTACAATTCGCCCCAGTAGCGGGGGCTCCTGCGGCACGAAGTTCCCGGCATACGATGTGGTTGGTGGCGAAGTCGACATTCCATAGGCCAGATCAGCCACAGATCTCTGGAGGTCGCCAATCATTCCCATTAACTCAAACGTGGTGGGTTCACGAGCTTGAAACAACTGGGGTTCCCAAATCGGGTGCGCGGCAGGGGACCTGGGTAGGAGTGGTACCTCAACATCGGTCTCACCATGTAAGCTGATCCCTTGGTTCAATGCGGCTGCCATAACTACAATTTCCTCTGAATTTTGTGTCATCATAAGTCCGCTGAACTGAACGGAGATAATGTAACCGGTGACTGACGGATCAGATAAATCGGTAAGCCTTGACTGGTCTTGCCTCAACAAAAGAGAATACTGGCTATTCTAAACTAAGTCTCTGAACCTTGAAAGACAAAATAGGCAGCATTTCAGCCCAATTTCATTAGAACTGACATAGGCATAGCTGAATAACTGTACTCTACTACTGATCACTGTTCCCCAAAATCACTGCTCAAAAACTGATACCCGCGGATATAACTGATTCTTAAAACACTGATACTGATGCCCGCAGGCCTGATACCCAAACTTGCAGACTGATATATGCATTCCCTGTAGAGGCATAACTCTAAAAGCACATAACAAGCAAATGAGAGCCAAAAACACCCCTATGTTAGGGTAGGGTTTCCCTGTCCTATTTTGTCAAGAGCTAGGGCTTCACTACGCACGCAGCGGTTTCAAACAACCTATAATCGGGTGAGCAACCTATCCTAGTTTGGAATGGTCACTACGGATTCTGAATATGCACTAGGTCGAATGGTCAAAAAAAGGGTGCCCCGGTAACAACCGGGGTTTGTGTTCCCATCGTGGCAGAGCCCGTAACCGGTCAGCCTTATGGCATGCAGCCTCCGACAAACCGTTCAGGAATAGCAGATGGCAAACACGGTGTCCTAGGCGCGCCAATGCAAATGCAATGCAAAGAAACACATAAGTGTAATCAAAACAAGATATCATGAGTTCGAGTCAAGTTCTCTAACACCCCAGCAGAGTCGCCAGAAACTGTAGACGTCCACGAACGTCCCGAGAGGGAATCCCGTTTTGTTCATTGGGGCTCACTATAGTTCGGACTCAATGTCACGGTCCTGTATCTAATCTCGCAAAGTGCAATGCAAGACCGATGAATCCTCAAAGAGTCCAAATCCGGCAAATCGTTTTGAAAAATAAATTTTTAGAAAGAAGTGCCAAACATGGACTGTTTTGCCAGATACAGAGTAGCCACCTAAATATTTTATTTTTGGGGAATTTAGGAAACCCTGACTCGTTGCCTAAGGCCACATGTCCGTCATCACGAAAGTTGCCTCGGCTCGGGAACTTGGGTACGATTGGGGAAGGTCAACTATGAGCACCCCCGCTCGCCCGATCAAAGATCGGCCACTACTAAGTATGATATCTTGTTTTTGAAAACACATGCATTCTTATTCCGGTTTATTAGCTAATCTTTACTATGTGATGCGTACAATACAAAAGTATAGACTAGATCGCCTAATTCGGAACAAATCATCGCATATCCGTTTATTTGGAAATGGTTTGAGGTTTACTACTCGCAAGTAGGCTAAAACACGGATTTCAATGAATTGATCCAATTCAAGTAATCCAACCTTCACCCACAGGCATTCAAGCAGTTATAACACATAAGCAATTAGCCTCATGGCAAGCATGCTGTCATGTTAACACTCACATACATGCAAGATGCTAAAGCATAAACACTCACAGTGTACTCCAGGTCAAAACAAGAAACTAGTTAGTAATCATGCATGATCCTAGTTCATGTTAGCAATGGCTAATGCAACACATTCGAAATTCAACTAGAATAGGCTCGGCTAATCTAAGAATGGCATATGAAATGCGACAACTCAATACACGTATTCAAGTTGGAATTGAAGTACAATGCAATTAGTATGATGCGCCGAGCCCGGTGCATGCAATACAAATGAATGAATGCAAACATGCAGAGCATAAGTATGCTAATTGAAACATGCCCTAGAACTAACCATCATAAGCAGGTAAGTAAAAGGGAGAAAGACGTGGGATTGGAAGACATGTATCGCACACACACACGCTTATTACACAGTTCGCCCCTTCGCGGAGGGTCCGAAAGAATAATACAATTTAATTAACTAACAAGCTAATTAAATATTACACAATACTTAACTAATTAAACAGATTAATTAAGCTCCTGAAAGCAGTAAAGCAGCCTCGGGAAGAGGGAGGAATGCATGCGTGTTCGGCTTCACTCGGAAATCCGTCACCATGCTCATGCTGCCTCTGTTTACACTGCTCTGCACCTCTGAACACTTTGCAAGTCTCAAGGATGCTTCTGAACTACTCTCTAAGGGTTGTGGGAGGTCACCGACCAAGAGGTGAGGCCACCGGCCATGGAAATATAGCCACCGACCAAAAGTGAGGCCATCAGCCAACAATACATAGCCGGCCGGCACTGAAGATGGCCGACCGGCCATCTCTTCTTGCAGAACCCTATTTTGCTGCAGCAGAGGACAGACAAGTCATGGCAATGCATTTTCAAAGCAATGTGTGCACCACCACCCTCCTCATCATGTTTGAGACTCAAAGGAGTATGGTTCTCGACCCTCGGGCCATCAATCATGCATTTCAATGCATGATGGCCGAAGATGCCAAGTGTGCAATTTTGATATCAAGTGAAATGCACACAAACACACAATGATCCTAACCTCCATCATAATTGATCAAGAGGCAAGGGATGCAAATATGCAAGATGCTATGCAACCTAAACATGCAAACGAGCTAGTGCAACACAAGCATGCAAGCAACAATGCTAATGATGAACATGTAACAATATGTGGGGCAAACATGTGACAACATGTTAAGTACCTAAAAGGGAGAATGCATGTCAAATGCATTACAACTTAAACGTGTAACAACATGTCATGGATTAAGTACACAATGAGGCACAATTGAACTAGCATGTTACAACATGCAATTTACCGAATATGCAACAAGTATGTGACAACATACAAGGCAAGCACGCAACAACATGCGGGAATGGACTTACACCAAGATGGACAGCTCTCTAATAGGTCCAAAACAGTGGCCAAAATGCTATGGACATGAGGGCAAATGCACATACAAACATGCATGCTAATGGACCCAACACTCAAGCATCAAAGGGTAACTTTTAAGAACACTTAAAAGGGATGGAAAGTATGCAAATGTGACAACATTACATGCTCTGAAATGGTGCTAAGAGTGATGCCAAATCACATAAACAAAGCCAAGCATGCATGATTAAGGCTTAAGGCTTAAAACTAGGCAAGGGAATTGAACCAATGCTACACAAAACAAAGAGCATATGGCAAGCATAACCCAAAATAGTCCTAAATCATGGCAAAGTAAGCCTAAAACATGCAATGACCAAAGCTAGAACAAGCCAAAACAAAGGGGCAAAAACATTAAGCATGCAAGGCCATCAAAGAGGTGTTACACTACACCTAATACAACCAAACATGGCATGATTTAGGCGACCCAAAATAGAGTTATGGCATACCAAAATGAGCCCAAAAACCCACTTAGATGGCATCCCAATGACCTAAGCATGATGGCATACGCAATGACACATTCATGAGGCAATAAAACACAAACTATCCAAGGCATGGAATAGGTGATAAATGCAAGTATTCAAGCATACTAGATGGACTGAAATGACATTCTAAGTGATGCCAAACCACTGAAATGATCCAAATTAAGCATGCTAGAGGATTCAATACTCAAAGCCTACAAGCTAGATTGCATGGTAGCTATACAAAGCATGTCAAGCATGGCCAAAACAACCAAAATCAGACCTCAAGCATACCAAAACATGGATGAAAGCTTCTTAAAGTTGAGCCAAAATCATGCTAGAAAGACATGTTACAACATGATGCATGTTAGGCTATTTCATGGAATTACAAGACAAGTGTATGAAGCATACATGGCATGTCTAACCAACTCAAAACAGAGTTGTATATGGAAAAACAACCACAAATACCAGCTAAGACATGGTCAACATGAACTTAACAAAGGTGCTCACCTATGAGGCAAATATGGCAAGTATTGAAGACAATAAGGAGAGGGGATGACCCTCTCCTATTTAGGACCTTAAAAAACACCATCCCCCACCACTGAAATCTCTCCTGGATTTCAGTGGTGAGAAGGCCAATACAAGGTGGTCCCGAAGCTCACAAAAAAGGCACAAAATGAGGCCAAACAAGGCCTAAGAGGGGGTAAACAACCCCAAACACCAAAGTGGTCTTAAAAAACTATTTGAAGCACTTAAAAATAGAACTTTTATCAGTTATAAGTTAAGCTTAAAAATAGATTCAAGATAGGCTAAAAGCTTGTGCAAAAATGGGGAACAAAGAGGATAGTTTCTTACCCTTGAAGAACCTCTTCAAGAACACCACTCCAGCACCTTCTTTTGATCAAAACCAAATCAAAAACTCTGAAAACAACTCCTTAGAGCCTCAGCAACCAAGGATGGTGTAATGCTAGGTGTTTGTGTGCAATAGTGTGAACAAAAGTCACTTTAGAGCACAAAATACACACATAAAGGCAAAGAGAGGGAATTATAGAGATAGATAGACACAAACTTCCTAACCCTAAATCTCAGAACCTCTAGAAAGGGAGGGGAGGTCCTCCTCTCTTATAGGAATTCAATTCCTAAGCTTCTTGGAGAAGTTAACATAAGGGAGCAAATCCCTCCATACACGTGTATGGAGGGGGTGTAATGTAGATGCCAGCTAAAATATCTGCCAAAAGCAGATAGAAAGGGGTCGGCTGGAAAATTTGGCCGATTGACCACAACATGTGTGGCCGACCGACAAAAACATTGCCGACCGGCAAAAACTTTTGGCCGGTAGCAATAAAACAGGGCCGGTGGCCTCAAGCCACGGCCGGTGAGGTTGGGGATGGCCAACAAGCCATTCCCTGCCTCAGAAGCAAAACACAAATGTTTGGTGCACAAACCAAGCACAAAACAACAAGTCAAGAGGTCTTGAGGCAAGCGCGTGCCGTAGCCAGAAACCTCAGAACTCAAAACGAACACGAGCATGGATAATCATCGAGTGTTCAAACGATGACGTCCATGTCTTGAGGACGGTCAAAAAAGGGGTGTATACAAGTATATATATATGTACGGGGAGAAATATTCGCCTCGCTCCGTACCTCCTTGCTACCAAGCTCGTCTCACTCTGTTAAGACTCTGTCGCACTGCGAACAAAACAAAGGTGAGCTACTCGGTGGGTGGGTTTGCCGAAAAACCCCTCCGACGGTCAAGTTAGCTTTCTAAAAGAATAGAGAAGGTAGAGCACTCTAGAGAGAGAGAGGGTTCAAGATCGCTTCAGGTAGCTTACCTCCAACGTATGCCTCTTCCTCATTTTCAAGGCTGGCCATGCAGCCACAAAGATTGTGGGCGCACTACCTCTGTTGTCTTTCCTGGATGTCATGACCCAAACTCGTCCCTAAAATTTAGTTATGATCGGCCGGCAATTAGGCCTCGAAGACAAAATTCCAAATATTTAAATCATAACGGGGCCTAAAGCGAAAGCAAAACAAATACTAATGTCCATTGAGCTTGTGCATACATGATAACTGGAATAATTAAAAACATATAGACACTAGTAATTTATATTCATATACACATCTTATATATCTCACACACACACACATCCATGAAACTCAATAAAATACAAGACCTTAATAATACAAAATTAAAGCCTCGACACAGAGGCACATCTTAAGAGGCTTGACATGACAAGTCCACAAAAGAACTCCTAAGGCTGACCTAAGGTTGGTCTCTAGATTGATCACCTACATACATATAAAATATGGAGTGAGCGAAGTTCAATGAGTAATAATACAGTAAAGCAGTGTAAATAGATAATCAAAGTTCTCACAATATCCATAATCATATAAACAAAACGTCCTCTGGCCTAATTGTATATCAAAACGGCATCGGGCCCAATGTATATCAAAATGGCCTCAGGCCCAATGTATCATATCGTATCACTGTGTCTTATCATGGAGTAGATGGAACATCGACATGTCTCCACCTCTTCTTAGGCCCAATTCATGTATGTATGGACCCAAGAGGTGACTCGTACGGACTCTAGAGATGACTCCCACTGTAGCACTTAGTTCTGTATAACACTTTGTTCCATACCAGAAATCAATAGGTCTTAAAGACCGAACAATTCATATCATGTCATAGCATAAACAGAACAGATAAATGAAATAGCCTTGGGCCCACCATATCATATTACAAATAATTCACATTTCATATCCCTATTCCATATCATAGGTCTTGTAACTTATTCATTCACAAAAAACATAATTCATAAACATCACAACAGTTATGTGTCAAAATAAATATAAATGCATAAATATAAATGAACATATCTTTATAATATTATTACTCACAGTGGTTTCCAGAAATAATTGATTGGTCCTCGAATCTTGACCTGTAATCACAAAGCACATAGCACACATAACGAAATATGGAATTACTCTCTTGATCGAATTTACTTTTATCAAATAAATAATCTCTTACTTTGCTCCGCAACCAATCGTTTATGTTGGTTCTAAACTCATTAGTCCTCAATGGGTCACAATCCGTGTCTAGAAAAATAGGAAGAAATGAAAGGAAACTAGGTTATGAGAAGAAATAACATGAAATGGTTAGAAAGAAAGTGAACAACCTTTACTAATTTGATCATATCTTTTTGTATACTTAGAATTTGGATGTGAGACCACCACCATTGGAAACTAGACTTCCGAGGCTTGAATTTAGGCTTAAGAATCACTTAAAACAAAGTCTGGATGAGAGAGATATGCTTATTTGAAGTTGGGCTAAAACAGGGGTGTTCCGCACCTGCGGGAAATAGGGCCGCACCTGCGGGACAACGTGCTTTTTTAGCAGAATCAAATTGGGTGCTAGAAATGGACTGCCGCACGTGCGGGAAGCCCCACTGCACGTGTGGCGCTGGGTGAGAAAAATCTGTCCGAGCAAGACCTGTTGGTTTCAAGCTGAATTTCTCCATTTCCCACCTAGGGTTCACTCTAAATCACTCCCAAAACATATAATATCAACGAAAAACATGAGATTATAATGATTTTCTAAATCAAAACCTCAAAAACATAATGAATCTTTAAGCAAAAAAGATCAAAATCTTTGTTTAGTTCTTTTCCAAACTTTTCAAAACTTCTTCCTTCAAAGCCACATAAATCTTCATTTCATATATCATTTTATGAGTTCAACTCATACAGTACCTCAAGATTAAGGCTCAATTCAAGCAATTCTATCTCAAAAACATGACATCTAAACATGATAAACATGAAACTCAAGCTAGATTAGATCATAACTTTAACATACAACTTTCTAAGTTCCATTTTCTTCATCTTATATATATATATATGAGCTCAAAGCATGCAAAGAGACAAATTAGGAAACAATTCCTTACAATCCAACCCAACACAAGCTCAAAAACAAGAATCAACCCTTTGACTAAACAAACCCAAAGATTACATGCTCATTTCATGAGATTTGTTAAGTTTAGATCATAAACCAATAACCCTAGCTTTCATAAGTGCTAAAGCTTCATGTCAAGACTTGATTCCAACCAATTAAAGAAGAATTTACACTTACCTTAAGCCAATCTTTGGGTTATTCTCTCAAATTCCTCCAATCTCCAAGCTTCTAGTTTGATTTCTTCTTCTTACCCTTTTCTCTTTTTCCCTTCTTTCTCTAGAACTCTCTCTCTCTCTCTTCCTCTACACGTTTTTGCCTCTTAAAAAGGTAAAGATGAGCTCAACTATGTATAACATATAATATATATTAATTATTTAGCTTATTTGAGTCTTAAGCAAACCTAGGTAAGAGTTTAAACTAAATAAATCCAATTAATTCGTTACGAATCAAATTTTTACCAAACTTTATATTATGTCATAAAAATCATGCTAATCATAACTGTAAAGTCAATTTCAATTTATCGCGCCTCTAAGGCTTTCAATTTCTAACCCAACAGTCACAATTTCAACAAATTTCTTATAACCAACAAATACAAGCTCGTAAGCACATAATTCACACATTCAAACATGGAATTTCACCACACACATATAATCACATATATAATCACATAGATAATGAAGGAATTAGAGTTTAGGCAGCATATGAGATAGTCAGGTTGTTACACTGGACAGGCGGCTGTGCTTCCCTCTACCTTTCTTACACGTATAGAGACCGAAATCGCCAAATAGTGTTTGTCGCACCGCCAAACGGTATTGACGCATACCAGGAGTGGATTTCCCTCTTCTCGTCATTAGTCCATGTGGAATATATAACCGAGCTATTACTTGGTAAAACATAAACATCATGTTAGATTGCTTAACGTCGAACCGGACCAAACCGACCTATCAGCGTCGACCAAAGTTGGGCAGCCTATTCGGCATCTCAGCTATGCACCGTAGTCTCATGGAAAGTTTGTCTTCACAACTGCAGTCCGAACCATCCACAACACGGCCCTTGCCTTAAGCCTGTTCGGCCAAGTCCGGTCCACCACCATAACCCGCGTGGGTTAGACTCAATCTGACATTGTGTTCCGTAAAGTCTTAGCTCAGCCCAATACATCCCAGACAATCCTAATCCGGTGTTGCACCATATTCAGTGCGGATCCAATTCGGCCTCACAACGCGCCCCAAGTTCTCCTTTCACGGCCTAACACCATATTTCGTGTTGGTGTAGCTTGGCCCACTGTTCAACACAAATCTCCCTGTCAATTGCCCCTTAATCCCATCCGAGCTGAGAGCGAGTAGGATTACTATTTCCGATCAAGTTATCTGTTTTGGTCAGTCATCGAGACTTGTGCCGATTGTCTTATCATCAATCAATCTGCCATACTGATAACCCATCACTTCAATGCTACATGGCCTCCTTGATTGGTTCCATGCAGCCTTACAACTGTCCCACTATCTCCGAAATTTGAAAAGTTGGCACCCTTTCACCATCATTCATATATACATAAAAGGTCAGCCCCACTCCTCATCACTGTTCATTTTCTCTGTGCAAAACCCTAAACCCTTGAGCTTCTATCGCTGTAGCCATTGCCGTCGTTGTTGTTGTTCTCGCTTGCGTCGCTTCCAGTGTTTTCCATCTTAATGAACATCGCAGCAAAGGTCAAGGTCGATTGGAACTCGATTTGGGGCCCAAATCCATAAGTTTTTCTTGCTTCTAACTCTCTTCCATTGTTGTTCTTTATGTTCTTCGGGTTTTTTCATTTTCCTCTTCATTTGGGACTGTTGTTATACTGCCGATGCCCCTTTCATGGGATAAGGTTGATAGATATTTGTAGAACCTAAGTAAAACCAGAACCAAAAACATGAATGGAGTCATCGTGCCCCTTATTTCCCTTAATCTTAGTACATAGCCTTGAGTTTAGGATGAACTGATCGATTTCTAGGCAAAATCGAGCTAAATCCCAATTTTAGATCCATAATTAGGATTGAGCCGAGCTAAAAGTGGTTTGTGGTCCTTCCAAGCGACCGCGACCGCGCTGGAAACTTGTAGGGATCATCTAGCCGAGATAAACGTCAAGAGAACAGGATGAAGGCCCAAAACCGGCCTAACGTCTTAGGTTTCATCACCGAGTTGAAATACCGAGTTAAGACTAGAAGGTACCAAAACTTTTATGGCCAAGCTAGGCGTATTTTGATAGCCATGCATCTGACGCCGTGCTAACACTTGCACTTATTTTTTAATAATACAGAAACTAGGACCGACCAGGCACACCTCATCACCACCATAGGTTAGGCTCAAAGACCGAGCAAATAATCACTTAAGCCGCTCTATTTTCCCGAGCTACTGTCAAATTTACCCTATCAAATTAGACCGGGATAAATAGGAAAATATCGATTTATGGTTAGCTTGCCTAGAGCCATAGCCTAGTTCCGAAGGGAGTACGGCATCCCAAATGATGTTCTTATTGAACTGGCGAAGAAGGGAGATACACTATGGGGAAAATTAGACACCTGCCCCTTCACCATGGTGTCGATAGTAGAGGGTGGCCTCCGCTTCCCGGTTTAGCCCCTAGTCTGCGAATTTTTGAGGCAGACTAGGTTGTGCCCAACCCAAGTTTCCAACAACACATACAAAATAATAAACGGCGTAGCTGCGCTGAACTGGATCCTCGGTTTGAACCTCGGCCTTGCCGAGATATTCCATCAATATGTTCTTAGTAAAAATAAAGGAGGCTTCTGCTGGTACCTGAAGGTTAGAAAGGGCCGTGCAAAGTTTATAGAGGGCAATCCGGAGAAAGAGTACATGTTGGTGTCGTATTTCTGGTGGAGCTCGAAGTACTTGAGGACCACGTGTTTTGTTTCTTTGACGACTTTTTCCCTAAGAAAAAGCCTTGCCTCTTAGCCTTTCAATCGGCTGGTGGTTTACCTCGGTTGGCCATGTTAGCTTCTGACATCAAAGCTTGGTCCAACACATCAACATAAGTGGGCAAGTTCAGCACATTCACCCTTTCCAGAATGTCACTACGAAGACCATTTTCAAATTTTCTCGTCTTTTTATAGTCGGTGTCAACCATATGTAGGGGGAATCTTGCCAATTCAATGAACTTGGATTCATACTCAGCTACGGTCAAATTGTCTTGTTTCAGTGCTTCAAATTCCGACACCTTTCTATCACGGACACACTGTGAAAAATATTTCTCATAAAAGAGTACAAGAAACTATACCCAGTCAATGCCCTTATTATCATCACGGATTAGCATCCACCACCTTCTTGTTTCAACTTCCAATGTAATAGTGGCCAATTATACTTTTTGTGTCTCCAGGCATGGAAATACCTCAAATAACTTTTCAATACCCAAGACCCAAGCTTCAGCCTTCAACGGGTCCACACCTCCGTGGAACAGTGGTGGCTTCATTTTCTTGAATTCTTAGTAAAGGCTATTGTTTGGTCGTTATTTTGCATATCCGGCATAGGTTGTACCGGAGGTAGGGGTTGCGGATGTTGCCACTGCTGTTGTTGCCTTAGTGTTTCTGCCATGTCTTGCATCATTCTCTCCATTCTGTCTAGCAGAGTAGTGGAGGACTCTTCTAGTTCATCGGCTCTTGTTCTCACCATTATCTAATAAGACTTGCATTATAATTCATACAAAAGATATACACAATATTCATGTACAGAAGAGTATATTCATATAACTAGGCAACAATTATATATCATATAGTTGCACATTTCAATTCATTTAGCAAGTTCTCAATGCATTCCACACATGTACTTATCTTATAGATGCAACTTAGGTCTTTTCTAGATACTCTATTGCTCATCTGGACAAGTGTGTGAGTTATTACTCGTGCTTTGATACCACTCTATCATGACCCAATCCCGCCCCCAGGGATTAGAGTCATAACCAGCCAGTAATCAAGAGATTACCTGCGGCCTTAGTCAGAAACTGAGTCATATTTAATAGTAAGGGGTCAAATTGCGGAAACAAAATTTATAACGAGCTGTGCATACATGGCTTAACCAAAACATTCTCATATTCATATAATAACTCACACCATACGAACATTCGTATTATGCATGTATTACGTACGTCCAGGATCATTCAATAGTCAGTATTAACAAAACCAAGGTTGTACAGAATTGGTCATACGTGACCTCAAAAGATCAAAAGGACAAGTAAAACAAAAGTAAGGCCTCTTGCGTGAGGCGACCTTGGTTGACTCCTTAAAACTTGGTTTCTCATTGCTCACTGGGGTTGAGGCTGGACATCCCGCTGCTCACCTACATACATATAAATAAGGGGTGAGCTAACGCCCAGTGAATAATACCAAAGCAAAGGAGTTCATGAACAAAATTCTTACAATCATAATTCACTATTACACTTGGAAATCAATAATAAAGCAGAACGACCTCAGGTCCTTTCTATCATTTCTCAAACACGAAACGACCTCGGGTCCATGTAGCATACAAAACGACCTTGGGTCCATCATGGGCAAAACAACCTTGGGTCCAACTTACACACAGAATGACCTTAGGTCCAATTCATATATACATTTGTTGTGTGCATCCATGATCATATTCATTTTTGTATCCAGAACAACCTTAGGTCCATTTCTTTTCCTTATCCTGAACGGCCTTCAGCCCATTTAATAAGTATACAGAATGGCCTTAGGCCCAATCCACATCCTTACTGAATATACTAAATGGCCTTAGGCCCATTTCATACCCATACGTCGATCACTTTGCATATTTCATTCCGAATATCACTTCAAAAGTTTAGAACCTTACCACATAGGCATCATTTAGAAAATAATGCATATACAAAAATATCTTTGCTAAGATATTACTCATAGTGTTCTGGTGCTTGATTCATCCTCATACTTGACCCTACATAATTCATAACACTTGGGGTCATAATACAATTCAATTTGTTCTTTAATTTGCTTAATGTTCTTAGGCTTCTTTCATGTTCTTTAATTCATTTAGGATGCTCAATGTGCGCTTAAGAATGTTCAAAAATGAAAGAGAACGGAATTTGGAACATAAAACAACTTTTCAAAATTTCTAAAACAGGACTCTCCGCTCAAGCGAAGATTTTCCCACTCGAGCGGACTCCTTTGGTCTGCAAAAGTACTGGTTGCCTCATTTTTGCGCTCGAGCGTGACTTTTGTCGCTCGAGCCAAGAGTCAAAACATGTGAGTGGGCGCTCGAGCGCAGTTCTTCTCGTTCAAGTGGACATTAATGTCTGGAAAACTTCTGGGAGCATGATTTTTACACTCGAGCGGCACTTTCCCCGCTTGAGCGGACATAACGAATTTTGGAATTTCCAGAACTGTGTTTGAAGTTCAAAACTTGATTCCAAAGGTTCAAAACTCATATTTTTGGTACAAAAACATGGAAAGACATTACATGACATGGAAACATAGGTAATTTGAGACCAATTGTCCAAAACCATGATCCAATTCTCAAATCATTCTATATTCTTCTTGACAACTTCAAAACACATGCAACTAAGCTACATACCTTCATGAATCATGCATGCATGTAACTCATTAACTCTAATTCCATTTCAAATGGTACAAATGATGCTTATAATCATGAAGCTCATCAAAACTATGCTTGCATGTATGATTTGGTACTCATTCCTTCATGTTTCATGCTCAAATCAACATAATCATGGTGAATGCAACATGCATGTATATACAACTCCAATTTCATTACATTCAACTCAATTCTTGCCCTTAATCACATATGATGCTTGGATTCACTTAGTTATAAATTTAAACTCATGAATTTGAGCTCAATTACTCACCTAGGAGCTTTAACTCTTCCAATTATAGCCAATTCTTGAGCTAATCCTCCTAGTTTCTCCAAGCTTGAGCTAAATCCTTTAAATTGTGTTATCTCTCTCTCTACAATCGGCCCACTCTTTCTCTCTCTAGAGTGTATTTTCAGATCTTGAGCTCATAATATGAGCTTAAGTGTGTTTGGCCCTTATATATACTATGTGGTTAGTTTAAATTAATCCATCTCAATTAAGGTTAACCAATTGCACTTAATTTAATTGATTTAATCTAATTATTTTGATCCAAATTGATTTTTAATTAAGTTTCACCGTAGGTTCTAAAAATCATGCTAATCGCAAAAATACAATCAATTTCAGTTTCTGTTGCCTCTACGACCTTCAATTTAAATTTTATAACAGAAAATCAAACAGATTTCCCTACGGTGAACAGATAGAAATTCAAAAATACATATAATCATATAATTAGCATTCAAAACTATATTAAGCTCATAATTATAATCATAATTAATTAGCATAACACAGAGTAGGGTTGTCACAGGGGACCAAAGACATTTTATTTCAATACGGTTGAAAAGTTGCCACAGAGAAGCTTGGTTATGGCCCTGGCCTTGACTCTGACGTCTTTAAGAACCCTCCACTTGCCTTCATTCCTCTGCGCATGCAGGCTTACGCCGCAATAGAAATTGATTGAGGCAGCACTGGCGGCTAGTGCGGCTGAGGCTGCACTCCCTCCACCGATCAACGAGAGTCAACAGCCAGTCTATGAGGAAAAATACTCGCCGGGCGGCGAAGGGGCCGAGCTAGGATCAGATTTGAGCCCCATCATTGAAGAGGAACCCGTAGTGAACACAACCGAGGAAGACCAAGCCGAGTAAGAGGAAACTGTGAACATAGATTAGGCGCTTATATATATATATATATTTGATTGTAACGGGGCTATGATCCCCACTTATGTAACCGAACTGTTTGATGAATGAAAATCAGTTACTTTTTGGTCGCCGTATGCATCTGTCTTCTTCAATTTCATTAATAACTATAGTGCTAACTTGAATATAGCCGAAATAAATTTATACATGTGAAGTGAACTTGGATATGCCGAGCTAATTTCTACCCAGACAGTACAAACTTAAATAACCTCTCATTGAATGGATTTAGCCAGTTTAAATATGGGGAAACGCAGTGTCCCTACGACCGGATGGCAAGCAAAATCATCTCCGTTCTAGATCAAAAGCGGGGCACAAAGCCAACCCTTTTTTGCGAGCAAAATTAGCTCGATTCAAACACAAGTTGGGCAAAACACTAACTTTTTCCTCGGGCGAGCAAAACATTTAGTTTGAGGGATCCTTAAGTTTGGACAAAGCGCATACTCATTTTTGGCGAGTAAAGTCAGCTCGGATTAACTAGCAAAATCAACTCAGTTTTATAGCAGAAGTTGGGCGGAACACCAACTTTTCCCCAAAGAGCAGAATCTACTTGGATTACAAAGCAAAGTCAGCTCAATTTTATAGCGGAAGTTGGGTAGAACACCAACTTTTTTCCGAAGAGCAAAATTAGCTTGGAGGAGAACAATTTTAGATCGGCTGAAGCAGAGGTTAGGCAGAACACCAACTTGCTTTATGCATGAGCAAACTCAGCTCGATGATGGCAAGCAAAATCAACTTGGGCAAAATATAAGCAAAATCAGCTTAGAACAAGCGAACTGTTTGCACAGTAGGCAAAGTCAACCTGGTTTGAGTGAAGTCAGCCTGGTCTTGTGCCCTAATTTTCTACACGGTGGACCATCGCAGCTAGGGCCGAATTGCCCCTAGCACTCAGTAGCTTGATACTTTAATACAAAAACACATAATACAAGAGAACGAAGTGGCTATATTCCATTGCACATCATACATGACATGTAGCAATAAAAGGCCAAGTTTCAAATAAAAAAGGAAAAAAGATTACATTTCAAAAGTAAAATAGCTTGAGGTTGGCTGCATTCCATGGCCTTGGTATGGCTTTGCCATCCAAGTCCTCCAAATGGTATGCCCCTTTGTCGGCCAGGCTTACTATCTTGTACGGCCCTTTCCAATTTGCACCTAATTTGCCTTTTCCAGGGACCAACGTGTTGCCCATCACCTTCCTCAAGACTCAGTCCCCAACTTTGAACAGACGTGGATGCATGGTCTTATTGTATTTCTTGGAGAGCTCTTATTAATAGGCCGCAATGTGGATTAGTGCCCGTTTCCTTCTTTCTTTAGCCAGGTCCAACTCCAGGGCAATAGCTTCACCATTCAAGTCAGGCTCAAAGTTTTTCAAATCGGATGGTTGGCATGCCAATCTCCAGGGGTATGACTGCCTCCATGCCATAAGCGAAGGCGAATAGAGTCTCCCCAGTCGAGCGCCTCGGGGTAGTTCGGTATGCCCAGAGCATGTTGGAGAGTTCTTCAGCGAACCTCTCTTTGGCCTTCTCCAGCCGTTTTTTCAGCCCATCCAAGATAGTCTTATTTGAAGCCTCGGCTTAACCATTTAACTGAGGATAGGCCGGCGTGAAATTATAGAACTCAATCTTTAACTCTTCGCAAAATTCGCGGAAGAGTTTTCCATCAAATTGCTTGTCGTTATCCGAGATAAGGGCCTTTGGGACACCAAACTAAGTGATGACATTCTACTAGATGAACTTCTTTACATCTTTCTCCTTGATGGTGGCCAACAATTCGGCTTCCACCAATTTGGTGAAGTAATCAGTAGCGGTGATGAAGAACTTGCGGTTTCCCGGAGCCGTTAGGAGCGGTCCCACAATGTCCAGCCCCCAAAGTGCAAATGGCCATAGGCTAGTCAGTGGGAGCAACTCTCTGGCCGGCTGGTGGATCTAGTGAGCAAACTTTTGGCATTTCTCTCATTTGCGAACATATTTCTATGCGTCAACCTGTATGCATGGCCACCAATAGCCTTAAGAAATGGCTCGGTATGCCAGCGATCTACCCCCAATGTGGCTACCACACATTTTTTTGTGAATTTCAAAGAGGAAAGCTTCAAACTTGCTGGGGTGGACACATTTTAGGTATGGTCCAGTGAAGGACTTCTTGTATAAGGCGCTGGATGGAGAGAGCCAAAACCGCTCAGACTTGGCCCTTATCTTGTTGGCTTCATTCTTCTTAGTGGGCAGGACTCGATCTTTTAGAAAGGTAATGATTGGATCCATCCAAGATGGTCCTAAGTCGGCGCAGAGTACCTCAGGTGCCTCCAATTCTTCGATGCTTGGTTGGGGCAAGAATTCAATCATCAATGGATTTAGAAAGGTGGTTTGCATAGACGCTAGGCTGGCCAATTCATCGGCTTGACTATTCTCTTCACGGTTGATTTGTTCCATTCTTATCGCGGCAAATTTTTTGACCTCAGAGCGTAACAACGCTTGATACTTGGCCATCCTTTCATCCTTGGCCTCATACTGTCCAGAGACCTAATTGACGACCGGTTTGGAGTCACTGGATACCATGAGCTCTGATGCATTCATTCGTAGAGCGCTCTTCAGGCCGACAAGAAGGGTTTCGTATTCTGCCTCATTGTTGGACGCTGGGATTCCAAGCGTGATTGCGTGCTCAATGGTCAGTCCATATGGCGAGGTTAACACGACCCCCGGTCCAACGCCATGTCTGTTGGAGGCTCTATCTACGAAGAGTTTTCACATCTCACCAATGAACAATTTTCAGCAGTCGGAGGGGTTTTGAGAGCTCTTAAGTCCGAGGTACTGGTCAGTTCGGCCATATGCTTTCTTGCATTTTCATCTCGCTTATCATTCGGTAAATCGGTCGGCTCCTCCTCTGCTAGCCCGGTATTATCTTGCCGCTTTATTGCTTGTTGCTTACCCCTTTTTTGTGTCATTGAAACTGTGGGTTGTGCCAAGTCCACACTAGCCAAATCAATAGGACAAACAATGTGAGTGCTAGGGGCAAATTTTGCCACAAAGTCAGCAAGGGCTTGAGCTTTGATAGCTGTGCGCGACTGGAACTTGATGTCGTATTACCCCAGCTCTACTACCCACTTCAAAATTCTACTCGTGAAATCCGCTTTCTCAAAGAGCGCCTTGAGGGGAAATTCAGTCAGCATCACTATTGTGTGGGCATAGAAATAGTGTACCAACTTCCTGGAGGCCATAATGAGAGCTAGGGCCAACTTCTCTAGCAGTAGATACCTTGATTCGGCTGGGAGTAGTGTTTTGCTAACATAGAAGATAGGGAGATGTTGAATTCTCTCAGCCCGGACAAGTACCGCGCTTACTGCATGCTGCGATACAACCAAGTACAGGTAGAGCTCTTCGCCTAGCTGTGGAGTGATCAAGATAGGGGCAGAAGAGAGATATGCCTTGAGGTTTGCCAAAGCACGGTCGCACTCTGCGTCCCAGAAAAACTTTGCTTTCAAAGTCTTAAAAAATGGCCTGCAACGATCTGATAACCGGCTAATAAATTTGTTCAGCGCGGCTGCCATTCTGGCAAGATGTTACACGTCTTTTGTGAAATTTGGTCGTTCTAGCTCTTGAATTGCCTTGATCTGTGAAGGGTCGGCTTCGATTCCTCGGTTGGTGACCAAAAAACCCAGAAATTTTCCAGTTCCCACTCTGAAAGCACACTTGGAGGCATTCAAGCGCAGCTTGTGGTGTTTGAGTACAGCGAACATCTCTGCTAGGTTGGCAAGGTGTTAGGATTTATCTTTATTCTTTACTGCCATATCATCAATATAGGCCTCCATAGTGCGGCTAAGAAGAGGAGCGAACATTTTTGTCACTATCCTTTGAAAAGTTGTCTCGACATTTTTAAGACTAAATGGCATGACCTTATAGCAGTACAAGCCTCTTGGAGTGGTGAATGAAGTGATCTCTCAGTCTGGTTCGTACGTGGCGATTTGGTGGTAGCCGCGATACGCGTCCAAGAAGCTAAGCCTTTGATGACCAACGATAAGATCCACCAGCTGGTCGATTCTTGGGAGGGGGAAACTATCCTTGGGACAGGCGCTGTTGACCGTTTTGCAATCCACGCACACTCGCCATTTTTCATTTTTCTTCGGCACCACTACCGTATTAGAAATCCATTTGGGGTAGTGCACTTCTTCAATTACCCCAACCTCTAGCAAGTTTTGACCTCCTCCGCCACTACTTCGGCATGGTGCAAAGCCGAGCGCCTGGTTCTTTGGATGACTGGCCGAGCATTGGGAAAGACGTTCAACTGATGACAAATGAAGCTTGGGTCGACGCCAGACATATCGTAAGGGGTCCATGCAAAAACCTCAATATTGGAGACTAGAAAGTTAATGTAGTCCAACCGCTCAGTGCTGGACAATGATGAGCCGAAGAGAAAGAATTTGTTCGGATCATTCTCATCAATCCAAACCTCCACCAAGTCTTCAACCGACTTTTCTTCAACTTTTCTTCCCACATCTTCTTGGACTTCTTTTCCTTCTGGCCCTTCTATTATTTGGACAAAGCCTTTAGCTGCCCAGCTGCCATTCACTGCGACGAAGCATTGTTTTGCCATCACTTGGTCCCCCCAGACCTCTTCTATTTTCCCATTTTGAGAAGGAAAGTACATGACTTGGTGATAAGTTGACGTTACTGCTTGCATGGCGTGCAGCCAGTCCCTCCCCAAGATCAGATTGTAGGTCGATGGGACCTTCAGTACCCAGAACTCCACCTGTTTTGTTACTATCCCGGCTTTGACTGGCAAAATGATCTTCTCGATCAGCCATTTCGGCTATGAGTTAAAGCCGACCAAAGGAGACGTTACTGGAGGCAGGTTTTTGTCCTTTAACTTCATCTGCTTGAATGCATCATAGTACATGATCTTGACCGAACTCCCCTAGTCGATCAGTATTCTTTTGATGTCGAAGTCCTTGACGCGAAGTGTCACAACTAAGGTATCATTGTAAGGTGTTTGAATTCCTTCCAAGTCCTTGCTTTAAAAGATCAAGATGTCTTTTATCTCAGTTTTCCCCTTCTTTACGGCGGGCTAAACAAAGAGCACCTCCCTCATGCTCTCCGCCTTCTTAATCATCCCTCTGAGCCCCCAACCTCACGTTGGCTCGATGATACCGTGAATAACGTTGATGACTCCTTGGGGTGCCGCGTCCAAGATGGCAAGGCCATTTGGTTTAGCTTATCCTTGCGGAGCGGCCCTCATGCCTTCATCTATGTACTAATCCAAGTGCCTAGCCGTAACCAACTCTTCCAAGTGTTGTTTCAGCAGCATGTAGTCCTCCGTTCAGTGCCCCCTCTCTTCATGAAAGGTGCAATGGTACCTTGAGTTGAAGCCCCTCTGTGTATCTCCCAATTTTGCTGGCAACCGGATGTATGGCTCACCTCAAATTTCACTGAGGATGCGATAAATTGGGATCTTAAAAACTGTGGTGATGTCGGTTCGTGCCTTCAACTTTCTCTTGGCATCTTCCTCTTCGTTGTGAGGAGCGTTAACTCGGTCATTCTCATAGCCTTTGTTTCTATCGTTGCGGTTAGCACCGCGATGTTGTTCTCTAGCTCGGTTATTAGGGCGGTTATCCTCCTGCCCTACCAAGTGAACCTTCCCGGCCACTGCATTAAGGATTCCATGGTTGTAGGCTGATGCATCGTGAGCGAGTCTCGTAGCCTATGTCCGACTGGTAGACCTCACTTATATTGGGCAATCGCCAAATTGGTGGGGCAATCGAGGATCTCATTGTAGGTCTCCCAATAGTTGGCATTGTATGCCTTCAAAGAACTGTCCGACTCCATCTTGATACCCAGGAGGTGGTCGACCTCCTTCGGTGTTCGAGTATTGGTCTTGAATCTGGTGACAAAGGCTTCCGCTAGTTATTGCCACCCCTCGATACTCCCCTCCAGGAGCCTTTCGAACTATTTCAACCTCAGTTCTCCCAAACTTGCTGGGAATATGAGACACATCAAGGCATCGTTGCGTTGATGGCCTGCCATCATTTGCCGGTAATGACTAACATGCATGTATGGATCCGTCTTGCCGTCGTACAGCGTGAACTTAGGTTGGTGGAATCTGGCAATGAGTGGTGTGCTCTCGATCTCTAGAGACAATGGGGTAACGGTAAGTCTTGCCAGCTCTCTATCCATCGGTGCTGGAGCCACCATTCTTGGCGCCGGCATGGCCACTTCCTCACTGCAACGAATTTGGGGGCTCAGCCTTTGCAACGCCGGCACTCTTTGGGCCTCTCCGCGGCATGCTCGCTCCTCCAGCACATCCCTCAGGTCCTTCGAACGGGCGGAGTAAAAGTATCTCGACGTCTTTGAGGGACACGAGAGACGGTAGTTGCTGTCGTGCATGTAACACCTCTCCACCAGTGGGTCTGAATCACCAACTCCGTAGATTCTGGTGATGGAGAGCGAGGGTATCCCCCGTTGGTGATGACTGTCGAAGCGACTGGGTTAGGTGCGCTCACTGTGGTCGCCCATTCTAGCATCATCCTTTCCTTTGATTTGTTACTTCAAAATCTCCATCTCAGCCGCCATCTTCCAAATGAGGGCATCTTAGTCTCTGAGTTTGTGCTCCAGGCGCTAAGCATGCAATTCTCCTCTCCGTCGACGACCCTCAGGACTCTTTGAATCAGTGCTCCTCGTGCGTTTGTCTCGCGCGTCCCCGGCTGCCTTCTAGAGGAGGTCTCCAGGCCCGCCATGGTCGGAATAGCGGGAGGGCCATCTCTTCTCCAGACTGACTTTGGAGTGATCCCGTCGATGACGGACAGCGGTGTTTTGTCGATGTTCGCCATGGAAGACAGTTAACAAGGCTAGTAGAATAAGGTTTGTCTGTCAAAGAAATTCCCACAGACTTCACAGAACACGATGTCAAGCCGAGTCTAACCTACGCGGGTTATGGTGTTGGGCCGGACTTGGCCAAATAAGCTCAAGGCGAAAGCTGAGCTGTGGATGGTTCGGACTGCAGTTACGAAGACAGATTTTCCATGAGACCGCGGTGCGTAGCCGAGATGCTGAACAGCGTGCTCGACTTCGATTGGTGCTGATAGGTCTGTTTGGTCCGGTTCGATGTTAAGTAGTCTAACGTGATGTTTATGTTTTACCAAGTAATAGCCCCGTTATATATTCCACGTTGACCAATGATGAAAAGAGGGGAATCCACTCCTGGTATGCGTCAATACCGTTTGGCGATACAACAAACACTGTTTGGCAGTTTCGGTCTCTATACGTGTAAGAAAGGTAGAGGGGAGCACAGTCGCCTGTCCAGGAAGGACAACAGAGGTAGTGCGCCCACAATCTCTGTGGCTGCATGGCCAGGCTTGAAAAGGAGGAAGAGGCACACATTGGAGGTAAGCTACCTGAAGCGATCTTGAACCCTCTCTCTCTCTAGAGTGCTCTGCCTTCTCTCTTCTCCTAGAAAGCTAACTTGACCGTCGGAGGGGTTTTCAGACAAACCCACCCGTTGGGTAGCTCACCTTTGCTTTGTTCGTAGTGCGACGGAGTCTTAACGGAGTGAGACGAGCTTGGTAGCAAGGAGGTACGGAGCGAGGTGAATATTTCTCCCCCATACAATATATATATACATAACAGAATACATATATAATTTTGGAGTTTTCAATAATATATATATACATATACACATATAAAGTCTGAAAAACAAAATTAGGGCTAGCTTTTCTTTCTTATACATAACAGAATATATATATTCTGTTCTTATGCGGAATAATATATATATTATGCGTAATAGTATATATATTATTAAGAATAGCTTTTCTTATGCGTAATAGTATAGATATTACATATATATATAACAGAATCAAAGAATGAAAATAGAAAGGATGATTACCTACACGGCAAAGAAGAGCCAGAAGAAAGCAGAGAGAGAGCTGGAGAAGTGGAGAGTCAAAAACGTTGTGCCAGATATGAAAAGCCCTTGAGGACATGGGTGTCAATCATTTATTTTTATTTTTACAAGGACAAAATTGGTATTATAAAAATATAAGAATCTATTGGTTTATTTTCTCTCCCAATCTCTCCACTTTTAGAAAGATTGAAAATGAGGGTTATAAGATAAATGGATTTCTCTCCGTTTCTCCCAATTTCTCTCAATTTCTCTCCACTTATGTTACCCAAACAAGTAAAAGAAATACATATATCTCCATTGCTTTTCTTTTCTCTCCAAATCACTCAATCCAAACATAGTGTAAATTGGAATCGATTGTTTCAATATATATTGTATTTATAGTATATATAATATAATAATATAATATATTAATAAGTATAATAAATTATTAATATTGATTAATTAACCTTATTATCTTTATAATTTAAGTTTGTAAACTCTTATTATATATAATTTTAATTCTAACTCATTATTCTTGAAATCTTAATATTTGTTAACTTTTTTTTTGACTTTATTTTTGTTAATTTAGAAATTGAAAAATATTTATTAAATAGATGGATTGAATATGTTTGAAATGGTGGACAAATAATTAATTTAATGTTTTTATATAGATTAGTAATTATATTTTAAATTATATTTTAAAGTGGATCAAATTTGAAAGTTCCTATTCATTTTTAATTACTAAAATTGGGTACTATTTATTATTTGACCCAAAAAAAATACTCGATTTATATGAATATTTGACCATTTATTTATTTAAATTTATTTTATTTTTTTTATAAAAATGTCTTTATATAAATTTTGATAAAATTAAATACTAATTATTATGTCAAAATAATTTTAATTCAAAATATAGTTTGGAAGCATTAGAGTACACTTGCTTATCAATTTTGTTCTTGTCATTTTATACATGATAAAATGCATTGTATGATGGAATTCAAAAAAATTAAATCATATATTATGGACTACTAATGAATTACATTAATGTAACTTTTAATTAGGATTGTTTTGGGAAGTAGGTTAGAAGTTAACTTTTTAATTTTTAAAAAAAAATATGTAAAAAAATAAAGAAACTCCTCTGGGGTTGTTAACAAGTTCGCCAGTCCCAAGCCCCGGTTAAGGAGGAGGGTTGTGTGTTAGGTAGCTGACAGCCAACACGTAAAAAAGCCGTTCGGATTCCTTATGAAAATGAATCCTACTTTGAATCGTTTAAATGCTAGGTCGTTACCCTCAAGTAACGCGTTGCGCCTGCCTCCGGGTCGTTCGAAAAGTGAGCAAGGGGCGCCGCATCGACGAGCACGGGTAAAGAAGCTAGTTCAAGAATACAGGTTTAGGGTAGCCACTTGGAATATAGGAACCTTAACTGGTAAGACGATGGAATTGGTAGATGTTATGATTAGGAGGAGAGTTAGTATAGCTTGCATACAAGAAACTAAGTGGACGGGTGAGAAAGCTAGGGAAATTGAGGATATCGGTTTTAAACTGTATTATAGTGGTAAGGACAGATGCAGGAATGGAGTAGGAATCATAATTGCCAAGGGTCTGATGGAGAGTGTAATGGCGGTCATTAGGAAAGGGGATAGGATTATGTTAGTTAAACTAGTTATTGGAGGGTATATAGTAAATGTTATTAGTGCATACGCCCCTTAAGTAGGATTAGATGATCAGACTAAGAGGGATTTTTGGGAGCAAATGAATGAGGTCTTACAGGAGATACCTGTAGGAGAGAACTTGGTTATAGGTGGAGATTTTAATGGCCATGTAGGCATAGATAAACTAGGCTATGAAATGATGCATGGTGGATATGGTTTTGGTGACAGAAATGAGGCTGGAGAGAGTATCTTAGATTTTGTGTTGGCTTCTGACCTGGTGGTGGCCAATACTATGTATAAGAAGAGGGAGGAGCATTTGATAACTTTTAAGAGTGGGTCAGTTAAGAGCCAAATAGATTACTTCTTAGTGAGAAAAGTGGACCGCTTAAAATGCAATGATTGTAAGGTGATTCTTGGAGAGAGCCTGACCTCTCAACATAGGATTTTGGTACTAGATTTATGTTTTAAAGGGCAATACCAAGTTAGGAAGGATGGTGGGCGTCGTAGGACGAGATGGTGGGACCTAAAAGGGGATAAACTAGAAATATTTAAAAATAAAATAGATAAGGAAGGTACTTAGGACTTGGAAGATAATGCTAACACTATGTGGAACTCGATGGCCAATTGTATGAGGAGAATCTCAAAGGAAGTGTTTGGAGAGTCGAAAGGGACGGGACCCGGCTCTAGGGAAACTTGGTGGTGGGGGGAAGAAGTTCAAGCGGTAGTTAAGACAAAAAAAGAGTGCTTTAAAAAGTGGCAGAAGGATAGAACTGAGGAAAACCTTAAGAGCTATAGATTGGCTAATAAGGAGGTCAAAAAAGTAGTAAGAGAGGCGAAGTTGAAAGCTTATGATGACCTATACACTAGACTGGATAGTAAAGAGGGAGAGAAGAGGGTATACAAACTTGCTAAGATACGAGAGAGAAAAACAAGAGATTTTAATCAAGTTAAGTGCATCAAGAATGAGGATTCTAAGGTATTGGTGAAGGATGAAGAGATTAAGGAAAGATAAAAGAACTATTTTGAGAAACTATTAAATGAGGAACATGGAGGTACGACAATAAGGGAAGAAATGGCCAATAATACGATAAACCAAAATTATAGGTTTTATCATAGGATTAGGAACTTTGAAGTGGAGATTGCACTTAAGAAGATGAAATCAAATAAGGCTTTAGGACCCGATGGTATCCCTATTGAAGCTTGGAAGTGCTTGGGTAAAAAGGGGGTTGCTTGGTTGACTAGGTTGTTTAGCAAAATTTTGTTGACTAGGAACATGCCAGATGAGTGGAGGAAGAGTATTTTAGTACCAATATATAAGAATAAAGGAGATGTCCAGAATTGCAACAACTATAGAGGAATCAAGCTAATGTGTCATATAATGAAAGTGTGGGAAAGGGTGATGGAACGCCGATTGTGAGATATAACAGAGGTGTCAGAGAATCAATTTGGGTTTATGCTTGGTAGGTCAACAATGGAAGTGATTTATCTTTTGAGGAGAGTAATAGAAAAGTGTAGAGAAAAGAAAAGAGATATTCATATGGTGTTTATCGACCTTGAGAAAGCATATGATATAGTGCCCCGAGATATAATATGTGCCCGAGATATAATATGGAGAGAAGAAAGGGTGACAAAATGTTACATTGATGTGATTAGGGACATGTATGAAGGGGTGGTGACCACTATTAGATTGCCTGCTAGAGAGACAAATGAATTTCCTATCACTGTTGGGTTACACCAAGGGTCTACCTTAAGCCCTTATCTTTTTTCTTTACTTATGGATGAGTTGACGAGAAATATTCAAGATGACGTGCCATGGTGTATGCTTTTTGCAGACGATATCGTGCTAGTGGATGAGACTAGAGAAGGAGTTAACACAAAGTTGAAGATTTGGAGAAAAGCTCTTGAATCGAAAGGATTCTGGATAAGCAGAACTAAGACAGAGTACATGTAGTGTAAATTTAGTAATAGTAACAATGAAAGCATAGGAGAAGTGAATATTGAAAACCAAGAACTGCCTAAGAGTGAACATTTTCGTTATTTAGGGTCGATTATCACAATAGCGGGGGAGATTGATGCGGATGTGGCCCATAGGATTAAGGCGGGATGGTGTAAGTGGAGAAGTGCGTCTAGAGTACTGTGCGATAAACGAATACCCACTAGACTAAAAGGTGTAGACACCCCATTTTTGATCGTCCTCAAGACTTGGACGTCATCGTTTGAACGCTCGGTGATCATCCATGTTTGTGTTCGTCTTGAGTTCCCGGAGGTCTCGGCCGCGCGCCTTGCCTCAGGATCTCTTGACTGGACTGTTCTGTGCGTGGTTTTGCACTAAGAACTTGTTTGTTTTTGCACCTGAGGGTAGGAGGTGGCTTGTCAGCCATCCCTTAAACCCACCGGCCGTGGCATGAAGCCACCGGCCTTTATTTCTCTCTACTGACCATTTGTTTGGCCGGTCGGCTTAAACTTTTGGCCGGTCGGCCATTTAGTTGGTCGATGGACCCCTTTTCTGGCCGATACCTTCTTTTTTCCTTTTTCAGGCATGGTGCATGCCAGCTGTACCAGCTGGAGTGCACGGACTTGTCCTCCATACACGTGTATGAAGGAGTTGCACCCTTTGCACCCTTTTGGCCTAGCTTTTTGAGGAAGCTTGGACCTTTGTCTTAGCTTCCTCAAGAAGCTTGAACCCCTGTCTCAGCTTCCTCAGGAAGCCTTGGCCCCTTTGCCTTAGCTTCTTTAAGAAGCCTTGACCTCTTTTGATTAGCTTCTCTTGGAAGCTTAGACCTTTGCCTTGTCTATATAAGGAGACCTCTCTTCTCCTTTGAAGAGGTTGAGCAAAACCAGACCTAATACATATATATCTGATATATACACCTTCTCTCTATATATCTCCCTCTCTCTCCTCATTTTTGTGGGTTAGAGGGCTCAAAAGTGCATTTTGTTCTTAGTTTTGCACTAAGTCACCTACTATTACACCATACTTCGACTTTGGAGGTGTTGAGGGTTTGTTCTTCAAGTTTTGAGCTGGTTTTAATCAGAAAGAAGGGACTGGACTTGCTATTCTTGAGGAGTTCTTCACGGGTAAACACTTTTGCTTTATATTCCCCAATCTTGCACTAGCTTTTAACATACTTTGAATGTTGTTTTAGACTTTGTGTATAACTGAAAAAAGTCTTGTATTTGCATGCTTAAGATCTTTCATTAAGGTCATTTTGGTGTTGGGGGTCGACCTCCCCCTCTTAGGCCTTGTTTGGCCCCTTTTGTGCTCTCTTTGCTAAGCTTTGGAACCTTTTGTGTATTGGTCTTCTCACCACTGAAATCCAAAGGATTTTTAGTGGTGAAGAAGAGGTTTCTAGGTCTTGCATAGGGGAGGGACACCCCTCTTCCTTAGTCTCTCTTTTGTTCATGTTTTTGGCCTAATATGGTAGCATGCATGCCTAGCCTTGTTTGGCCTTATTTCAGAGGTTATTTGGTGTTCATTTAGCATGTCTTACCCCTGTTTCATATTGGTTTGTTGACCCTTTGCATGCATATCATACTTGTCTTGCATTCCTCCATGTTGCCTAGAAATGCACCTTGCCATTTGACCATCATGCTTGCATCTTTTTGCCTAGCTTTTTGAAGCTTTTGGTCATGTTTCATCGTGCTTGAGGTCTGTTGGGTATTGATTTGGTCATACCTTTCATGCTTTATATAGCCCCTTTGCATTCTAGCATGTTGGCATCGGGTGTGTGAGTCATTAGCATGCATTACCTTGGCTATTTCAGTGATTTGGAATCACTTATTGTGCCATTTGAGTCCATGTTTTGTGCTTAAATGCTTGCATTCATCATTCTTTCCATGCCTTGAAGAGGTGTCCGCTTGTGCCTTGAAATGAAGCATTGTGCATGCCTATGTGTTTGAGGCTTTGGGTTGCCATATCAGTGGGTTTTGGGGCTCATTTTCGCATGATAAAACTCTTTTTTGCATTGAAAAATCCATGCCATGTTTGCTTGGGGTAGGTGCTAAGTAATGTTCTCTTTTGCGATCTTGAATGCCTTCCATTTCGCATCCATTCTCTAGCATGTTTTGGCATCATCCTCCGCATGCTTTTCAGAGTTTAACATGAGTGTTTAATGTCCATGTATATCCTCTCTAAGTATGCTTAGAGTTGTCCCCTTTCATGCTTAGGTGATGGACCTTGGTATGTGCATGCTTGCATGCATAATTTGTGCCCTTTTGTATAATCTTTAGGCCACTGTTTTGGGGCACGGCTGAGGCCTCCCATTTCAGTTCAATTCCCTCCTTATACATATTTGCATGTTTGGCAAGTTGCATCGGTGCATTGTTGCATTGCTTGCCACTACATCATGGTTGCATGCTTAGTAAATTGCATGTTGTTTAGCTAGTTGCATTTCATATCCTTGTTGCATGCTTGATATGTTCATGTTTAGCTTGCATGAATAGGTAGCATTGCATTGCATAAAATTAGCATGCTCACATTACATTGCATTAGCTGCATTACTTTGCATTGTATATGGCACACATGCATAGCATTTTGCTTGGTTTGGGGTGTCAAACCAAGCATGAGGGTTAAAGAGTGTTTGTACTCAAAGTGACGAAACACGTCTCAACCCTCGGTCGCCGATGCCCTTGATCTCAACATGATAGGGCGTTAGCACTCATTTGTTTTGTTGCACGCATTTACATTGAGTTGCAAACTTGGTGTCTTTGGCCATCATGCATCGAAATGCGTGATTGATGGCCCGAGTACCGAGGGCCATACTCCCTTGAGTCTATAACATGATTGGGAGAGTGGCCATGCACACATTGCTTTGAAAATTCCATACTATGCACTGCCTGTCCCCTGCTGCTGTCAAAACAGGGCTCTGCAGGAAGAAACGGCCGACCGGCCACTTACAGTGCCGACCGGCCATCAGTGTCCAGCCGATGACACAAGATTTGGCCGATAATCCCTTTCCCATGGCCGGTGGTCTTTTGTTCTGGCCGGTGGAACTCCAAAACACTCAGGATGAAGTTCAAAGCAGTTCTGGAAACTTTCATAATTTTTAGAGGAGCAAGACAGTGTAAACTGTCACGCCCCAAACCTGCCCCTAAAAGTTTGAGCAAGACAGTGTAAATCCCATGGAGGTGCTCGTTCCTGATTGCACCGACTTGTGCATGTTGGACATCTCCAGAACCCAACCCGAACCAATGTTGGTGACTGTCGAAGACAGAACATGGAAGATTTCAGAGGAGAATGGGATTGTTGGGTCAGAATCTGAGGAATCTGGGAGTTTTGCTGAGAAGGTATACAGTCCGAGTGACTACATTCTGTCAGTAGGCTAGGTTAGGCCAAGTGTGGAGTTGCCAGAAAGGGCAGAGCTTTGTATGATACGGGGGGATGAATCTGGTCAGAGGATAGATGACTCAGCAGCTTTGGAAGGGGACTTCGCTAACCTCCAGTTTTTCAGTGAACAAGATCCAGCGGACATGGCAGTCAACTGGTCGAATCTCGAGGAATCGGCAGAGGTTACCGGCTGGCTGGATGATCAATCGGATGTTATGGAAAAATTCCAACCAGAACAGGGCCCGGCAGGGGCAAGAACATCAGTTGTGGCTGGAAGGGCCGGAAATCAGAATACATCGCCGGGGAGCGCCGGTGCTAAGAATTTCACTCAGGACTTGGGCATTGAGAATGCGAGAATCATTGAACAGCTAGCTGTACTGACACAATTGGAACAGGAAAGGTTTGAGGATTCTGAGAGAATCAGGAAAGCTAAGGGCCCTGAGGGGACTGAAAGTGTTGTGTGCACGAGGACAGAGAATGTTGCGAGCATATGGACGGAAAGTACTATGAGTACAATTGTACCGGAGCCAGACAGGTGCCTGTTGGCTGCCGACGGAATGTGGTGGGAAGACGATGATCTATGTCTTGCCCACACAGATGAGGATTGGGGGAGCAACCAACCAGACGATACCTGGTACATTGGTGAAGTCGACCATATGACTAGGAGTGGACGGTATTTCAAGCCTCCACATCTAGATCAGCCGGAGGCGTCTAGGAAAGATAAGGAGACAGAGAAACAGAAAGAGAAGCAACTCGAAGAAGAAGCTGTACTGAAGCAGTTGAAAAAGATACATGCAGACATCTCCATTTGGGGACTGCTTATGGCATCGCGAGTGCATCGACAAGCTGTCTTATCGGCCATGGACAAGGCCAAGCTCTCAATAGACACCACGCCCGAACAGCTGGTGGGCTTAGTTTTTCCGGGAGGGCCTATCCCGATGTTGACTTTCTCCGACAAAGAATTGCCACCTGAGGGTGCGAACCATAACAAGCCACTCTACATCTCCGTGGAGTGCAGGAACAAATGGATACCTGTGGTGCTTGTCGACACAGGGTCCGCCATCAATGTGTGCCCGGCAAGGACTGCATATGCAATCGGTTTGAAGACTGCAGACTTTGTGCCAACAGCCCAGGTGATTCGGGCGTATGATAACACAAGTAGAGAGGTAATGGGGACGGTGAAAATTCAGACCCAGGTTGGCCCGGGACAGCATGAAATTGACTTTCACGTCTTGGAAGTTCCTGCGACCTTCAATCTACTTTTGGGGCGGTCGTGGCTGCATCAGGTGAAGGCAGTTTCATCCACCTTGCATCAGATGGTGAAATACCCCCATGGGAAGGGAGTAGCCATCGTTTTTGGAAATTCATCGATCCATCCACCGCCAGAAGTATCCACGCCGGTTTTGGAAATTGAGCACGGTATGGAGGATGTGTTCTTATCCGGCTTTACCCTAGCTGAGGCCCGGGTCGTGCAGAACATCATGGCTGTTAATGAGGGGTTGTATGTCAGTGCTCAATCAGTATACCTCATGAACAAGCTTCAATATATCCCCGGGATGGGATTGGGAAAGAGCGGCCGAAAGGGCGTTGCAGTATTGGCCGAAGTGCCACACAACCCCCATACCTTTGGCTTGGGTTATCTGCCCACCAAAGAGGATTGGGTAAGGAAAGGTAAGGAGATGGCTGGGAGAGCCAGAGCGAAGCAGGCGGGGAAGCCTTTTGAACTGATGCACAGACCCATTCAGGGTACCCTAAACGGACGCTTCGTCTGGGAGGGGGAGGACTTTCCATTTTTGTGGCTTCCTAGAGCCGTGGCTGAACGCAGAGAGGAAGCGCGTGCCAGGTTTTGAGATCTTCTTTGACCTGCAATTGTCCAGGGATGATGTTGCCGAAGAGCAGATAGACCCAACAGTTGAGGTTAAGCAGAGCAAGAAAGTAGAGTCTGAGGACGCCGAAAGTGAAATGGGGGTAGCGCTGGCATGTCTACTTTCAGATCCTCCGATCGAACAGAAGTGCTTGGAGGATAACTTCTCGGTGTCCATGATCGGGAATGAAATGGCTGCGGGCCTACCAGCAAATATTTTGGATGCATCCATCGCACCCTCCTTCATTTGGCAGTACGAGGAGGGATTTTTTGTCAAGCAGCACCGGGTCAGGTAGTGAGCCGGAATCTGATTCCACCGAGTCTTGTGAGTCGGAATCAGGTTCCAGCTCGACTGAGTCTGAGTCCGGTATTCCTGGGGTGATAACCCGGATGCCATAGTCCTGTCCAGGTCGTCTTTTTCTTTCTCTTTTGAGTCTGTTGTAACAAAGAATCGGACGGTTTGGATGTGCTTAATGAGAATGATGTGGATGTGGTTTCTGAGTACTTTTATGTGCCTTTGATTTATTGCTTGAATCAGGACTTTCAGAATTTTGACAAAAACGACGATGAAGAAATTCCTCCGGTTTTGCAACGATTAATTGATTAAGAGCAAGAAAGATTTGTTAAACCTTTAGTTGATGAAATCACTACCGTGAATATTGGTACTGAGGAGGACCTGCGGCTGGTCCAGATCGGGTCCACGTTATCTTCGGAGGAACGCGAGCGCTTAGTCGCTTTATTAAAAGATTTCAAAGATGTTTTCGCGTGGTCCTACGAAGACATGCCTGGGATTGATCCTGAGATTGTACAGCACTAGATCTCTCTTGACCCCGAGGCCCGACCCATCAAGCAGAAACTCAGAAGGATCCGCCCGGACTGGGCCCTCAAGATTAAGGAAGAGGTCACCAAGCAAATTGACGTAAGGTTCCTGCTGGTTTCCGAATACCCGACTTGGTTGGCCAACATCGTTCCGGTGCCGAAGAAGGATGGCAGGATCAGGGTATGCATGGATTTCAGGGATTTGAACAGAGCCAGTCCGAAGGACGACTTTCCTTTACCGCATATCGATGAGTTGGTGGACTTCACAGCGGGGCATGCTTTGTTTTCATTCATGGATGGCTTCTCAGGGTACAATCAGATAGTGATGGCACCAGAAGACCAGGAAAAGACTGCTTTCACCACCCCGTGGGGGACATACTGCTACAGAGTGATGCCATTTGGGCTAAAGAACTGCTGGAGCTACATATCAACGGGCTGCGACCACGATATTGCACAACATGATCCACAAAGAGGTTGAGGTGTACGTGGATGACATGATTGTCAAATCCAAAGAAAGAGAGGGCCACTACACCACATTGCAAAAGTTCTTCCAAAGGATCAGAGAATTTCGGTTGCGGCTGAATCCTCAGAAGTGTACGTTTGGTGTTACAGCAGGGAAAATGCTAGGGTTCTTGATCACACAGAGAGGTATCGAAGTCGACCCTTCCAAAATCAAGGCCATCTTAGAAATGCCACCACCAAGGACTGAAAAGGAGGTGCGAGGCTTTCTGGGTAAAGTGCAATTCATAAGACGATTTATCTCAAAATTAACATTGACTTGTGAACCACTTTTTGGTCTCCTGAAGAAAGGAAAGAAATTCCAATGGGACGGCCGATGCCAAGCTGCTTTTGAACAAATCAAGGAATACTTACAGAACCCACCCGTGTTGTCACCGCCTAAACCGGGGAAACCGTTGATATTGTACCTTTCGGTAACTGAGACTACAATGGGCTGCATGCTCGCGCAAGAATCAGAGGACAAGGTGGAGAGAGCCATCTACTATCTGAGTAAGAAGATGCTAGAATATGAAACTCGCTACACACCGTTGGAGAAGGCTTGCTTAGCCTTGGTATGGGCTACCAGGAAGCTGCGGCACTACCTGTTAGCTCATTCCGTAATGTTGGTTTCACGACTGGATCCTATCAAATATCTTTTCGAGAAACCGGCGCTTACGGGTAGGCTAGCTCGTTGGTTACTGTTGCTTTCCGAATTCGATTTGAAATTTGTGACTCGCAAGTCAGTCAAAGGAAGAGCAGTAGCAGATTTCTTAGCCGATCATCCAGTGGAAGGAGGTGAAGCAGTTGAGTATTTATTCCCAGATGAGGCCATTTTGCATATCGACGACGAGTTTTGGACGATGTACTTTGACGGAGCGTCAAACCAATACAGGTATGGGATAGGAGTGTTGCTGATAGCACCCGACAACTCCCGTATCCCTCTAGCATTTAAACTCCGGTTCAAAGTCTCTAACAACGAAGCAGAATATGAGGCATGCATTGCCGGTCTAGAAGTAGCCTTGGAATTAGGGGCAAAACGGTTGGACGTCATCGGGGACTCGAACCTTGTTGTATCTCAAGCGAAAGGAGATTGGAAAGTCAAAGAAGAAAAGATGATTATGTATCACCAGACCTTGGATTTGTTAATTCCTCGATTTGAGAAGCTGAACTTTGCTCATCTATTAAGAGAGAACAACAGGTTCCCAGATTCACTAGCAACTCTATCTTCCATGATAGACATCCCGTTTGGAGTCTGGATGCATCCAGTCATTATCGACCAAAAATTTGTGCTGGCTTACGAGTCGATTGCTGCTATATATGAGGTTCAAGATGAGAACCCCTGGTATTACGACATTTGGAATTTCTTGGAGAAGGAAGCATATCCACCAGGGGTAAATGCCAAAGATAAAAGGGCAATCAGAAGAATGGCCGTTCAATTCATCATCTGCGGAGGTAAATTGTATAAGAGAGGTCATATGGGAATGCATAAGCTGTGCGTTGAAACTAAAGAATCAAAACGCCTGATGGAGGCCATCCATGGAGGGGAATACGGTGCGCATATGAACGGGGTAATGCTAGCACGGAAGATCCTCAGACAAGGTTATTATTGGTCCACCCATAGAGGAGGATTGTATCGGCGATGCCACAAGTGTCAGATCCATGCAAACCGCATGAACATTCCGCCGTCGAGCTGTACAATATGACGTCGCCATGGCCGTTCTCAGTTTGGGGAATCGATGTGATCGAGGCTGTCACTCCAAAAGGGTCGAATGGGCATGAGTTCATCCTGGTCGCGATAGACTATTTCACAAAGTGGGTTGAGGCCCAATCCTATGCGGTGTTGAAGGCTTCACATGTCGCGAAGTTCATCAGAAACAACATCATCTGTCGCTACAGGGTCCCGAACGAGATCATTTCAGATAATGGTTCCCACTTCAAGAAAGAAGTGATTGACTTGTTGGAGAAATACAACGTGACTTTTCATAAGTCATCCACCTATCGGCCGCAGACCAATGGAGCGGTCGAGGCCGCCAACAAGAATATCAAACACATATTGTAGAAGATGGTAGAAACCTACCGGGATTGGCCAGATAAGTTGCCGTTTGCTCTGTGGGCTACCGGACTTAATTAGAACGTCTACTGGGCGACTCCGTATTCATTAGTTTATGGGATGGAGGCCATTCTACCTATCGAGATTGAAGTTCCGTCTTCGAGAGTGCTGGCTGAGTGTCAATAGCCAAAGCAGATTGGCAGCAGAGCAGATTTGAAGAACTCATGCTCTTTGACGAGCACAGACTGAAAGCACTGTACCATGTTCAAGGTTATCAGCGCAGAATTGCCAGGGCTTTCAACAAGAAAGTTAAGTCCAGGAATCTAAAAGAAGGAGATTTGGTACTCAAGGACAATCGAGCCCCCATCCACGACCCAAGGGGCAAGTTCAGACCCAATTGGACTGGTCCTTACATCATTAAAGCTATCTGGTCGGGTGTAGCTGTGGTTCTAATGGACCTAGATGGCCTAGAGTTTTCCCAACCGATCAACATGGATAAGTTGAAGAAATATTACCCCTGAGAGGCTCGCTAGGCCGAAAACCCAAAAGGGCGACCTAGGCAAAAGTTAGAGCATGAAAAATTGGAAATTATAAAAACTGAGCTCGCAAGGTTGAAAACCCGCAAAGGGCGGCCTTGGCAAAAGTTAGAGCGCAAAAGGAGAGTGAAAATACTCGAGTGAACCCAAGCCTGAACTACGTAAGGCTTGATTCCCATCCATGGGATACGTAGGCAACTTTATCCTGAAGTTCAGCCATAAACTCTTCCCCGATCAACTTTGTCCATTTGATCATCTCGGCCATCTTTGTCTATTCAGCATTCAAGAGTTCGGTTATAATCTCTGGTGCAGTGCTTTTCAGACTAGGGGCAACTTTCCGTTGCTGTGCAGTGCCGCGGTACTATTCAGACTAGGGGCAACTTTCCAGTTGCTGGGATCCGGGGTTGTGCATCTCAGTGACAGATCTCAGGCGTGTCAGTTCTGATCCATGTCGAAAATAGCTTTAAAAAGTTTTAATAAAAGTTGACTTTGTTCAAATTAATCCTTTTACAACCTAGACCATTTTGGACCAAAGCGGAAAATTTTCAGTACCCACAATCTTCAACTTTATTGATTTCATTACAAAGTCTTCCTGCTCTTGCATACAAATTGAAGTTGCTTTTGGCTACGTTCATAAAGAAAACTTGAAAATACTAATAAAGCAATAAATCCGGGGCATAGCTAAGTCAGGTGTTCCTGTGCCCTCTCCTAGAGCTGGTCGAAGCTGCTGACGCTAAAGTGGGTCTAATCTGTGCCTCTTCATTGAGCCAATCTATGCACTCATCAGACAAAGTGCAACTGAAAGTGGGAGCGGGGGCCAGGAGTTCTCTCGTCCTCCATGCCATGGCATACCGAGGAAGCTGTGCACCTCGAATCGGGAATGTAGCAGGGTACTCTATCCCCTCCGGCGGGCAAGTCTGATCATGGCCGAACTAGCGCTGGAACCGGAAAGGAAAGTAGAACACGCAGTGTGTCAAGCCAATCAACTGAATCCCAGTCTGCCCAGACATGCTATAACTCATTGCCGGTAGGTTGAGCCAAAGGCACCGCCAAGAAATACGGTCTACGGCTGAGCAGCACATCCAATCGAACCACCATCCCTCATCAAGGGCATCGACTAGGCGTTGCCAGAAGAAGTAGCCGTGAGCTGAGTATACCGGGCAAGAGTCCACAACCTGCAACTTGTCCATCAACCACACCTGGGGAGGGATGAAAAATGAGAGATTAAAGAATAGAGAGATGTACGATGAGAGAAAAGTGAGAAAAGGGGTTTTGTGAGAAAACCGAGCCCGAGAGCCGAGTGATGTAAGCAATACATATGTGAGATTGGGTGGGAAATATTACCTGCAACAGTAGTGGATTCCCCGCGAATCTAGTCGTCTCCCGGCGATGGAAAGCGTCCAAGCCCATCAACGTCTCGGCCAATGTCATGGCAATGCAGCTTTTGCCCTCCCTTAAGCTTGGGCAACCTCGATCAACCGGACGCTAGATCCTCCGGAGCCTGAGGCAAGCAAGAAATGAGATAGCATACACAAACAGAGGGCATGTCGCTGAAAACCTTGCCAACGATGGTCACCACGGTTGCCGGCATCAGAAAACCGACAAATCAAACTCGGAATATCTAGCATTCCGTCACCAATCAAAGATCGAGCATCATGCATCGTGAGCCCACACATTCGCCCTAAAGCTTGGGCGTGGCCGAAGCGAAGTTGGGGCAAGATTTCTTCGTTGTACTCAAATTCCATCAAAGCTTGGAAATCTTCGAAGGTAGGACATACCTCTTGCCCGCCAAAGCTAAAAACATGTGTTACCGGGTTCCAAAACCTTGCCGCGGCATGGAGGAACGGAAAGTGCAGCGGAGTACGACTTAGAGTGAATAGTGCATTTATGCCGAAGCCCCGGAAATTCAACCTTTCCGAGCCATCCAAGTTGGCAATCCAAGCTATGAGGTTTTGGGCAAGGAACTCTTCCATTTGGAGCAAATCAGTGTTGAATTGAAGAAAACTACGAAGTTAAGGCCTTTTGTAGGGGATAAGGTGTGAGTGGGAGACAGCTGTCAGCATTCTGGTGGTTCTTGCCATACATGGCCGGCCGGCCAAAAATGGTGCCGACCGACCACCACTTTTGGCCGATGGCCATTTCTTGAGGCCGATGGCTTTCCCTTGTGGCCGGTGGTCTTCCTTCTTGTCCCCTGAGCTGTTTATGTGTTAAACATGCTGAGAATTTGGGGACTGGCACCACTTCCAATGCCCTCCGATGATGATTTTTACGAGGTCACGCCCATTTGCTTATCGAGTTGTTGTACATTTGCTTGTCGAGTTGTATTTCATTTCTTCGAGTCTTTGTTTTGCTTATCGAGTTGTACTCGCACTTGGTTAGCTCATCGAGTTCTTTGTTTTGCTTATCGAGTTGTTAGTCAGCTTACTACCTGATTATTACGAGGCCAATGCTTAATTTTCAAACAAAGTTCAATTTCATTCACATTGTTATGTGATGCCACACGATGCGATACATGGGAGATACAAATGTAACACTTTTGTGAACAAAATAGCTGTTTCATTTCCATTATGACTTTTGTAAAAATACACAGTCTTGAAAAGTAAAACCTGCCTGAGGCAATGCAATGTGCTTAAAACTAACAGTAAAAAAGGAAAGTAAAGCAAAAGGAGGGCAGGGCAGCAGAGTATCAGGTTTGATACCGGTAACCTCCCCTTGCGGTCGATGCATCCCGCACCCTTATTCGAGTCAACGATGTGGTTTGGCACCGTCATCACTCAAGACAGTGCAAGGAAGCGCACCCTCGGAACATTAGTAGACCTACGAGTTGACCTCAAGCTACGTCTTCTGTGTGCGATGTTCGATGCACGCAAAGTGTATCCTTTCCCGTATCCTTTTATCCTGCGAGTTCTGCATATCACGGTAATAAGCACGCTCATTACGCGTCTTGCTTTGAACAAATGCCTCGTCTTGATTTGGTTGCATCTCAACAAATGCGAGTAGCATGCCTTCAGTATACTTATGCTGAACATGTATCATACACATTGTATGCATTATTGCTTGCTTTACTTACATGTGTATATGTATTCTCCGGTGGTTACACATTGTATACGCTTTTTGCGTGTACTTTACTTACATGTGTCCATACCTTGCTTGCTATACACATTGCATGCGATAACCCGTATTGCTTTACTTACATGTGTTCAAGTTCCTTTTATACACATTGCATGCGTTAACCTGTATTGCTTTACTTACATGTGTTCAAGTTCCTTTTATACACATTGCATGCGTTAACCCGTATTGCTTTACTTACATGTGTTCAAGTTCCTTTATACACATTGCATGCGTTAACCTGTATTTCTTTACTTACATGTGTTCAAGTTTCTTTCTATGCACATTGCATGCGTTGTCGCGTTATGCTTTACTTACATGTGTTCAAGTTCCTTTCTATACACATTGCATGCGTTGTCGCGTTATGCTTTACTTACATGTGTTCAAGTTTCTTTCTATACACATTGCATGCGTTGTCGTGTTATGCTTTACTTATACGTGTTCAAGTTTCTTTCTATACACATTGCATGCGTTGTCGCGTTATGCTTTACTTATACGTGTTCAAGTTCCTATACACATTGCATGCGTTGTCGCGTTATGCTTTACTTATATGTGTTCAAGTTCCTATACATATTGCATGCGTTGTCGCGTTATGCTTTACTTATATATGTTCAAGTTCCTATACACATTGCATGCGTTGTTGCGTTACGCTTTACTTATATGTGTTCAAGTTCCTTTTTTACACATTGCATGCGCTGTCGCGTGTGCTTTACTTATATGTGCTTACGTTTCAAATCGCATTGTTATGCACCACTCGGCATTGCGTTGTCACGCATGCCCTCCATGCATTGTTATGAACACACTCGGGTTGCGTTGTTATGCACCCCTTTCGCCCACATTGTCATGCACTCCTTCACTTGCGTTGTCACGCACTTTCAATTGCATTGTTATGCATGTTGCTAACGATATCGTACCTGTTAAGTTTCTTCTTCTTTCAGGCACGATATTGTATGTATGGTTCATTTGAAGCTGGAGCGACCAGACGAACCGCACAGGTATTGTATTCTCCGCACGAAACGCAGCGAGAATCACATAATTCTCTTGCATCCTTTTTGCATTATAATGCAGTTGGATTTGTGTTTGCTAGCTTAAAATTGTTGCATTGTCATGCTCCGTTACAGCTTTCTTTGCATGATAATAAGTTATGTTCAGCTTCTTGCATTGTCAGTTGTATTTTACCCCCGCCTTCGGGCGCATATCTTTATGTCTTGCATGCTTTGTCTAAGTCTTCGGCCTTGTCAAAAATGAGTCGTCTCTGGGCTTTGACACTCACTCCCGTCATTGTTATGACTTTCGAGTTCTGTCAAAGAGGGGCAATTGTAGACACCCCATTTTTGACCGTTCTCAAGACTTGGATGTCACCGTTTGAACGCTCGGTGATCATCCATGTTTGTGTTCGTCTTGAGTTCCCGGAGGTCTCGGCCGCGTGCCTTGCCTCAGAATCTCTTGACTGGACTGTTCTGTGCGTGGTTTTGCACTAAGAACTTGTTTGTTTTTGCACCTGAGGGTAGGAGGGGCTTGTCAGCCATCCCTTAAACCCACCGGCCGTGGCATGAAGCCACCGGCCTTTATTTCTCTCTACTGACCATTTGTTGGCCGGTCGGCTTAAACTTTTGGCCGGTCGCCATTTAGTTGGTCGATGGACCCCTTTTCTGGCCGATACCTTCTTTTTCCTTTTTCAGGCATGGTGCATGCCAGCTGTGCCAGCTGGAGTGCACGGACTTGTCTTCTATACACGTGTATGGAGGAGTTGCACCCTTGCACCCTTTGGCCTAGCTTCTTGAGGAAGCTTGGACCTTTGTCTTAGCTTCCTCAAGAAGCTTAAACCCCTGTCTCAGCTTCCTTAGGAAGCCTTGGCCCCTTTGCCTTAGCTTCTTTAAGAAGCCTTGACCTCTTTTGATTAGCTCTCTTGGAAGCTTAGACCTTTGCTTGTCTATATAAGGGACCTCTCTTCTCCTTTGAAGAGGTGAGCAAAACCAGACCTAATACATATATATCTGATATATACACCTTCTCTCTATATATCTCCATCTCTCTCTTCATTTTTGTGGGTTAGAGGGCTCAAAAGTGCATTTTGTTCTTAGTTTTGCACTAAGTCACCTACTATTACAGCATACTTCAACTTTGGAGGTGTTGAGGGTTTGTTCTTCAAGTTTTGAGCTGGTTTTAATCAGAAAGAAGGGGCTGGACTTGTTGTTCTTGAGGAGTTCTTCAAGGGTAAACACTTTTGCTTTATTTCCCCAATCTTGCACTAGCTTTTAACATACTTTGCATGCTGTTTTAGACTTTGGGTATAACTGAAAAAAGTCTTGTATTTGCATGCTTAAGATCTTTCATTAAGGTCATTTTGGTTGGGGGTCGACCTCCCTCTTAGGCCTTGTTTGGCCCCTTTTGTGCTCTCTTGCTAAGCTTTGGAACCTTTTGTGTATTGGTCTTCTCACCACTGAAATCCAGAGGATTTTCAGTGGTGAAGAAGAGGTTTCTAGGTCTTGCATAGGGGAGGGACACCCCTCTCCCTTAGTCTCTCTTTTGTTTATGTTTTTGGCCTAATATGGTAGCATGCATGCCTAGCCTTGTTTGGCCTTATTTCAGAGGTTATTTGGTGTTCATTTAGCATGTCTTACCCCTGTTGCATATTGGTTTGTTGACCCTTTGCATGCATATCATACTTGCCTTGCATTCCTCCATGTTGCCTAGAAATGCACCTTGCCATTTGACCATCATGCTTGCATCTTTTTGCCTAGCTTTTTGAAGCTTTTGGTCATGTTTCATCATGCTTGAGGTCTGTTGGGTATTGATTTGGTCATACCTTTCATGCTTTATATAGCCCCTTTACATTCTAGCATGTTGGCATCGGGTGTGTGAGTCATTAGCATGCATTACCTTGGCTATTTCAGTGATTTGGAATCACTTATTGTGCCATTTCAATCCATGTTTTGTGCTTAAATGCTTGCATTCATCATTCTTTCCATGCCTTGAAGAGGTGTCCTCCTGTGCCTTGAAATGAAGCATTGTGCATGCCTATGTGTTTGAGGCTTTGGGTTGCCATATCAGTGGGTTTTGGGGCTCATTTTCGCATGATAAAACTCTGTTTTGCATTGAAAAATCCATGCCATGTTTGCTTGGGGTAGGTGCTAAGTAATGCTCTCTTTTGCAGTCTTGAATGCCTTCCATTTCGCATCCATTCTCTAGCATGTTTTGGCATCATCCTCCGCATGCTTTTCAGAGTTTAACATGAGTGTTTAATGTCCATGTATATCGTCTCTAAGTATGCTTAGAGTTGTCCCCTTTCATGCTTAGGTGATGGACCTTGGTATGTGCATGCTTGCATGCATAATTTGTGCCCTTTTGCATCATCTTTAGGCCACTGTTTTGGGGCACGGCTGAGGCCTCCCATTTCAGTTCAAGTCCCTCCTTATACATATTTACATGTTTGGCAAGTTGCATTGGTGCATTGTTGCATTGCTTGCCACTACATCATGGTTGCATGCTTAGTAAATTGCATGTTGTTTAGCTAGTTGCATTTCATATCCTTGTTGCATGCTTGATATGTTCATGTTTAGCTTGCATGAATAGGTAGCATTGCATTGCATAAATTAGCATGCTCACATTACATTGCATTAGCTGCATTACTTTGCATTGTATATGGCACACATGCATAGCATTTTGCTTGGTTTGGGTGTCAAACCAAGCATGAGGGTTAAGGAGTGTTTGTACTCAAAGTGAAAAAACACGTCTCAACCCTCGGTCGCCGATGCCCTTGATCTCAACATGATAGGGCGTTAGCACTCATTTGTTTTGTTGCACGCATTTACATTGAGTTGCAAACTTGGTGTCTTTGGCCATCATGCATCGAAATGCGTGATTGATGCCCGAGTACCGAAGGCCATACTCCCTTGAGTCTATACATGATTGGGAGAGTGGCCATGCACACATTGCTTTGAAAATTCCATACTATGCACTGCCTGTCCCCTGCTGCTGTCAAAACAGGGCTCTGCAGAAGAAACGGCCGACCGGCCACTTACAGTGCCGACCAGCCATCAGTGTCCAGCCGATGACACAAGATTTGGCCGATAATCCCTTTCCATGGCCGGTGGCCTTTTGTTCTGGCCGGTGGAACTCCAAAACACTCAGGATGAAGTTCAAAGCAGTTCTGGAAACTTTCATAATTTTCAGAGGAGCAAGGCAGTGTAAACAGAGGCAACAGTGGCATGGTACGGGTTTCCGAGCAAGGCGAGTCAAGCATGCATCATTCACGCATTCCGAGGCGGGGCTGCGGCCACCTTCTTTCTGTAATTAATTTGTTAATTAATTAGAAGTTTTTGTAATATTTAATTAGCTAGAATAGTCAATTATTTATTTGTTTTGTAATATTTATTCGGACCCTCCGAGTGAGGGCAATTGTGTAATAAGTGTGCGTGAGTGTGTGTATGTCTTCCAACCCCACGTCTTTCTTCCCTTTTATTTACTAGCTTTCGATGGTTAGTTTAGGGCATGTTTCTATTAGCATACTTATGATAGCATGTTTGCATACATTCATTCGTATTGCACGCACCGGGCTCGGCGCATCATACTAACTGTATTTGTATTTCAATTCTAAGTTGAATACGTGTTAACTGTAACATCATCATATGCTATCTTAGAATAGCCGAGCCTATAGTAGTTGCATCTTGCATGTGTTGCATTAGCCACCTCAACATCAACTAGGATCATGCATATGATTACTAACTAGTTTCTGTTTTGGCTCGGAGTACTCGGTAAGTGTTTATGCTTTAGCATCCTTGCATATGTGTGAGTGACTGCCATGATAGCATGCTTACCATGAGGCTATGTGCTTAAATGATATAACTGCCTGGTTGCCTATGGGTGAAGGTTGGATGGCTTGAATTGGAACAATTCATCGAAATCCGTCTTTTAGCCTACTTGCGAGTAACGAACCTCAAACTATTTTCCAAGCAAACGGATATGCAATGCTTTGTTCCAAATTAGGTGGTCTAGTCTATACTTGTGTGTTGTACGCATCACATAGTAAATTCTAGCTAATTAACCGGAATAAGAACGCAAATGTTTTCAAAACAAGATATCATGTTTAGTAGAGGTCGATCTTTGATCGGGCGAGCAGGGGGTGCTCATAGCTGACCTTCCCCAATCGTACCCAAGTTCCCGAGCCGAGGCAACTTTGGTGATGACAGACACGTGGCCTTAGGCAAACGAGTCAGGGTTTCCTAAATTCCCCCAAAATAAAATATTTAGGTGGCGACTCTGTATCTGGCAAAGTAGTCCATGTTTGGCACTTCTTTCAAAAAAATTTGTTTTCAAAAACGATTTGCCGGATTTGGACTCTTTGATGATTCATCGGTCTTGCATTGCACTCTGCGAGATTAGATATAGGACCGTGACTTTGAGTCTGAACTGTAGTAAGCCCAAATGAACTGAAACGGGGGGGATTCCCTCCCAGGACGTTTGGGGACGTCTACAAGGTAAGTTCTATAGAATAGCTATTAGACCAGTGATGTTATATGGGACGGAGTGTTGGGCAAGCAAGAAACAACATGTAGATAAGATGAGTGTGGCTGAGATGAGGATGCTAAGGTGGATGTGTGGTAAGACTAGACAAGACAGAATTAGGAATGAGTGTATTCGGGAATGGATAGGAGCAGCACCGATAGAAGATAAGTTGAAAGAGAATCGATTGAGATGGTTTGGTCACATTCAACGGAGACCAACAGAGGCAGTAGTGAAGAGATGTGATACTGTAACAGTAGAGGGGAGTGTTAGGGGACGGGGTGGGCCTAGATCAACGTTGGCTAACGTTGTTAAATAGAGATATGGATCTACTTAATTTGACTAATGAAATGATCTTTGATAGGGCCACGTGGAGAAGAATGATTCATGTAGCTAACCGCATTTGATGGGACTTAAGGCTTGGTGTGGCTTGGTTTGGTTATGTAAAAAAATAAAGAGGTAATGTGACCCCAAAAAAAGTTAAAAGTCAAAAAAATTGTTTTAACCTCTTTGCCAAAAGTAGGGCCGTGCAAAATATCGCCCAATCCACTAAAACCACACCGATTTGCATCAATCAATACCGCTCTATCCGCTAACCACGGTTTAAACTTTAAAATTTATAATTTTCCTTTAAAACTGCTCCGCTCTGTTATAAGTAATACATATATATTTTTTAATCTATAATGAAATATCAAAAGTAAAAATGTGTATGAAAGAGATTTAATATGTGAAATTTATTACAAATTAGTAGTTATATATATGAAAAATATTATGTAAAATTAGTTTGTATTATATATATGACAAATATTATATAAATTAGTGTTATATATTATGCAAAGGCTTGATGATTGTTAGCATATTATATGATTATCTGAGTGTTAACATATGAGTTTGTAATTATTCTATGCCTCAGGGCTCCCTTGTAATTCTTACAAACTTTAATCTACATTTATATAAATAGGGGATGATATCCTATCAAACCCTAAGCTGGTTACCCTCTACAAGCTTCACGGTATCAGAGCAGAACCTCTAGGGTTTCGGCTCACCCTTGTTGGTTGACCTTTGCACCAACGACACTCTAGGGTTCGAAACTTACCTGGGTTAGTCATCTGCTGCGTCGATCTCCACTTCGTCGATCTCTGCTTCATCACTTCGTCACTCAGTTGATCTTCTCTGCTCATCTTCAGCTCGTCCTTCGTCAATCTTCAGTCGATCGATCTCCTCTGTCGTCTTTATCACTCAGTCGCCTTCGTCTCTCAGTCGATCTCCTCTATCGATCGATCGATCTCCTCTGGTATACCCTCTGTTTGATCTTACCTTGATATGTCGTATATAGGTTTTTGATCTTCCACACAGGTTCTCAAAACTCAAAAAAAAAACAAAAAAACAAAAAAAAAATGTTTTCTTAATTTTGTTATGCCTTTATAGTAGTCATTGTGCCTGTTCTTTCACCACCACCTTCCGGGTTTGTGATTGCCACTAGATTTGTTGCGGGTTCGGTAATATAGTATCCATGGCAGATTCCACCAGTGTGTCCCCTACCTCTCAAACACATAGGAGTGAGAGTCCCATTATACCTACTACCATGCTTGATAACCCCAACCCTAGTCTGAAAATCACTACCTCTCTATTTAATGGTCAGAACTATCTAGCATGGTCTCAGAGTTTGACTATATTTTTGAAGAGCAGAGAGAAGATGGGGTATGTTGATGGCAGGATACAGACACCTGGCACCACTGACCCGGGTTATGACCAATGGGAGATTACTAACTCTTTGATTATGGGTTGGCTTATTCATTCGATGGTTCCAGAAATTGGTGAGGGCTACTTGTCTATGGAGACTGCCCAGGATGTTTGGGATGCTGTGGTTGCCACCTATTCCCGCAAAGAGAATTTCTCACAGGCTTTTGAGTTGCGCCGCTCTATTGAGAGCTCTCTTCAGGGGGAGCAGACTGTTCTGCAGTATTTCACCTTTCTTACCAATGGCTGGAAACGCTTTGATCACCTGCAAGACTATAAGCCTGTTTGCCCTGCTGATTCTGTCGGGTACAAGAAGCTCATCGTACAGGAACGGGTCTTTAAATTTCTGGCAGGCCTAAATGTGGAGTATGATCCAGTTAGGGGTCAAGTTCTGGGTATAGACACTCTTCCTTCACTTCAGGAGGCATTTGCTTATGTACAGAATGAGGAGAGTCGCCGGTCTACTATGATCTCCCCTGTCTCTACTACGACTTAGCATTACTGTCTACCCCTCGAGATGGCCTCAGCCTGACTCTCATTCCTCCGTTTGCTGCTAAGGAGTCTGTATTCTGTGATTATTGTAAGAAGCCGCGGCATACTCGTGAGACGTGTTAGAAGCTTCATGGGACTCCATCCGGGGGTCGCGGTGATCGGTCTGGTTCTAGAGGAGGTCGGTCAGGCCAGTCTAGAGGACGTGGCTCCTATTCCCGGGCTCATCAGTCTAGTGCCGTTGACACACTTGATTCTAATTCTGCTTCCGTGAGCCAAGCTTCTGATGCTGAGCTTGAGGATGCTCTGCGCCAATTGCTGGACCGCCGGTCTTCTATTGCTCTCAGTACATCTTCCTCGTCCTTTGCCCACTCAAGTAACTTAGCCTCTTCTCCTTGTGTTTTCCTGTGTCATAAGTCTTTGCCTTGGATTATTAATTCCGGTGCCTCAGATCATATGTCTGGCTCCTCTGATCTTTTCTTTGCTTATAACCCCTCTTCAGGTCAGGACAAAGTTAGGATTGCAGATGGTACTGTTTCTTCCATTTCTGGGAAAGGTTTAGTCCAAGTCACTCCTACTATACCTCTATCTTCTGTTCTCCATGTTTCCAATTTTTCTGTTAATCTGTTATCCTTGAGTCGTCTTACCCAGGACTTGAATTGTAGTGTGACGTTTTTTCCTGATCATTGTCTTTTTCAGGACCTTGTCACGAGGAGGACGATTGGCAGTGGTAGTGCAAAAAATGGTCTCTATTTCCTGGATCAACCGGACAAGCTTGCTTATTCTTCCACCACATCTTCCCCCGCTGAGTTATGGCTGTGGCATCGGCGTCTTGGGCATCCTTCCTTTCATTTACTTAAGCATTTATTTCCATCTAGTTTTGCAAATCATCATGTATCTGAATTTCTTTGTGAGTCTTGTTAACTTGGAAAACAACACCGAGCTTCTTTTGCTCCCAGTTTTAATAAAAGTTTAGTTCCTGTTTCATTAATACATTCTGATGTTTGGGGTCCCTCTCGTGTTATGTCTGTGAAAGGTCATCGATGGTTTGTTACATTTATTGATGATTTTTCTCATACTACTTGGGTGTATCTCATGAAAGATAAGAGTGAGGTTTTCTCTGTGTTTCGCAATTTTCATAAGATGATTGTATTCAGTTTGGGGCTACTGTCAAACTTTTTCGTTCTGATAATAGCAGGGAATACATAGATTATGGGTTAAGACAATATTTTTCTACTCATGGCATTATCCATCAGACCTCTTGCACCAATACCCCTCAACAAAATGGAGTGGCGGAACGCAAGAATCGGCATCTTCTTGACATGACTCGGTGCATGTGTTTTTCTATGAGTGTGCCTCGGCCCTATTGGGGCGACGTTGTTCTCACCGCTGCACATCTTATTAATCGTTTTCTTACCCAGGTCTTGCAAAAACAAGCTCCTCTTCACATCCTTCTAGGTTCCCAGTCCTTGTTCTCTATTCCTCCCAAAATATTTGGTTGTGTCTGTTTTGTTCATAATCACTCTCCTACTCGTGGTAAATTGGACCCTCGCTCCCTTAAATGTGTGTTCCTTGGTCACTCTCCTACTCAAAAGGGGTATAAGTGTTACCACCCTCCTTCTCGTAAGTGGTTTGTGTCCACGGATGTTACTTTCTTTGAGTCCCAGTCCTATTTCTTGTCCTCTCCGGTGTCCCAGTCCTCATTTCCGGGGGAGCCTTGGAGTGAAGTGAGTCCTGTCATTCCTATGGTGGAAGTGAGTCCTGTGATTCCTATGGTGGAACCAGTTGTTCTTGCACCACCCTCTTCTACTGGGACTATAGAACCCAATGTCACCAAGGATAGGGAAGGGCATGTTTATGTCCGGGACATAGACAGACAGAAAGTTAACTGGATACAAGGGACCACTTCTGCTCCTCCACTGCCATCTCCTGCTTCTGATGAGAGTCTAGGTAACTTTGAATCTCTTGAGTCCATTGATCTTGATGTTCCTATTGCCAAGAGGAAGGGGGTGAGATCTTATACTCAACATCCTATCTCACATTTTGTGTCCTACTCTCATTTGTCATCCTCATATAGAGCGTTTGTGTCAAATATTTCCTCTGTTAGCATTCCTAACCATTTTCAGGATGCTCTTGCTACCTCTGAGTGGAAACTAGCCATGATTGAGGAAATGAAAGCACTTAGGAAGAATGGCACTTGGGAGTTGACTGAGTCACCTACTGGCAAATGACCTGTGGGATGTAAATGGATGTATGCTGTGAAACACAAAGCATATGGTTCTATTGAGCGTTACAAGGCAAGACTTGTGGCAAAAGGGTTCACTCAGACATATGGCATTGATTATCAGGAGACCTTCGCACCGTGACTAAGATGAATTCAGTCAGAGTACTTCTCTCTCTAGTATCTAATCTAGATTGGCCACTTTATCAGTTTGATGTCAAGAATGCCTTTCTCCATGGTGACCTCGAAGAAGAGGTATATATGGACATTCCTCCTGGTTTTGAGGATCATCGGACAGAAAGCAAAGTATGCAAGTTTTGGAAGTCATTATATGGTCTTAAACAGTCTCCAAGGGCTTGGTTTGAGAGATTCACTCAGGCTATGCTTAAATATGGTTTCAAACAGAGTCAGGCAGATCACACCTTGTTTGTGAAACATTCCTCACGTGGTAAGACTACAACACTTATTGTTTATGTAGATGACATAGTTCTTACGGGCAATGATAGTGGGGAAATACCTCTGTTGAAGAAATATTTAGCTAGTGAGTTTGAAATCAAAGACTTGGGAAGCTTGAAGTATTTTCTGGGAATTGAAGTTGCTCGCTCCAAGGATGGGATATTTATCTCACAGAGAAAATATGTGCTTGACTTGTTGAAGGAAACTGGGATGCTTGGCTGCAAAACATGTTACACTCTACTGAAACCCAATCAGAAATTAGGGGATGATGACGGCGGAGAAGCTGTTGATAGAGGGAGCTATCAGCGATTAGTGGGTAAGCTCATTGTGACAACCCTCACCTCTGATTAGTGCTAATCTGTGATTAAGCATGATAAGTAACTGTTTAAGCTGAAGTTCTGAACTGATTGTATGAGTGTGTTGCATTAATTGCATTTTTATCTGTTTGTCATTAAATGATCTGTTCATGTTTTAATTTTGAACTGCAAATTGAAGGCCTTATCGGCGGCCGAATCAGAAATTGATTAGTGTTATGTGTTAATTAGGATTTATGTGATTTTATGGTAGATTTAATTGGAATTTGATTTGGAATGATTAAATTAGATTAAATAATGTTAAATTACATTAGTTCAAGTAAATTACATGTTTGCCATTAGTGGTTAATGCTAGGCCATGTAATTGATTCATATGTTTGGCACTATCATTTCATCATCTCCTCCATTTCCTAGGCCAAAACCGAGAGAGAGAGAGAGAGGGAGAGTAGGAGAAAAACTTGAGTTCATCAAAATTGGCTTGGAGAATTAGGAGAATTGAAGGGAATTTGCATATTTGAGCTTCCACATCTTGAATTCAAGGCATAAGGTAGAGAATTCATCTTCTTAATTGTGAATTTAAGTTGTTCTTGCATGATTCATGGGAAAATTAGTGATCTAAGTCAAGAATTGGTTTAAAGTGTTGAATTAAGAGTCCATTCATGCATGCATGTACATATTCTTGGATTTGAGGTTGTTCTTCATGAATTTCCACATGCATGTCCACATTTTGGTTGTTGTCCATGAACTCACCTTGATTTTGAGCTCAATCTTGCATTTGACCTTGTTTTGGAGCATTAGAGTTCTTAAAAACTCTTGCATGTTATGTTCTTGTTTAGTTCATGAAAGTTTCTTTGAAATTGTGTGCAATTGTCTCACCTTTGGGCTTGATTTTACAAAATTGATCTTCAAGACATGTTATAGTATGAGTTTTCAAGTGTTTTCCAGAAAATGGGCACAAAAGGTTGAGTTTTGATGTGTTGAATGCTTGGTTTGAGCTTGGGAGGCAAATCTGAAAATTCCAGATTTTGGCTTCCACGCTCGAGCGACCATTTTTTGTTCAGAGCTCCGCTTGAGCGAAGGAATGCTGACTCGAGTGTAGATTGCAAGCTCTCAGGTTTTCTACATGTGCAGACGCACGCTCGAGCGAAGAAACCTACGCTCGAGTAAGGCCTGTGTCTCACGCTCGAGCGAGCATTGAGCGAGCGTCGAGCGGAGATTTTCAACATCCAGCACTTTTTGCATTTTTACAAACCGCTCGAGCGAGGAAGTCCATGCTCGAGCGACCCCTCTGTTTTGGCACGCTCGCTCGAGCGAAAAAAGCCACGCTCAAGCGAGACCCTGTTTCAGCAAAAATTTGAAAAGTGTTTTAAAGTGCATTTTTACATCCTCATTCCATCCTAGGCATTCCTAGGCCTAGTTTAAGGCATCTTAATGAGGATAATGTCATAGAACCACACCAAGTCAAGTTAAGGGGCTAAGTTATTAATCCCGAGTGTGTGTTTGTTCTACAACTGTACGGTTGGCATCCGAGGACGCTCGTTAGCTTGTCTATAGCCCAGTGCTCTGTGAGTAACAATGTTGTAAAGATATGTTCAATTATGATTATTTTCTGAATGATCAACTGTTCTGCTTACTGAAACGTTATTGTTTAATGAATGAATGTTTGTCCTATTTGTAAACTGTATTCGTGGCATCCATAGCAATTTCTGTTACTGTACTGTTACTTACTGCTACTACTGTCATAGAGATCTCTGTCGGTTCCCATGTTTGGAACTACTACTGTTTACTGTTATGATGGCCATCAACTGACTGTTCGGTCTGTTAAGACCTACTGTACTGTTTTGCTATGGGATGTACCGCATGTGACTACTATGGTCCTAAATGACTGATTTATTGATGCAATTGACTGTTTAATTACTGAAAGGACATTTATTCTTAACCTCTTTACACTGCTGTTATTCACTGGGCTTTAGCTCACTGTTTATATATATATGTAGGTGTCCAAGCACTGGACCGGAGCTAGGAGCGTCGGGTTAGCTCTTATTTTGTCAAAGCCAACCATTGTGCCTCACCTCGAGGTTCCAAGTGCATTCAAGCCACGGCTGTTTTGGGGTGTTCAGATTCACCCTTTTGTTCCTATCTTGTAATAAACGTTTAAGACTTAACTGTACAGTTTTAGTTGGGGATTTGGTCCCTGACATGGTTGTTTGTGTATATGTCGCATGTACATATGTTTTAGTTATCAATGTGGCATGTTTATAAAAAGTTTTTTTGTATTCAGACTGTCACAACTCATTGGACATATTTTATTTACTGTTTTGGCTTCTGCCAGTCCCTTTACTCTGTATTACTGTTTTTACTGTTAAGCAGGCCTTTGGTAATCACGGATTACTGGCCGGTTACGATACTAAACCCATAGGGGCGGGTTTGGGTCGTGACACTCATTTACCTATCTCACTCCCGTCCTGATATTGTTGTTGCTGTCAGTGTGGTTAGTCAGTTTATGCATGCTCCTCATCAGATTCACTTTGAGGCTGTCATGAGAATCTTAAGGTACTTGAAGTCTGCTCCTGGTAAGGGTCTTTATTTTTCAAAGTATGGTCATCTTCGTGTGGAAGCCTATACAGATGCTGACTGGGCTGGATCAGTAACGGATAGGAGATCAACTTCAGGGTATTGCACCTTTGTTGGAGGCAACCTAGTTACTTGGAGGAGTAAGAAACATAATGTGGTTGCCAGGTCAAGTGCAGAAGCTGAGTTTAGAGCTATGACACATGGGGTGTGTGAACTTTTATAGATCAAGTTATTGTTGAGTGATCTAGGTATTGATCAGACGGACTCTATGCTGTTATACTGTGATAATAAGGCCGCCATCAACATCGCTCACAATCCAATTCAACATGATAGGACAAAACATGTTGAGATTGATCGCCACTTCATTAAGGAGAAACTCATTAGTGGTACCATTTGTACTCCTTGTAATGACCTAGAATATATTTTTTTTAAATTGCCAGTGCATAATTTAATTGAGCAAATTTTCGAATTTGAGTGTTGTGTAAATTCTGTACGAAAACAGTTCGGTTTTGTATTTTTTAAAAATAGTTACCGGTCTCAGAAAATTATGAAATTTTTGTATGTTGTTCACATACGAGTCTAGCACGTCGAGTAAAAATTTCAGGATTTATTGATGAGTATTTATTTTATGAAAATTCACGGACTGATTGGTGTTCAGTTTAATTTACAGCAGAATTTGAAAGTGAGTTTTGGATGTTTGGTCCTTTTTAATTATATGATTGGTAGTAACCACCTTGGGCGTTGCTATTATTTATTATATAGGGTTATAATAAATATTTAAAATTTAAATTTATGGTGTGTACCATACGGTGAAAAATTATATATTTTATAAAGAATGAAACATGTATGTTTTGTGAAATGAGCAAAATATTATATTTTGTGGTGTACAAAAATGTTATATTTTGTGGTGAGAAAAATTATATCATTTTATAATTTATATAATAAAATTCTGAATTATTATTACAAAAATTAAATTATATTTTTTTTAAAAACCCATCATTAAAGAAAAAGCAAACCCACATGGGGTTGTCTCCCGCATGCTTTTGCCTCTCCCTCTTTTTGCTTTTCATTTGGCTGAATCTCTCCCTCTCAACGTCTCTCTCTCTCTCTCTGACAGTGTGTGTCTCTCTCTCCATCTCTTTCTATATTCTCCATTGTTGCTCAAGCTTTGAGCTTAGAATGGGAGTCCTTAGAGTGAGATTTTGCAAGAGTGTTGTAAATGAAAGTTGGAGAACTTGTCGTAATCTTTGCAACGGTGTTCTCGGATTCATGATCGGGCGACGTTTGCATTTTCAGATTTATTTTTCTTCATATTTGAGGTAGGGACTTTCTTTATATTTTTACATTAAAGCTATATTCGGATTATTTTGAGAAAATATATCATTATAAGAGGTATTGCATATAGGTATATTTTTAGATTTTTGTTTGGTAATTTTTGGAAGAAAAATTATGTTGAAATGTTAAGAATGTTGGTATATTGAGATTGATTTTGGAGAAATCATTTTGTGTTGTTAATTTTGTAAAAGAAATCTGAAAATAGAATTTAATAGTTGTATGGATTATATCTACATCATATTATGGTTAGATAATTTATTTTGAGGAACTAAGGTTGAAATATTTGTCTCATCCTTGAGTTTTGGAATTTATTTTTGAGAAAAATAAATTGATATTGAGGAATATTGTGTAAAGTGTTAAGTAGAGATTTTTCCTACACTTCTTTATGCACTTTTGCTTGATTATATGGAGTTTAGAGTTGTATATAATTTAATTAGAATTTTTGGAAAATTTGTGTTTTATTTGCTTAAAAGAGAAAATTTGAAGAAAATAAAAAGTTGATGCCCAAATTGCGAAAGTGTAAACTTGGAATATGTTTGTAAGGTTATGAAAGAGTTATGTTTTTAATTTGAACAAAAACGGACTTCGATTCGATTGGTTTTGAAATTTTTACCGGTTTGTGGCCAAAAGAGCATTTTTGAAGAAAACAAAGGAATTATGTTTAACTTTCGGGGCTTTTGATCAAAATAGGATGTCATAGTTGGATACTGCTTGGAGAATGAGTTTGGAAAGAAAATGATGTTTTCTTGGGCATTAACGATATTATTTTACTTAATGTATTTGTTGGAATAAAACCGACACGGTTAGAAATGGACCTTGAGAGGTTACCGGACGTGATTGTGATATGAAAACTAGTGTAGTTGTTCATCTTTGATAAAATGAGGAATATGATTTGTTTCTAAATGTTGGAAATCATGGGAGATTCCAAGTTATAGTTATATGTTGGATTATATGCCTATGTTGTTATCTTTTAATTAATATGTTAGAGATAACTATTTTGGCTATCGGTGAAAATTTACCATGTTGCAGTTAAATGAGGATTTTGATAAAAATGGTAATATTTAATAAGTAGGGATATCCTACTCCTCTTTATGAGCTTTGTCTTTAAATTTTAGTATTTTGATATGTTGGAAGTTGTTGTGTAATTTTGAGAAAGTTTGGGCCTTTGTGTAATTTTACAAAAGTTGGGGTTTTAAATATATAAAACCTATATGCATGTTTGGCATGGAGAAATGGGATTAATGTTGAAACATTGATGAAAATGGAACCTTAGGGTTGTTATGTAATTTTTGGGAATAATGCCTTAATTACATTGTGAAATTAATTTGAGAAATGAGAAATGAAATTGAAAATGTTGGAATTGAGAATGTATGGGACTAAAGGGTGTAGTTGGACAAGTTATCGCTCACCTAGTTGAAATGTTGATTTTATATCCATTTGGTGCATTTATTTTCTGTTTAGAAATAACTGCTTTGGGCTATCGGTGGAGGATAGTCTTGATTGTTGTAGACAATGCATGATGATTAGGCAAACTAAAACTAATCAATTGAGTATGCTATTGAATATAGCGGTTGGAATAATACATTAACTTTATGTATTGATTGATTGTATATGATCTATGTTTATATACATGTGTTGTGTGGGAGAAGATAGGGGATGTACTCCACGGTTTAGGGCAAGATAGGGGATGGACTTCTAAACCGGATATTGTTTGGGAGGAGATAGGGGATGTACTCCACGGTTTAGGGGAAGATAGGGGATGGACCTCTAAACCGGATATTGTTGGGAGGAGATAGGGGATGGACTCCGTTGATACAGCACTAAAATGTGTATCAAGTGTGGATTATGGAAGTGTTTAAATTGATTTGATATAGCACTAAAATGTATATCATTATCAATTGTGAAGTATAGAAGTGTTTCTATGTTATGTTGATATAGCACCAAAATGTGTATCTTCGGTAAAGTAAGGAAGTGGTTTATGTGTTTTTAATACAGCATCAGAATGTGTATCCATTATGAATTATGAAAGTGTTTAAAAGATGAGTTACAATCTCATTAAATTATTTGACTAAGCGTTGAGTCTTGTTTCAAACTCAAAGTTGAAAGGAAATGGAAAATGAACTGGAACATGGACTTTAATGTCATGAAACTGAAATATGTTTTTGAAAGGATGTAAAGGGTATGGCCAGGTTCTGAGCCAGAATTATGAATTAAGAAATGGAAATTGTTATGAAACATGGATACATTTGTCATGTAATGAAAATGGATTTGATGAATAGTTTAATGATTCAATTGATAATGAGATAATTGAATGGATTAAAAAGAATGTCATGTTACTATTGAAGCATGTTTATTTATTTAAGTTAACTGGTTGTGGTTAATTAAATAAAATGGATTTAAGAGATTATGTGATAAAACCTTATGATTTTGACATGATATAATTTCACGAAAATTTATAAGTATCTTTGTACTCGCATATCTTTTAATGTTTTAATATGGGATTGCTCGGTGAGTTTTGCTCACCCCCTGCCTGTACGTGTGTACAGGGAATGCTTTTCGGTTTTGAAGATCAAGCCATGGGTTTTACCATTTCATAAGTGTAATGTAGAAATGGATTGTACTACTTCATTTGTTGTTTGGTTGAGTGCTATCTTTTTGTAAAGAGTAGTGTCCTCTCTTTTATTGTAAGCCTCAGGGCATTTCTTTTATTTGTATGTAAATGTCATTGTTGTATAACGAGAGGGAATATGTATATTTAATTATTCATCATTTCATCCAATGATGAAATGTACTTTGTAAATGGACTTAATTAATGAATATTGGTAAGGTTATCCGAGTAATAAAATACGGGGCTTGACACTCTTTTTGTCTAGTCTGGTAAACAACTTGCTGACATTCTCACCAAGGGGGTTGGGAATAAGCCATTTCATGACATATTAGGCAAACTGGGCATGAGAGATATCTTCGCACCAACTTGATGGGGAGTGTTAGCATATTATATGATTATCTGAGTGTTAACATATGAGTTTGTAATTATTCTATGCTTCAGGGCTCCCTTGTAATTCTTACAAACTTTAATCTGTATTTATATATGTCACGACCCGCTCCTCGTATCCAAGGGTTAAGTATCGTGATGGCTAGTAACTGAAGTTACCTACGGCCAATTCTTAAACAAATTAATAAACGCGAGCGGAAGTAATATTTAAATGAGGGTACCAAAATAATCATTGAAGCTTCTATTTTTTATTACAAAATTATATTGACCAAAAGACCGATATTTACATAGAAAAATGTCATAAAAGTGTTGTGTGTGTCTATTCCGCAGCCCCACATTTAAGACTTTCCAAAAGCTATTTATGAATTGCATTATTCCGTGAAAATTGGTAAACAGCTATAAGCACATGGCAGCGTGAGAAATATTATACCAAGAGTATAAGAGACATGAAATAACCATGGATAGTTATGTAGCCAAAACATTTATATAACTCAGTTTTGGTAAATAAATCCTTTAAATGACAGAAACTGAAATACATAAATTATGTAAATAAATAACCATAACCATGGTAATTTGGTAAACAAATCATTTAAGTGGCAGAAACTGCTCATTTAAGTAGCAGAACTGAAATACAGAAATTATGTAAGTAAATGACCATAACCACGGTACTGAACAGAACATAATAGAGGTCACAAAAGTGACAGTCAGAACAGAGGTACGGATTCAAGAGGTGGTTCGTACGAATTCTAGAAGTGGCTCCCACAATAGTGTAGCACTTAGCTCCGCATAGCACAACACTTTGCTCCGCACAGAACAGAGGTAGGGATTCAAGAGATGGCTCGTACGGATTCTAGAGGTAGCTCCCACAATAGTGTAGCACTTGATTCCGCACAAAACAGAGGTCAATGGATCCATGACAAACAGAGGATCACAAAGTGGTGAAACAGAGGCCAATGGTTATTTAAGTCCCCCAAGGCGTGGACTCCCGTGGTAGTACTTACAAAACATAATTATTTATAAGGTTATAATCAAATATTCTTTAAAATATAAACAAACGTATCCATGGGTTTCCTTTTAAGCAAATAGAGTTTAAAAAATAATCAACGGAACTGAAATGTTTATATGATTTATAATAGTTTATAAAACATAACTTATATAAAATAAATATGGTAAGTCAAAGCATACGTAAAATATATTATGGTAACTGAAGGTATAATATAACTCACCTTAACTTTAATACCTTACTATTTCTTTCTACTATCACAGACCTTCTCAGCTTCCATTATTTTTTTCTTCTTTTCCTCTCTTTTCTTTTCTCTCATTTCTCTCCTTCGTTCTTTCTTTCTTCTTTCCTTTCCTTTCCTTTCCTTTCTACAGATTGATCCCTTCCTTCCTATTTATAGGAAGGTAACGCCACTAGGAAGCCCACACGTGGCCAATCCGTATCATTTCATAGATTATTTCATAACCCTCCTGATTCACTCATAAATTCATAGTTATCTTAAGTAATAAATAAGATTATTACATTTTGACCTAATATTTTAATATAATTATATAAATAAATTAATTCTTAATTAAATTACACTCTATCTTATACTAACAGAAAATTAATTATTTATTTTACTACCACATCTATTATTATTATTATTATTATTTATACTTTGACCCCTCAAGTTTTAATAATTATATTATTTTATAAAATTACACATAATAATATATAATAAATTATATATTTTCCCAACTGTGATTAAATAATATTAATATAAATTCTACAGAATAATTAAAAATCTGGTTTGTTACAATATAAATAGGGGATGATATCCTATCAAACCCTAAGCTGGTTACTCTCTACAAGCTTCAATAATTGGTTAGAATATTTTTCAATCTGTCAATCCATCCAAAAACGCTCAAACCGCAATTTGTCAATCCACTAATCCGTCATTTGATTTATAATTTTTCTCTCAAATTGTCCGAATCGCACCACGCACATCCTTAACCAAAAGAGGTCTAAATTAACAAGTTGAAATTAAATATTAATTACAAAAGTACAAGTTTTTAATTATTTATAATTATGCACGCATAATCATATTTAAATTTAATGTGCTATTAATTAGACCATAATAATTTAAATTTGATACAATGCTCACGATAATTAAATTAATGTCAAGTTGATCAGTTTGGCACCATATAACATTATCAAGTGTACTAACAAATTTCACTACACTAAATTATGTATTGTATTTATATAATTTGAGGTAACTTGGTGTTTAATTGATCAATTTAAGTGTTTTTTTCAAATATTAAAACAAATGAGCGTGCAATGTTTACTGGGAATTTTTTTTCCCCAGAGAGTTGATATTGTTATAAAGTTTAAAGATTAAGATTTAATTCGTTACAAAGAACATACCATATGATTTATTTATTTATTTAAATTTCTCCAAATGATTGTGCATTGTGATCATTAATATAGCTAAAATTCTAAAGAAATGAATAGCCCTGAAATATTACAAAATGCATCTTAAGCTTCTTTATTTCATCAAATGTGCCAAAAATTTTATACTGGCACATGTAACCATTGAATATTAAACCTAGAAGCAATGAATTTGCCCACAAAAACGAAAACAAAAACAATGTTTTAATATCACCACCCTTTGTAACAAAATCTTTCCACAAATGTTGGATAAAGAAGTTGCTCCTCTCCGTCATTTGGACATATTTGATTGGTGACAGAAGCTGCAAACGAAGTATAACTATAAATAACTTCTATATCGGACTAAACCTTGATCCTTGAAGACTCTCCCACAGCAGTCTCCATTCTTGTGTACCATTCACCAATACGGGTGTGCTCCACCATATCTCTACCCGATCTAAGATAGCGGATAGGTCTTAGAACCCCAAAGACGGCAAGATCAGCTAAATTAGGTTTTGAACCCCCTGAAACAGTTTTAAAAAGCCAAACATCAACAATTTGGTTGCAACATATAAGAGACCAAGTGAAATCACACAGAGAGGTGCATGTATTCAAGTCATTTGATCGAGGCTGACATGAAAATAGAATTATTTAGAAGATATCATATTTTTCAGGAATTTCAGAAACTTGGGAACACAGCCATGGGTCTTTCGAATATCTACAAACCATGGTTGAACTATTAATTTCTTGTAGGGTTTCACACTCTGCATAACATTATCAAGAAAAATGTAATCATAGATTATTCTATAAAATTTCGTACTCCCAACTCTACAACACAATTCAAAAATTAAATGTAACTTTTCAATGTAACTTCAAATCCGACAAACATCTTATGGATACTTTCACATGCTTCCCACCTTCCTACAGACAGAATACAAGCATCGCTCAAAATAATGAACAGACTGTTCCAAGAAGACACTACATGATGGTTGGGCAATTCAAGTTAAATATCAATTGATATGTGAAGAGACTTAGCAACAAATTATTTATGATGAGAGGGTACACGCACGGGCACGCAATGCATGTGCAGAAATGAAAGACCGGTGTAACAGTCATCTGGGGGGGGGGGGGGGGGAACTGAATGTAGATGGAAGGGAGATTTTTTTTTTTTTTAAAGAAATCAAAATTTAAAATAAAAAACTTGGCAGTTACATAGGGGTAATTTGGGCATGAAAAATTGTGTGACATAGCTTCACCAAGTGAGATGTGTGCTTTATATAATAGGGTAGACAGATGGAAGAAGCTGAGAGGATTTACAATTACTTAGTTTACTATCTATCAAATTATTGCCAACATCCAAATAAAAATGGACTTTTCATTGCCATAAGTGTGTGTGTGTGTGTGCGCGCGCGAATGTGCATGCATATGTGTAGTGGTGTATGGGTAGGTGAATGGCGGCCTTGCTGTGTCAGCTTCATATTCCACATTAATCATTTAATGACAAAATGACTTCTGGAGTACAGAGTCTACAGACCTAGAAAGTCCCGGCCATTTAGTGCATCCACCCAAGTTTCTGCAGCTTCATACAAGGCTGCACGTTCATCGGTAATGTTATACTTCTTCTTCAGATTCTTGGATACAAAATACATAGCCGCAGCCCCAGCATATTTCACAGTAAGTTTCTCTGTGTAGCCGAAATTACCTGCAAGTACAGGGGTCCCATGATAACAAGCATTCTTAACTAAAACCTCAAATATAACCTCTCAACAAAATTTAAGGATAGTTTTAAAATTGCATATAACATCAGCAGACATAACCCATTACCTACAAATCCAAAATAGAATGACATAAAGCAAGAATCGAAAATAAAGGGGAGGGGACTAATGTTTCTGCTATTATGGCTGCTATTATGGACAGCAAATGCAACGTAAACAACATTCAATATGTAACAATGAGGCACACCGTGCACTGATGGACAAAGATAAACAAGTTGATAAGTTAGGTCCCTTGCTTTTTGCTAGGCCAACAAAGAATGTAAAAAGATGGGTGCAAACCAGGCAAAAGCATCCACTATATGACTTTTAGACCTTTCAGAGGGAGTCATATGCCAATAGGGCCAAACCTTTTTTCTAAACTTTACTAGACTTCGAACCCATAACCTCCAAAATAAAAGGTAAGTTCTTATTAACCCGGTTACATTGTATGTTGATTTAGGGCACATTCAGTAATTATATAAAATATGAAGTAATATAGCATTATTTTGGTCAGGTACATCATGTCATATATTTTAATTATAACAATATATGCATGCACATACACATTTATACAAGTATATACAATTATACCTACATAATATTTCAAGAAGGGTATGAAAAGTGAAGATAGAGTAAAAAAGTGTGATTTACATTTATCATATTGATTTTTATCTTTTATTCATTTGGACGAAGAACCTTTTTATATGCAATGCAATGTGATGATGGTTTGGGGATGGGGCTTGCACATATAATACTAAGAATTTTATATTGAGCTTAGTATAAAAGTGATTGATCTAGTTTTGTCTCTTAAATGCATAACGAGCCCCAGGTTCGATTCTCCTTCATTATTTAATGCTTTCAATAGACTAACCCAATAAGGAGCTCATTATAACCCACTCTAACCTACGAAATTTAGTAGGGGTAATTGGTTACCCAATTACAACCTGTGTAGAAAATAAGCGAACACAACCCATGAAACAACAAACGGGTTCAGGCGGGTTGTCATGTTCAGGTTAGCATTGCCACCTCTACTTGCATCTCAAGAATTTATCATAAGTGCATGAAAATCAAGGAACATAAACCAATAATATCTTATGTGTCTTCTCTATCCAATTAAGTGAAGAAACACATCAAAACCAACTCCTCAATTTACAAATTAATGTATTAATCCACATACATTCACCATTGCTTGAGATATAATCAAAGGACTGGAGACTTGTGTAAGTATATATATACATATCACTGTTTGGTGGTACGATATGCACCAAAGGATAACCATATGCATTATTTTTTTACAAGGTCCACGTATCTTACCATTGCTAGTAATATAATCAAAGGACTCCAAAGCCTCAGAAGTATTTCGGTAGATATTTGGAGAGAGAACATGCACCAAATGATTATCAACCCATCTGTACCATAAAACAATAAACCAAATGTGTCAAAAGCTCAATTCCATTAACACATCATATCTGTCCTAATAGGAATGCAAGCATTACTAATACTAGCAATGGGTGCAAATGTGATTCTATCGCAATTTTACAATTAAATTTTTGAATGGTTTGATGAATAAGAAAAACTGTTTTGCAGTCATTAGATGTGGCAGTTATTGAATGTGAAGGGCTTTCTTGGAGGGAAAAAAATAAAAAATAATAAAAAAAGAAGAAAGAAAGAAAGCATGACAGCATTCACACCAAATGGGGTGTACGCTTTATATAATAGAATAGATAAGTTAATCCTACTACAACAAATAATGGCAATAAAAGTTTCCATACAACTAAAAGCCAAGCACACTAAGGAAAAGCTCTGGAGTATCAATTTTGACCCAAGTAAGAAGATTAAAAAATGTAAAATTTGTTTTTGTAATCAATTTTTTTTTTTTGGTCATGCCATATTTTAAATTTTCTTAGTTAAATTTTGGTTCTATTTCTTGAAGTTTGTTGACACAAGAACATCCTTGAAGTAGCAAAATTTGTGGGCTTAGGTTTGGAATGTAGTAGTGGCCCATGGGCCGTATGTGTTTTCACGCACATCCACCCAATTAACGTTAATGGATCTTCAAGTGTGGCCTTGAGTATATTAGGTGTTTTCATAGTTTAATTTGAAGTTCCAAAAAAAATGAATTCCTATCCCATGTAGAATTAAGAAACAACTAACATCTAATATCTATGAACTTTGGTCATTTAAAAGAATTTCCCAGCAATTATTAAACCTCTTTTAAGGATCATTGTCTTGACTGTAGGTATGATGCCAAAGGAATAGTAGTGACATGCTACTTTGAACATTTAGACAAGCCTAAGTTGGAAAAGCAACACCTTCGCTCCACCCAAACCTTTCATTCTTCATATCTAACAGCATAAAATAACTGCCTCATTGCAAAGAACATGGGGCAAAAATGCTGCAGGTCTGGAGAGTGGAATGCACGTGAGTGTAAAATGGGGTGGAAAGGGAGACTACACAATAGAAGAGCCAGAGGGAGATCCGACAATTAATACTACGAGATTCTAGCAACTTTTCGCCATCAAATCAAAGCCTATTCTACACACTACATATTCAATTGCTTTTATAGTAACGGCTAAAGGAAAAAATTAACCACAACTATCAAATTATACGATTAAACAAACTTCTATTGACATATATAACATCATTTTCTACCTTCATAAATGTGAACATCATGTGCCTTGTGGGGTCTAGTAGAGAACAAAGAATCACACTCAAGATCATATATCTGTATTAATCATACAAATCACTTCCCCTACCCTTTCAGCATCATGTATCCAGCCAGACAAATCATTATTCACCATTATTATTTATCTAGCAAGGCAAACAACCATACTAATACTATAGTAAGGCAAACAGCATATTTTACTAGTGGCTAGCCAAATTACTTCAAACAGTTTGCACCCAAAAATATTGAATATCCAAGTCGGTCAAAAATCCAGTCCCACCATGGTAAAGTAACCTCTAAGGTTTTTATTTTTCTTTTTCTTTTTGTTTCTTTTTCTATTTTCTTTCTAATTCTGAAGTTCGAGATTAACTGGTCAGCAGAATTTTCTTTTGTGTGAAACATGCAAGTATTTAAAAAATGAAAACTGGATAGAAAGATAAATATGATACCGGCGCCACTTTTTCTCTTCATCATCATTAGGGACTGAATCAATAGATTTCTCAGGAAGAATCTTGCTGCCCAGCTTATCAATTATATCTGCAAAATGCCACAAGCTTGTGATAACAAATCCATAGCATGGCTAGTTTTCCATACATATTATACATTTCAATCAGAAATCCAATCAGGAGAATGGGGTGGGAAAGGAGTGACAATAAGGATGGGAAGAGAGGGGTGACAATTTTACTTATAATAGCAATAGAAAGAACCTGATGAATCAACCAGCTGCTCACCATCCACCATAAGTATAGGCACTTTTTTGTAATCAGACCATTTAATTTCTTTTTTACTAAGTGGGTTCACCTCCACAACTTTGTACGGTAAATCATAATAGTCCAAGAATGCTGAGATCACAAATAAACACCCAAACTTTTAGCCACTAAACAAGAAAATAACACAAGTAAAGCATATAGCAAAACAGTGATATCTTGATTCCATCTTCCACAAACCATCTCACATAGTCTTGTGGCATATTTTAACTGATTAATCCATCCGTATCAAGAGAAAAAACAGAATAGTAATGATATACTAAGAAATATAAGTTAATCAAGAAATAGCATGGCATATTTTATTTCACATGGAACCCACCTTGAACATTACATAATTGTGTGCAAGGTTAACTTAAGTCTAAATTTTATGATTTATAAGTTATAATGCAGCTAGACAAGTTTATTTGTGTTTTATTAGGTTTTAGGATGCAAGGGTATCCTAGTAATCTTAAGACTTGCCAAACATGGTTAAACATTTGGTAAATGAGTCACAACATAAATCATATTTTTAGGTCTCATATGATGAGGCTTTTAATCGTTCTAGAATATCCTATTTAGTCAAAGTTTGTTAATCCCTGTTGTAAGTCACATTCCTTGTAAAACTAGAAAAAAAAATCTGGTAACTTATTATTAGCATCTAATTGGTCATTTAACAGGGATTTATATTTTGAGAATCCATAAGAAAGGTTGTGAAGCTTTGTGTGGTGTCAACTTTATCTTACAGCAAAGCTGCAGAAATTTAAGTGGGATTCCTAAATTCTTCTTTCATTTTATTACTTTTAATTTTTTCTCTTTGCAAAAACAACATTATCACCAGGTTACTTGTTTTATATACCTCTTTTTTATCCCTTTCAACATTGCAAAAACAACAATATTATTGCCAGGTCCTTGTTATAGACCTCTATTTAGCCCTAACCCTACCAAATCAAGCCTAGAATAGTCCTAATCCCTTTCTAGGCTTTGAATTAGCACCAAAAGCCATTGTCTTAGAGAATTCTAACATCTATTTCCCCCTTTTATGCTAACATATAATCAATCAGTGACTCATTTTCCCTATAATGCAACAACATTGTACCGAGCAGTCCAATCTTTTATCAACCAAACAGTCCTATCATCAGTTCAATTTAATTTCAATGTAACAATCACTCATTTTATGGACAATTTAGCAACATTGCAAAATACAATATCTATGAACCAGAAAACGAGATCAAGAACAACAACAACAACAAAATGAAAAATAAGTATAGCTCACCTTTAACCTTATTACAGAAAGGGCAAGCTTCGTACTGATAAAGAACAACCTCCTTGGGAACAAGCTCCGGCGGTGGACGCTCCTTAGCGTACGCCTCCTGAAACAGTGACGTGGCTCCGGCGACGGTGACCAGAGCTCCGGCGAGTCCGAGAGACGCGATTTTGGCCGAGCTGCCGGATAGGGCGGCGGACAACCAACGGCGGCAAGAGGAGAAGCTAGTGGCGCCGTCGCTCGCGGCGGTTCCGTAGAAGACGACGTGGAGGAGCCGGTGGTGGACCGTGGCGACGGCGGTGGCGTCGTGGGAGGGGAGGAGAGCTCGGTAGATGACGGAGGAGGCGAGAGTCGAAGCTCTTCTCATGGTGTGAGGAGATCGAAGTTGAGAGTAAAGCGTGTTAATGGAGTTGTGTACAGAGAGTTTTTGGGTTGGTCTTTCAGATCGAAGAAAAAAGTCGATTGACAATTTAATTTAGGGTAATTACATGGACGTCTTAATAAGTGACTTTATTCTCTAGTATGAAAAAAAATTTGTCATAAAAAAAAGTCAATAATTATAAATTTTAATTATAATTTATAAAAATTATGATAAAAAATTATAAATTATTAATTTTTAACAACATAATAAAAAATTATTATAAAAAAATTATTTTTAACAATAATTTTATTAAAATTTATTTTTAATAAAAATTAAGCGTAACTATTAAGACCTATTGATAATTTATCCTTTAATTAACGCTTCGAGGCCTTTCCAAACGAGACTGCCTACTGGCTATTGCGTGGCTGTTTAATAACTTCTAAATACATCACATTTTTTTCCCCAATTTGTTAATTTTGTGGGTTTTTTTTTTAATTATATCAAAAGAATTCGTAATTTTTTTTTTTATGATCTTATATCTAAAGCCTTGCTTGATAACTTATAATTTTAGTTAAAAAAATCATAATAAATTATCACAGCATTCTTTTTATTTTTTTTTGTACATCCTTTTATAAAAAAATAAAAAATTACTAAAATCAAACCACATCCATATTATAACATATATCAACAATGCTTAATTTTTATAGTCCGAATGGCTTGAATGTTTCAAAATAATATCATTTTAGATGTAAAACGACATTGTTTTAATATTTCAAACCATTTAAGTTACATAAATTTGACTTACGAAATATTTTTCAACATATAAACGGTCTATTCTTAAAAACATATAAGTTGTATAAATAAAATGGTCTAATAGTATAATAATCGATGTTGGATTAACAAATTTTGTTTAGTTTACATTTCCATAAACTATTTTTAAACGTGGTTTGTCTTATTATGTGGGTGTTTGGGAAGTGAATTTTTTTGTAAGTTTTTTTAGTTGTAAGATATTATTGGAGAAATTTTTTTTTGTGTTTGTAAAGATAGTTGGATTTTTTTATGGTTGGATATGATATTTGTGAGAGAAAAAGTGAAATGATTATGGGGTTTAATGTGATATTTTGTTTGGATTATTTTTTTTTGATTTTGTAAAACATTTGTCTTGTAGTGAAAAAAATAAATAAAAAAAACCCAAAAACCAACTTGCCAAACACCGCTTAGGTTTTTCATATTTTAGTTTTTGTTTTTAATTTTTAAATACATAAAGACTAGATTTATCTAAAAAGTAATTAAACAAAAATTTAAATTAAAATATAAAAAAAAACACTAAAATATAAAATTTCGAACAAAAAATGTACACGGTTTTTTGTTTAATTTTTTTTTAATTTTTAGTGATTTTTTTAAAAAATATATTTATTGTACTTTTTAAATGTAAATTGATTATATGCATCTAAAAAATATTATTAAAAAAATTAAATTGTAAAAAAAAAACACTAAAAAAAAAAAAAACTTTTTTAAAAATAATTTTTTAAAAATCAAACCAAACATAATTTTTTAGACCATTTTTAACCCTTACTCAAATATTTCATCAAATTTAAATTTGTCGAAAAATGCTAACTTTTTAAGCTCTAATCGTGTCATCAAATGCATATTAAATGATGGCAAAATTAAACGGTATGTTTGGTTTGATTTTGAGAGAGTAGTTTTTAAAAATTGTTTTGGGGAGAGTTTAAATTTTTTTTTGGTTTGTTTGGTTGTATATTTTGAAAGTAGCTTTGGAGTTTGGAATGATTTAATATTTTGTTGTAATTGAGTAGATGTGTGTGAGAGAAAAAGTGATTGAGAAGAAGAGAGGAGAGAGAAAAAGTGATTGAATGATGTGTAAGAGAGAAAAAGTAATTTTGAAAATTGTTTTGAAAAAATTACAAACCAAACAAGTTTTTTTAAAAAAAAATTCCCAAAATTACTCTACAAAGCCAAACCAAACATATCCAAAATTTTTATCAAATTAAACGAGTATTCAATTTTTCATCATGTTCACAGGTGATCGTTGATAAATGACCGAGTGGACAACTAACCAGACAATCGAATTTGAAAAGTTTTGATGAAAATTTGCTCTAGGTCAGATGACCACCCATATTTGATGAAAAGATTAAACTGTATCATATCAAATCAAATCAAATTTTTACATAAATTTAACGAAAAATTTAAGCGTGGGAGATCCTCTCAATTAATTATACAAGTCAAATAATAAATTAACTTAAACCCTAACAAATGACTCATTAAAAATAAAATTGAAACCAAACACGTAAGTTCCCTAAGCTATCTCCTTCCTCCTCGCAGTCCCTTAAACCCTTCAAAACCCTCTCTCTCTCTCTCCTCTGAAGATGTCAGCTTCGCGTTTACTCTCTCTCTTGGGAGCTTCAATCTTTCATAGCCGCACATCTCTCTCTCCACCCCATCCAATTCGATTCAACAACCTCCTCTCTCCTCGTCTCTCACCCCTACGGTTCCGCCGCTACATTTCCTCTTCCGCCGCCGTAGATAATATCTCCGGCAACAGCCTAGAAACTTCTTCTTCCGATTCTCATCACCCGTGGCCCGAATGGGTCGCCTTCGTCGATCGCTTGAAGGCCAAAGGCTACTTCGCCGGAAATTCTTCCTCTGCGGCGGCGGAGGAGGAGGAGGAGGGTGAGGATGGTGGTGGTGGTGGTGGAGGTTTTTACAAGGACATGAATGGATTGAAGGACGCTTCTCTCAGCTTCGCTCGTGACCGTTTTGACATTTTCAAGTAAGGGTATTATTTTCCGTTTTGGTTTTCTCGGAAAATTTGGAAGAAAACAAAGGGAATTCAAAATTTTAGGGTTATGATGGTTGTGTCTTTTGTTTCCCAAAGACCCAAAAACTCAACATAGTGAAGCTGAATATGTGTATTTAAGACCTTTGTTTGGGTCCTGCTAGAAATGGCCAGCTGGTGCTTGTTAAGGATCAAATAATGTTTTTAAGTTAGAAATTCAATACACATTTCGCACATTCTCGTACAATTGTAATATAAATAAATTAAATAGGTAAACTATCAATAGTTCGTAATAGTAGACTTATAAAGTCCTATTGAAAATAAGTCTTGGTAAAATTGTCGCTAAAAATAATTTTTTTGTGATAATTTTTTATATGTCGCGAAAAAATTAACAATTAGTGATTTTTTTTTTGTCATGATTTTTATAAATTGTTGCTAAAATTTATAATTAGTAACTTTTTTTTATAACAAATTTTTTTCATAGGACCTACACGTAACTATCCATATAAATATTTCTATACACTTTTTTTACAAATAGGACATCATTAACCCCTGCACGTTGGGCGGTGATTAGCATTTCGCTTGTTTATTTTCTTCTTGTTATGCAGATCATTGTCTAGGGAAGATATTCAGACAGTTGTGGAGAGTGGGTGTCCTAATCTTTTACGAAAAGCTGTTAATTCAGCTAAAAGGTTGAGAGCATATGTGCGACTTGACGAAGGAGATGTAAGTTCCTCCATTACTTAATCAAGCATTTATCAGTTGGGTTATCAGTGAAAAACATATTGTGCGTATCGTAATTAATGAAGCATTTAACTTAGTTGATTTTTTTGGTCTGACTGACACGAGTACTAAAGTGCAGGTATGTAGTGCTTGCAATCTGCGAGGATCATGTGATAGAGCTTATGTTATACTAAAAGAAACTGAAGCAGAAGCACGCACAGTGGATGTTGTGCGTATCTTGTTGTTCTATGCACTGGATCCACTTGTTATTTCCGGTGGGGAAATGCCCCCTGGTAGAGCTCTTGTTGAAGCATCCGCAAGAAATTTGCTTTCGGACTTGATTGTACTCAGTGAAACTTCACCTAATCATACACTTCCGAAAGCTGCAGTACAAGCTTCCCATAAGAAGGAACGGTCTCTAAATTTTATCAATGATGAATTCTCTACAGATGCTGAAATGAAGAGGGGAGATTGGATGTGTCCCAAGTAAGTCAATCTTGGTTATTTTATTTTATTTTTTATAACACACACCCCCCCCCCCAAAAAAAAAAAAAAAAAAAAAAAAAAATGCTGCAGATGAGGATCATTTGATTTGATGTCTATGATGAGATTGATTCTCAGTTCTCAAGGACAAAAAAGGTTTCAGCTGACAATATACACATGGCAATCTAGGATTCTTCTATTGTTCAAATTTCAATTAGAAACCCCTGTCACCTTGAACATTAGTTTGACGGCCAATCATCATTTATAAAGGTTATTTCCCCCCTTCTATGAGTACCTCTTTGCCTTTCCTGCTACTTCTTTGTTCCTTTCACTTTGACCTTTCATCTCCTCACCGTGGTTGCACCTAGGAAGAAATTGTCTCAAGGAAGTGATGAAACTGAGGCCAGAACCCAAACCAGGTGACTCTTAAAATGCCAAGGGGACTCATTAAGCCATTAATAATCTATATTTCTCTTACCTTTTCCTCGTTAGTGATTTGGAAGCTTTAAGTAGGTTCAACAAAGAAGATGGACAAAAAATGCCGGTTTTGGATCCCGGGGAGTTGTCTTGGAATCTTGTCTTTCTATGATTAGCTTCAAGTAACTTTCTTGAAGTTGAAATGTATGCCCTTGATGAACAAATGCAGTTTTCAGTACATATAGTCTGAATATGTTTTTTTTTTCTCCCCATCTTTCATTACTTAGCTATTGCTTGCATTCCAATTGAGTCACTGTCTCACAGACTTTCTTCAATCGATGAACTCATGTCCTTGAACTTTCTTTGTAGATGCAACTTCATGAATTTTGCTAAAAATCAACGATGCCTTAAATGCAAAGAAGATGGCCCTAAAAAAGTTGGTTTCGATGATGTCGAAATGAAGAAAGGAGATTGGATCTGCCCCGAGTAAGTTCTCAATTATCATAATAGTGATATACTTGAAAAATATTTATGTTTTAACTTTTTTTCCTGGTGATTGTTTCAGCAGTATTGCTCTATCCTTATTCTGTCATATTGTTAGAGATGCAACTTGCATTTTCAACAATTGTTAGTTTACCCCTTTATTAGCACACACAAACCCTTAAAAAACCCTATATATTTTTTCCACCTTTCTTCCATAAACGCTAACCGTATGCAGTCCTAAGTAGAATCCTTTTGTTGTTTTCCATTAATTTAGGCTTACTACTAGTAGGGGAGTAATCCCCTGCTCATCCTACATCATTATGCTTTTTATTATATGGACTTGTCAAGATGTGAGAAGCACCAATGTTTGGTGCTACAAGACAGGATATGGGTATGGATGTGGGATATGATAGTAAGGTCACTCTGCAAAGAAGTGAAGGAAAATGTATCTAGTACACTTGAATTTGTATAGGACATTCGAAACTATTTTCTATTAGTAAATGGATATTTCCAGATTAGTGGAGTTACTCGTGTTTAGGCAGCTATTTTAGAGAAAATCTTATTTTTACCTTAAGTTAACAAATGAAGATTAGTTAGGCATAGTGATAATTGGGCAGTGTCCCCAAGTCCTAAGATTATGGGATTAGATGAATCCAATGCATTGGCACACACTGCTGTATACCTGATTCCATACAATATGGAATTTTTCTTCATATATTTGGTTCTACAACATTAAGGGCTTTGATTGGATTAGAAGAAATTAAAGATGGTTGCTCACACTCTTCCTAATTTCTTCTTGTTAGACTTCTTCCCCATCTTTTTCTATGTTCTGCTTTTGTAACATTCTTCTCTCCTTTCTCTCTTAACCTAAAGTTGTTGGATGTGAGAAGCTTTCTTGTACTTGGTTGGTTGCTTGTTCCTTTCTCACAGATGCTAACACTAATTTGTTGGTTTTACATCAGTTGACTTATTCTTCATAGCACTGTTATCAAAAGCGTATGCGCCTAGGGCACAAGGTGTGCCTAAGCACCCCTGGGGCAAGGTGACTTTAATGAATCACAGTTGACGCGTACAAGGTGCATCGAGGCACAATCCTCTTTCAATTGTGCTTGATTTGTTAACAATGTGATATCAACCCTTCAATATAATGAAGCCCATTATAATCTTGTGTGCTGGCACTCCTATCAATGCCCCCCAAATAAATAGAGCCTCAACCCTAGTCAACAAATTGAAGATACATACGAAAGCTTTTATATTTTTGCTTATATACAACTTTTTTTGTTTTATATTTTTGAGTTTCAGAAACCTTTTTAATATAGTTATTTGTTGGAGTCATAAAATGCTTGCATCTTAAGAATTTCATATATTTTTTATGGGAATGATACCCTGCATATTTTGTTGCAGATGCAGTTTCATGAATTTTTCTAGAAATGTACGGTGCTTGAAATGCAAAACGGAGGGCCCTAAGAGGGTTAGTGTGGATGATGTTGAAATGAAGAAGGGAGATTGGAACTGCCCACAGTAAGTTTGTTATTGTTTTCCACCTGTTAAGAAACATACCGTGGAATAATGCTTAATTTTAATGCCATATTTTGATGGACAAGTATGTTGTGGCTTTAATTACATAATATTAGAATGCGAATATTAGGATAGTTTTCTAATTAAATTTGGATTTTTGTGGTCTATTTATATTAGGTTTTTGACATTGTAATATTTAGCTTTGATTAGTGTGAGGGGAATTTGCACTAAGCAGACGGGCCGAGCTAAGTCATGTCTTGAGATGTCTTTGGGTCGTGCAACCGGGCTGGTTTTTGAGCTCGGCCCTGATTGTCGGCCGGAGTTGAGGCTGGAACTGACCGGGCTATGCCTAGTTCGGTGGAAATTGTCAGGTCCAATTGGTGTGCGAGAGGAGAAACCCGCCAATGGTGTGTGTCAATACCGTTTGGCAGTTTGGCCATCGTTGTTTGGAGGTTTTGGCCTTTACACGCGTAAGGAAGTGAGAGGGCAGTACAGCACCCAGTCCAGGGAAGGACAGCAGAGGTAGTGCGCGCACTACCTCTGAGGCAGCATGGCCAGCCTAGAAAAGGGGAAGAAGGGGAACGTTGGAGGTATGCGATCTGAACAAAACTCTCTCTCTCTCTAAACAGTGCTCTTCTTCTTCTTCTTCTTCAAGTGACCTAACTTGATCGTCGGAGGGGCTTTCCGGCACCACCCCCGCCGGGCAGCTCACCGTTTCTGTGTTGCCAGGTGTCACGCAGTCAAGTGAAGCTTGGAGTGCAAGGCGTACGGAGAGCAAAGGATATTTCCCCCCCGTACAATTGGCGCCGTCTGTGGGAAGAAGTTTGATACACAAACCTTGCTCTTCAAGCTTTTCCGGCCTTTTCCATGGCAAACAACGAAGAAACTCCGCTGTCCGTCGTCGATGGTGCCACGCCAGAGTCTGTTCGACGGAGAGAAGGCGCCCCTGCTATTCCAGCCATGGCTGGCCTACAGACCTCTTCGAGGGGTGCGCGAGACAAACGCGCAAGGAGTATTGATCGCTCGAAGAGTCCAGAGGGCTGTCGACGGCGAGGGGAGTCGCATGCACAGCGCCTGAAGCACAAACTCAAGGACCAGGATGCCCTCATTCGTAAGATGGCAACTGAAATAGAGGTGCTGAAATGCCAGATCAAGGGGAAGGGTGTTGTTGGAGAGAGCAACCTCAGTGAGCGCATCCCATCTCCTCACTATGGCAGTCGCCGCCAAGAAAGGTTGCACTCTCTTTGTGTCACCCGGAGTTATAGAGTTGGGGACTCCAACCCACAGGTGGGCAAATCTCTCACTCGCGACAATACCTGCCGTCCCTCACACCCGTCGTCGACGTCGCGATACTCTGCCTCCACCCGTTCCAGGGATCTCAGGGATGTGTTGGAGGAGAGAGCGCGCCGTCGAGAGGCTCAGAGGGTGCCGGCGCTCCAGAGGTTGAGTGTTCCAATTCACTGTAGTGAAGAAGTGGTGATGCCGGTACCCAGAGTGATGGCCCCTACGCTGGTGGACAAAGAGTTGGCAAGACTTACAGCCACGCCGTTATCTCCAGAGATCGAGAGTACGCCGCTCCCTGCCGGATTCCACCAGCCAAAGTTCACTTTGTACGACGGCAAGACGGATCCGTATATGCATGTTAGTCATTATCGGCAAGTAATGGCTGGACACCAACGCAATGACGCCTTGATGTGCCTCATATTCCCAGCAAGCTTGGGCGAGCTGGGCTTGAAGTGGTTCGAAAGGCTTCCAGAGGGGAGTATCGAGGGGTGGCAGCAACTAGCAGAAGCCTTCGTCACCAGATTCAAAACCAACACTCGAACACCAAAGGAGGTCGACCATCTCCTGGGCATCAAGATGGAGTCTGGAGGTTCTTTGAAGGCATACAATGCGAAGTACTGGGAAACCTACAATGAGATCCTCGACTGCCCCACCAATATGGCGATTACCCAATACAAGCGTGGTCTCCCAGTCAGACATAGGCTGCGAGACTCGCTCACAATGAATCAACCGACGACCATGGAGTTGCTCATGCAACGCATTAATGAGTACATCCGAGTCGAAGACGATGCAGCCGCTGCTACCGTGACAGCAAGTTCGGTAATAGAGAACAAGATGATGGCCATGCAAACCACCATGGAAGAGATGTAGGGAGTTCAATTTTCGGTAGGCGTCTGTAAGAAGACCGAGGAAAAGGGGCATAAAAATCGCAGTTTGTAAATGGCTGACCCATTTCTAGAACATCAAGCTCTGCCAATCTAAAGTTTTGTTCTTGGTTCTGTTCCTGTAACCCCTTTTTGCCATTGGCACAATGAAACAAGTAGATTATTTTCTTGAGAATTGTTGTATGTATGCCTCGCCAAGCGGATTTAGTGCGGCCCTAGGGGCAACTAATGATCATTTTGATGGAAAGATCAAAATTCCTTGCCGGACGGATTTTGCTCCGCAAGGGGTTCATTGAAGATTTTATCAACTTTGAAATTCCTTGTCGGATGGATTTTACTCGGCAAGAGGTTTGTTGATGGTTTTAATCAACTTTAGAGTTCCTTGCCGAGCTGATCTTGCTCGCCAAGAAGCAAGGCGCCGAGCGGAACTTGCTCGCCGACCTTGGTGTTCCTTGCCGAGCTGATCTTGCTCGCCAAGAAGCAAGGCGCCGAGCGGAACTTGCTCGCCGACCTTGGTGTTCCTTGCCGAGCTGATCTTGCTCGCCAAGAAGCAAGGCGCCGAGCGGACCTTGCTCGCCGACCTTGGTGTTCCTTGCCGAGCTGATCTTGCTCGCCAAGGAGTAAGGCGCCGAGCGGACCTTGCTCGCCGACCTTGGTGTTCCTTGCCGAGTGGATTTTTCTCACCAAGAAGTCGCCGAGCGGACCTTGCTCGCCGACCTTGGAGTTCCTTGCCGAGCTGATTTTGCTCGCCAAGAAGTAAGTCGCCGAGCGGACCTTGCTCGCCGACCTTGGAGTTCCTTGCCGAGCTGATTTTGCTCGCCAAAAAGTGAGTCGCCGAGCTGACCTTGCTCGCCGACTTTGGAGTTCTTTGCCAAGCTGATTTTGCTCGCCAAAAAGTAAGTCGCTGAGCGGACCTTGCTCCCCGACCGTGGACTTCCTTGCCGAGCTGATCTTGCTCGCCAAGAAAGTAAGTCGCGGAGCGGACCTTGCTCTCCGGCCTTGAAGTTCCATGCCGAGCTGATTTTGCTCGCCAAGAAGCAAGTCGCGAAGCGGACCTTGCTCGCCGACCTTGGTGTTCCTTGCCGAGCTGATTTTGCTCACCAAGAGACAAGTCGCGGAGCAGACCTTGCTCGCCGACCTTGGAATTCCTTGCCGAGCTGACCTTGCTCGCCAAGAAGAAACGTGTCGAGCTGACTTTGCTCGTAAACTTGGAGTTCCTTGCCGAGCTGATTTTGCTCGCCATGATGCAAGGTGCCAAGCTGACCTTGCTCGCCAACCTTGTAATTCCTTGCCGAGTTGATTTTGCTCGCCAAGATCCAACGTGCCGAGCTGACCTTGCTCGCCAACCTTGTAGTTCCTTGCCGAGCTGATTTTGCTCACCAAGATGCAAGGTACCGAGTTGACCTAGCTCGCCAACTTTGGAGTCCCATGCCGAGCTGATTTAAGAAGCCTTGCCGAGTTGATTTTGCTTGCCAAGATGTAAGTTTCCGAGCTAACTTTGCCCGCCAACATTGAAATTCCATGCCGAGCTAAGCTGATTTTGCTTGCCAAGAAGTTGCCAAACTGATTTTACTCGCCAACTTTCATCGAAAAACTGATGATTTATTCAGTCGAAGAGAATTCCAACCGAAGAGCGAACACGGTCTAGGGGCACCCCATCTAGTCCGGGTCACTGCTTTGCTAGTGTAAGTTTAAAGCAGGAGCCCAGACTGGGGGGAAAGCAGTAAGGTTGATCTCAATGACTTGATCTTGCCAAAAAAGATCTTTGCTCAGCAAGAAGATAGTTGATAGATTTTATCAACTTTGGAATTATCCACCGAGCGGATATTGCTCAACCAAATGAGTTGATCACTTGCTCAGCTCGAAGAGTCGGTAAGCGGCTCGGCCAAATGAGTTGAATTGTTCAACTTCAACTTTCTTGGCCAAAGTGACCTTACTCGGCAGGCCGAATTGATGATTTATTCAACCCGAAGCTCCGCTAAGCAGATGTTGCTCGGCCGAATGAGTTGATGAGTTGTTCAACTGAGCTTGGCCGAATGGATGTTGCCCGACCAAACGAGTTGATGATTTGTTCGACTCGGTTCTCCGCCGAGCAGATGTTGCTCGGCCAAACGAGTTGATGATTTGTTCAACTCGGATCTCCGCCGAGCAGATGTTGCTGATATGATTTAGCTCGGCCGTGAAAGTTGATATTTTGTTCAACTCCAAGAAATTTGACCGAGATGATTTAGCTCGGTCAAAAAAGTTGATGTGTTCAACTTTGAAAGTTTTTAGCCGAGATGATTTAGCTCGGCTAAGGCTTTTTGATGATTGGTTCAACTATGAAGATTTTTTGCTGAGATGATTTAGCTCGGCCAAGGCTTTTGATGTTTTGATAAACTCCTAAGGCAATTGGCTCAACTGTTGAAAAATGAGCTGTGTGTTCGGTTGAAAAATTAGCAAGTGAAGTCCATAACTCAGTGAAGAGCATGAAGCAATTATAGCTCGGTTATGTGCGCAGCTCCTAGCTCGGTCTCGGAATTGAGGAATTGTGAGTTGATAGCTCGGTGGTGGGCATTATTGAGGAATTGTGAGTTGATGCAAAATTATAGCTCGATGGTGGGCATTATTGAGGAATGTGAGTTGATAGCTCGGTGGTGGGCATTATTGAGGAATGTGAGTTGATGTAAAATTATAGCTCGGTGGTGGGCATTTTTTAATTCGGTTTATTGAAAACAAAAAAGGTTGCTCGGTCACCAGCAGAATTCTACATCAAAAGTAGGATTGTTTCAAAGTTTTATGGTGGGGCCCCCATGCACAAACATATGAATTAATATGTTTAATATGTTTGTTATTGGATTAGTCCAGGAGCTAGATTTTCAAATGGGACCCACCGAGCATTCTAATTATAAAAATTGGTTTGGCTTTGAAAAGGTCAAGACCTGGGCCCCACCTTGAATTCCTTGCATGGTCATGCCTTGCCTATTTATTTGTTTTGACTACTTTGCATGTGGGATGACTACTGTTAGCAACAATTGATCAACTATTACTTTTGCTCGGCCCATGGATTGGCTTGTTGTTGGCTCGAGGGTGGTGATTTGTTTTAACTCAGTTTATTGAAAACATAGCAGCAGCTCGGTTAGCAATGGAATTCCACCTCATAGTATTAGATTATTTTCAAAGCTTCATGGTGGGACCCTCCAAGCACAAACATATTGACTAATATGTTTGTTGTTGAATTCATGCACGAGCAAGGTTCCAACCGATGGAATTCATGCACGGTCCTGGAAGCAAAGTGATAAAACTTGGCCGAGATATCATGAAGCTTAATGACAAATTGAGCTGAAATGAAGTTACACAAGAATGAAGTAATCCCAATCAGGTTGCAACCGATGGAATTAAGGGGCAATTGTGAGGGGAATTTGCACTAAGCAGACGGGCCGAGCTAAGTCATGTCTTGAGATGTCTTTGGGTCGTGCAACCGGGCTGGTTTTTGAGCTCGGCCCTGATTGTCGGCCGGAGTTGAGGCTGGAACTGACCGGGCTATGCCTAGCTCGGTGGAAATTGTCAGGTCCAATTGGTGTGCGAGAGGAGAAACCCGCCAATGGTGTGTGTCAATACCGTTTGGCAGTTTGGCCATCGTTGTTTGGAGGTTTTGGCCTTTACACGCGTAAGGAAGTGAGAGGGCAGTACAGCACCCAGTCCAGGGAAGGACAGCAGAGGTAGTGCGCGCACTACCTCTGAGGCAGCATGGCCAGCCTAGAAAAGGGGAAGAAGGGGAACGTTGGAGGTATGCGATCTGAACAAAACTCTCTCTCTCTCTAAACAGTGCTCTTCTTCTTCTTCTTCTTCAAGTGACCTAACTTGATCGTCGGAGGGGCTTTCCGGCACCACCCCCGCCGGGCAGCTCACCGTTTCTGTGTTGCCAGGTGTCACGCAGTCAAGTGAAGCTTGGAGTGCAAGGCGTACGGAGAGCAAAGGATATTTCCCCCCGTACAATTAGTAAGATACATTGAGATTGAGAAAAGACTAGCTGTTGTGTGTTCCCCTCCATCTCTTTTGGTTCTACACCACTCACCTTATTGTTGTTTGCAGGTGTGGGTTCATGAATTTTGCTAGCAACAGAAAGTGTTTACGATGCCGAGAGCAACGTCCCAAGAGACAGCTGAATCCTGGAGAGTGGGAGTGCCCCTCGTGAGTCTCTCTCTCTCTCTCTCTCTCTCTCTCTCTCTCTCTCTCTCTCTCTCTCGCGCGCGCGCACACACACACACAGAGTTGAAGTTTGATTACAAAGTTGAGTGGTAAAAGCCATTAATGCATGGATTTTTTTTAATTTTATTTTGTAGATGTGATTTCTTGAATTACAGAAAGAACATAGTGTGCCTGAAATGCGATTGTGAACGCCCCAAAGACGTGTCGACACAGTATGAAGACCAGCTTTGGCATCGTCCTAATTAGGTAGCTTCTGGACAAATCCTGAGCACGTTTTTATAAATGGAGATGATCACGAGAACGCAAAAGTACCCACCAGATAACTTGTTGGGGCATTCGAATTCGACAAGCAGAGAGAAGATAACCAAAGGTGGCTATAGTTTTCTGTTTGTAATTTTAAAAACCGATAAATTCTGTGGCCTCCTGGGCTGGGCTGTGTGGTTTTGGCCTCTCCGATTGTTTTTTGTTTCCTTGAAAGTATTTTAAGTACATGTTCCTTTGATGAAAAACCCAAAGCATTTGTTAGTTGTTAAAATCCAAAGTATTTTAGGCGTCTTATGTGAATTCTTCTATCCTGTTGCTCAAACAAAAGAGTGGTCTGCCCAAGGTCCCCCATTTCAATGGCAGATTAAATATTCACAGATTATGTTTTTCTGGTTTTTACTTTATTTATTTTATTTTTAAAACCTCAATTTTGAGCAAGCTAATTAAGATAAACAAGTCTCCTTCACTTTTTTTTGTGGTTTAGACAAATTATCCCATGCATAATGGATAAATAATCTTAGAAGGGAGGTATTGTTAAAGGAAAATGTTTAAGATTTCCAAAATATCATTGCAAAATTTATTCACTATAATCTTAGAATATGTCAGTTACTTATTTATTTAGAAATCAATCAACTAAACTAATCCCTATAACCTTAGCGTATATTTTGTTTGAGAGTAGTTCTCCATAAACCAACTTTTTATTGTTGGATGGGGAAGAATAAGACACAATTGAGGGGTTTTTAAGTTTTGAAGCATACAAAAAGAGTCATTTTTGTTTGGAGCAATGCTAGGTGCTCCGAAAAGATGGTTGACTCAAATGGCCTGAATTTTACCTTGCCAATCGTCCAGGTGGATGTCCGGCGAGGAGGCTGATAGCTGCGATCGATAAAGATGACAATCACGGTCGACAAGCTTTCATCCGGTCGTCCGAGCGGTCATTTGGATGGACGACTGGCCAACACCCATTCGGGCCATTCGAGCTGCTCCTTTTCGGACTAACAAGCATTTTTCTTTGGTTTGTTATCAAATCAGTCTTAAAAGAGTCGCTTTTTCAGACTAAAATAATGCTATGCTTTAATGCGTGGACCATAAGCCCCTACTTGCCCCATCTATTCTAGCTAACCAAGGGATACCCAAGCAGCAAGAAACAAGAGATCTTGCCGATTCTGATTAACTTTGGAAAAACTAAACCACGTATAAATTGAGTCACATTTCAAATTCTAATTTAACCGCTCAGTGGCACACTAGTTATGTTAAAAAAATTTGTTTGTGTAACTTTTTCTTTTCTTTAGGTCGTAAATTTGGTGAGTCAAAAAATGAGAATAATGCAGAGGAAAAACACTATGAGAGAAATTATGATGGAAGTATGTGAGAAATTTTTAGTTTTAAATATCACTACTTTCCTTTTCCACGAATTCTTATCATTTCATATGTCATTTTAATCTAAAGTTTCTTAAAATAGCACAAAAAGACAGAACAAAAATTTCTCACTTTCCTCCTCAATTTGCCCCCACCAAATTCAAGTTCAAAACAAAGCCTAATAAAATTTTTGGTCCAAAAAAAAAAAAAGAAAAAGGAAAGGAACATAAAAAGCAAAAACAAAAAGAGGTTGGAAAGTCTGATTATAAGTACATGACTTTGGTTATTTCTTTCTGTAAATATAAATAAATGATGCACAAAAATAAAATAAAATAAAAATCATAAGTGGACCTTTTCTTCCATGTGCCAAATCTATGTTAAATAAATACAAGTTCATCTCTGCTAATGAAAGGGCACATTTCTTGTTTCTTTGCCTCAAAGCCTCTCTAATCTGCAACATGTCCAAAACAACCAAGGCTGCTGTCTGTCTGGTTTGGAGGAGAACCCGACAACTATACATCATTCTACACTACAAAGCTTACCGAGCAACAAGGTCAATAGGTGGTTGTGGGACCACCTCCCCGGCACCAGCAGCAGCAACAGCATGCCTGCGTTGTCGCTCACGAAGGTAAAGGACTGTCAGTAGGCAGACGAAGAGAGTGAGTATTGTCGCGTTTCCTTCCTCCATGATCACGTTTTCCACCCATGCTTCCATTTTGGGAAAGGCATCAGGCAGTGAATCAATCATATCAACCTAGAATAAATTCCAACGTGGCATTATTTACCGATTTCAACAAACCAACCCAAAATTTTACTTATTCCAACAATTTATTATATATATACGTCTGATTTCTGCATTTTGAAGAAGATGACCAGGTATTTGAGACAAAGAAACTCACCATGAAACTGTTCTCATAGTTCTTTCGTACCCACAAGCTAGCAAGGGCCAGTGTTACAGGCAACTTTGCTGCAGGATCAATCTCTAGTGCCTGATCGTAGTAACGCTTGGCAAGATGAAGATCAAAGGGAAGCCCTTCACCATGTTCATGCATGTATCCAAGGTTGAACATGGCTTGCGCATTGGACTGGGATTTAGCATGCTTGTAAGCCTCTGCGGCACGCTCATAATCTCTCTCCGTACCCTGAAAATTGAAGTAGAATATAAAACAGAATAAGAACTATAGTCTTAATAACTATAAATCCCACACCATAAATCCTAACTCCTTTAGAGTTACGTACCCGGCCATAGTAATATGCATCACCGATCAACAAAGCAGCATGTTCATTACCCTGCTCAGAAGCTTGCCACCATAAAGAATGTGCACGCTGATGACTTTCTGTATCAGTGCAGAAACCTGATTCTCCCATGCACATACTACGCTGGCCGTATTTGTCAAGAATCCAAGCAGCATTACTTTGTGCCACCTCATAGCCTAACTCAGCCATCCTTGAGTACAATAGAAATGCCTTGCCCACATCACCTTTCAAGTACGACTCTAATGCCCATCTAGACAAGGAGCTCCACGGTCCACGTTCCGCAACCAGCTTGTATAATCCAGTTGCCTGAAACCAAGCAGGACTCAACCGTGAACAGATGCATGGATGTGTATTCATCTTAATATCATTCATAATCAATTCAACAGACAAGAGACAATAAAAAAGTCATACATTAAACCAGAACATGTAAGCATTATGATCCAGAAGAGAGCCAAATATGATTTCTACCAACTAAATATTATAAAGACAATTAGATCACTAGAAACCTTTTTGTGACTTTGTACAAACCCGGAACAAAGACAGTAGCTGAGTTCAAGAGTAAATTTGAAGCCTTATTTTGTCAGCCTATTTATGTATGTAAACATGCTACAAAATCAAAATAAAGAACTGCTTGATAAGAAAAACATAAGGATTAGGCATAGAGAGATCAAAATTCACTAAGTCATCAAAACTTTGTCAGTTATCCTATGAACAACTTAAACTGAAGCAATTTCCTTCTGTATCGAAATGTAACATGAAAGTCCAATAAGAAGAATCAAACAACTTCAACTGAAGCAATTTCCCTCTGTATTGAAATGTAACATGAAAGTCTACTACGAAGAACGAGCAACAGCATGTAAAATGTGTATAATCAAAAGGATTATAATGACACTACATGCTATTATACTAATTAGATCAACTCAAAGTTCAAGCAAATTAGCAACGGTAACACATCAAAATAAATAATACTAACCATATTCCCTTTCAATGGAATAGCAGGTGAACAGAGTCTTTTTATTTCTTACATTTCTTTTTATTAAATTGAAAAGTGAATAAAAAGATTTTGTCACAGAGAGGGGGGCAGAGGGGGGAGGGGGGGGGGGGGGGGGGGGGGAGAGAGAGAGAGAGAGAGAGAGTAATGGGGATTATCAAAGCATAGGAAGGCACTAAGCAGAAAAATGTCCTTTTTTCCCATCCTTTGCCCAAGCCTCTCATGTCACTCTTGTTCTCAAGAGACAAAATATAAGATCAGATGAGTAGCATTTTCATTTCAAACTACGTAAGGGCTTAACATTAGGTTCCACAATATTTATGTACTTTTTCTACAATGTATAACAATTGACACTTCTCAAATGCAATTGTGAGCAACTCTTTCGAAGTTAAGTCAGTCACTTGGTAAACCAAAAGGCTATCTGGTCCAACCATTCTCCAGGGACAATTGGCATTGACAGAGGGAGATATAAATGAAACAAAACAAAACCAAACCAAAACAAAACAAAATGAAAGGAAACATGAGTAAAAATAAAGTAGTAAGGTTCTAAGGTAAGTAAAGACCAAAATAGATACAAAGACACTAAAGGTAAAAAAGCATAGCAAACAAACAGAAACAGAAAAAAGATCATGCATTCAGATTTACCATAGGGAGGTTTGACTTGAGCCCCACACCAGTATGAAACATCTTTGCCAGCTGATAAAATGCCTTGGGTTGACCCTTATTAGCAGCCAGTATAAAGAATTTGCATGCTACCTTTACATCCCTTTCTACACCGATGCCTTTGAGATACATCACTCCCAGATTGTAATTCCCACCAGCTTCCTCATTCTCAACAGCTTTCTCAAAGTATTCTTTTGCCTGTAATGCAAAATAATCAGCAGGTTACACAAACCCTGAAATTAATCTATTTAGACAGACACAGAAGAACCACAAGTGAGCAAGCTGCAGTTGCAAGGAACAATAGGGAAAAGCTTCTTAAAAATTTAAGCACAAAGAAAAAAATATTGCAGTGGTATTTTTCTAAACAAGCTCTTCCTAGGTCCAACTCTATTCAACCGTGTTCACATGTGAGAATGAACAGTTCTGAGTAAAGAAGAGGATCTAATTATTGGGTAGGATTCCCTTCATGATTCTCCTCTCTAATTGTGATGAAGCAAGTATAATAAAACCTATTTAAAGGCGCAAAGGAAAAGAGTCAGAGGCAAGTGCGTGTTTATTTATTTATTTTGGTAGGGGATGCATCCATTACTAAAAACGACACTTGCAGTCCACTTACAAATGTATGGACATAGTTTCTTTTATAAAGTGCTCAATGACACCGAGCCACTATCTATTATTTTGATATTTTTTGAAATATATCCGTTGTACTCAATCATTTTGGTCTGAACCAAGTTTATTCTACATCCTCTTCCAACTTCCTGTCCAAACAAGAGATAACTAAACTTTCCAACAATTATTTGCGTTGAGGATATAAATAATAAAGTTATCCTCTCTAATTGCTTAAGCTTTTACATTTGTTAGTGGTCAACAATTCAACATAGTATAGCGCAGGTTATATTATGGGGAAGGTTATGCATCAGTTCCACTTGAATTTTTTTCAATGCTAGGCCAGGATACAGAGAATAAAATCTGCTAAGGGTTCAGACATAGAGACAGATGTATTCATAGTAGAGGCAGCTTAGCATCTCTACGTGTATGGATTCGTGCAGCCTCAGCAACTAATCAATAGCAATACCCTTAACAATAAAGTCCACCAATTCGGAGGAAGCATAATTAGATTGAGCAAGAAAGTATTTTGAGCAAAGAAGAATACAAAAGTAGCCTAGATAAAGCAAATGTAAAAGGAATGACATACACATAACTAACTCAACCAAGAAAGTATAAGAAAGCTAAAACCAAATCTATACTAAGAAGCAGGCCAAACAGCAATAAAATATTTGCATGAATAAGAGACCAAAATTATCTTACTTTGGTGTAGTTCTTCTTGTCCACTCCATAACCCTTGACATATAAATACCCCATCCCATTATAAGCTGAATAAAGTTGCTGTCTGGATGCAAGTTTAAGCCACTCAAATGCCTTAGTGTAATTTCTCTCAACTCCAGCTCCTCTTGCATATATCTCCCCAAGAAGTTCCATGGATCTTGGTTCACCCTTCTCCACAGCCTTCAAAAACCATGACAATGCCTTGACATGATCACGCCTCAGTCCTCTCAACCCGAAGTAGTAAAATATCCCAATTTTGTACATGGCTAAAGCATTTCCTTTCTGTGCCTGGTATTCCAAGATCTGGAAATCCTCATCCTCCTCCCCTCGGGACTTCCTTAGGGCCTCCTTGTTCTCCTCTGCTCCATTATGAATCCTGATCGGTTCAATCACAGGTGAGTCCTTTGAAATTAGGAAGCTATTGACCGCTACCTCCGCCAATTCAGCATATAGCTTGACAGCTTTATCATACATCTGCAACCAATCAAAACAAGAATATTCAACAAACTGGAAAATTGCAGGAACCAAATATTACATTTTTCCACAATCATTTCTGTAGCTAGGGCTTCCACTCATGAAATATTGAATGTGGTTCAATAATTGCTAGACCTAAGAGCAAAGATTCCTTTCCCGTCATAAAATAAAACTGTTGCAATTATTGCACAAAATGAGAAGCAATCTCAATTTTTTGTTTTGTTGTGTTATTCCTAGTTATAGCTTGGAAAGGAAACATAAGTGAACTGACATATATGAAAATTTTGTAATAGAAACTGAAGCCTAAATAACTGTTTATACAAGCTCAATAATAAAATAATAAAGAACTTGTCTAACTACATGAAAAGAAAGAAAAAAAGAGGAAAAGAATTAAACATTTTTTGACAGTTGCATATTCATCTATCATAAATAATAATAATAAGTGTGTTTGGTTTCAATTTTCTGAAAATTGAATTTTTTGTTTTTCATATTTTTTGTTTTTAGTGAATATTTTAAAAATTTTAGAGAATTTTTTATTTTTTCAGATGCACCTTACTTAGATGTATCTAAATAGTAAAATATTTGTGAAAAAATATTTTAAAAAATTAATAAATACACAAAAATATAAAAAATGTACTAAATCTTAGTATTTTTTTTTATATTTTTGGTATTTAGTGAATTTTTTAAAGATTTTTTCACAAATATTATACTTTTTAAGTGTATTTATGTTAAGTGTGTCTAAAAATTAAAAAAATCGCTTAAAATATTTAAAAAATTTAGTGAAAACAAAAAAAAATACTGAAAACAAGAAAGTAAAATTTTTTAAAAAGTGAATTCTGCAAACTGAAACTAAACAAAGTGAATACTTTTTTTGGACAAATTACAAATAGTAATTGAGGACTATGAAAAATACCAATCACTCCCTCATGTCCCGGAAAATACATCCTGTCCCCTAAGATTTCTAATCATATAACAAATACTAGTTCCATTAAGTCTAGTGGATAAGAAAACTGATTGATTTTGTTGGCATCAACAATTTCATTTTTTAAAATACCCAATCGACTCCCTTTCTCCCACGTTCTCTTTGCAAACCCCAAATCAATACCAACCTCCTCTCACTCACGCAAAAATTCTATTCCTCCTCTTTTAGCACCTCAGCTCACCCCACCACAAGCCCTACCACCAAAATCAACCCAGCCCCATCACCAACCAGCGCCACACCCCCGCCATGGCCATCAAAATTTTAGAAAATAAAAAAAGAGAAGTTTAACTTAGAGTTGTTTGCTAACACATGCTACTATCACAACCTCAAGGGTTGGCTACGCAGTATAAACCTGAGGATTAAATTCAAAAGTCTCGAGTTTGAATTACCCAAGCAGCCACTGGAAGTTTGGCCGGTCGTTAACTTTAGGACATCCACTGACCAGAGGGCGGGAGATACCCTAGATCATTAAAAAGAAAAAAACACGGTACTATCACTCTGGTTGCTGCTTTCACTCAGATTCTCCCCAGGGGGAATACTGACATTTCCATACATTTCAAAATCACATTTTACAACAAATTTCAGAGTCTAGGGTTTCCATATATTACAAAAATTTAAAATTTTCGTGACTCTTCATAAACAAGTCCTTCCATAATCAAACAATTTTTACATGTAGGATTCCCAATCAACCAGAAACTAACATATTTCCAAAGAATTTCAAGATACCAGCTTTCCAATGTCACAACAACTTGAACCTCAATTTCAGATCTAGACCACCTACACACCAGAAACAGAAAACATAAAATTTCCTATAATTGCTAAAATCCTTTAAAAATTCACATATATATAAACATTTATACATGAACACAGCAAACCAATTCAACAATATATCAGAGAGAGAGAGGAGGATTGAACTCACATCTTGGCGAGAATAGGTATAAGCGAGAGCCATCTTCGATTGCATATTGCCTCCATTAGCCGCAAAGTGATGGTACATAAAGGCCTTAGCCCCATTCCTCTCCCTAGTCACCCCCATATTATACAGAAACCCTAGCGCCGATTGCGCATGAGGATATCCCCCAGCAGCAGCAGCTTCGATCTCCGCCGCAGCCTCATCCATCAACCTCGGGTCGCCGGAACTCACGGCTGTTACCATCTTCGTCACGCCGGAGTAGTACATCGCCTCGTCGTCGGTCGCCGGATCAGCCAATTCGGAGTCAGGCTCGAAGATCGGTCGCCACGACCCCGGGTCGAGCTCCTCCTCGCGTTTGGTGTCGGAGTCGCCGAACTCGTCCCAGTCGGATGTTGAGGAGGAGGCGCCGTCGTCATCGGCGGCGTCGGGAGCGGCGTCGGTGAGGTCGTCTTGGGAGAGGACGAGAACGAAGGGGCGGGCGGTGGCGGAGAGAAAGAGGAGAGAGAAGATGAAGAGAGAGAGGAAGAAGAACTTGTCTGTGGAGAGTCGCATTGGAGTGTGGTAGATCTCTCTGTATCTAGTACTAGTTGAAGATTGTTTGGTGGATGATTCTGGGTTTGAGTCTGATGATGGAATATCATGTAAATTTGAGAGAGAGAGAGAGAGAGAGAGACAGAGAGAGAAGGCTTGTTGTTGATGACGTCAAGGGTTGTGTAATCCACCATTAGGATTCTGCCATGTCAACATTGTGACTGGACTGCGACGTTTTATTGGCGGAGAGGGTTTTTTTTTTTTTTTAAAGATTAAATGAAAAAATATTTATAATTTATTAGATTAAAAAACTTAATTTAAATTATAAATTTATTTTATTTTACAAATATTCAGAATTTTCTCAAAAGTTACAATTATGACAAAAAAAGTATTTAAGAGTTTCAAATAAATTTAAAAAGTTTAAAATGATAATTTAAGATAATCTCACTTTTTTATCAAATATAATTAAAAAGTCAAATAAGATAATTTAAAATTATTGAAATTTTTAGTTTAAGGTGTCTGATAAATATTAAAATTTTATAAAATAAAAGACATAATATTTTTATTGTAATTGGGATTCTTAACATTTTCACAGAGCTCTTAACAAATAAATTTCTTTTTTCACAAAGAAATTTCATCTATTTAAATATAAATTTATCTAATTATATTATTGAGGCGTATTTTTTAATTTTGATTTTGATTTTGATTTTAATTTTGATTTTGATTTTTATCTTCAACTAGACTACAAACACAAAACCAACAATATATGCATACTAGATGATAATACCCATCATATAATACAACAGTTTCACTCAGATTGCTTCACTCATGATTATTGTGATTGTTTGTGTTAATAGACTTACTAATTTATCTTCTTAAAAATTTAAAATAAAATTTTATTTGTAATAAATAATCAGGTTGAGATTAATAAGCAATCCGTTGATCGGATCAAATTCTGCGAAATCCATCCTAATCCAACCAATTTACACTTGCGAAATAAAGAGCTGCGATGTTCTTGTTTTGTTATCCAATCATATTGCAAGTTTTTTTTATTTACAATTTATTACTTAAGTGGAAGTTGTTTTAAACTAAAATTTTAAACAATAATGCTAGGCGGCCCGAAATTTTATGGCTCTAATATCTCAACATGATGTCATTTTACAAAATGACGTCGTTTTGATATATTCAAACTATTCGGACCACATAAATTCAGATACCAACCATTTTTCAATTTTAAGTCCAAATTATTTTCTAAAGTCAGTGTTTAAAAGCAGGATTTCAGTCTTAAAAGTTGTGTTTTAAAAAAATGATTATAATAATTCACATAATAAGTAAATTCATTATAATTGTATTTTCGAAAAACATGACTTCCCAAATTAACATCTACATTTGGAAGGAAGAAAGAAAAATGAAAAGAAAATAAGATCGTTTAGGTGTTTAAACGGACGGAATATTTTGACATACATCTATTATTTTCTCCTCATTTCCTAACATAACACATATATATATATTTTCTTTTTTCTTTTCCCTCGACAAATTCACCTAATGTTAGATTTCAAAGGCAATTTGCATTGCACCTACCTCCCCTCCTCTCCTTTCCGGTCCCAGCCCAGTCAGGCCCGATGACTCCTCTCCTCTCCTCTCCTTTCCCAGACCAATCCGGCCCTGCCCTCAATCCAGGACGAACAAGAATGCAACAAATCAAATCGTATGACAGTACACTAAAATCTGCCGGGCTTTACCATTTGTAGCAACTTCAAAGATGACCATTCGGCTAGTTCGTTACCTTACCATCATATCATACACATCTTATAGACAACAAAAGGAACAAATGATAACCACCAGTTCACACAACTCGACACGACACAACAAACCTCTATAGTACCTGTGTAGCATACAGCAGCACCCGGAAAAAGCTGGATCCGCAAGCTTTGAACTTCCACACTTGGTTTTGCATTCTCATGTTTGCTGCCCTATGCTACCATCATTAGGATCATCACCATCACAAAACTGGGCCCACACACTTCTCGTCTTCCCACCATCACCGCTAAATTCTTCCTCATCACATCCGGCCACTGTCTTCAGGAGCTCTGATTGCAGCAGCGGGTAATTTTCTTTCAGATATTTGAAACCATCTGAGCACATTACAGCTGCATCAAGAGAGACAAACAAATGACTATATGAAACAGAAGTAGAAAATATCGTATAATATATTATATTTTTGTTATGCCCGATTAAGTAACTAAGGTGAACAAAATAAAAGGGCATCTTTTTGTACTAATGCACAGCGACTAAGAAAACTGGACAGCTACAAAGGAGGAATTATAAAATCTTTTAGGAAACTAACAGAACAATTAAATGTTTTACCAATATGGGTTACTGAAAAGTCCGCTTAAAACAAGTTCCATCGAACAAGGAAATGGCTTCTCTCCAGTCTAGGTATGGACTAGAGAGACCAGTTTGAGCAACAAATTTGAGCCACCTTGGCATTTTGTAAACCAAAGGTTTACATTGTCTACCCATTAACCCATTAAATATTGGGTTGGATTTTTTTATTTGATCTAGTATTGGGTTTGTAAATAGGTGATAAAAATTGAAGCACGAATTGGGGACAAGCTCGGCCCATTCAACAATGTCTCAAAGTTACATGGGTAAAGGATTGCCCTTTTACAGTATTAAAAGGGCCTCTTTGCACCATAGTAGTTATCACACCTTTTAGTGATCCATTGACATTTTTCATATGTGAAATTTCCAGAGTATAATTCAGAGGTCGGAGGGATCGCAAAGGTTGGGAAGAGGCTGTGAAAATCAGAACTAAGCCCATTCACCCAACAAAAAAACCTACCTAACCACACCACTAAGCATATGACAGAATTTCTCACATTGTTACAAAGAAAAAAGGGAAACTCAAGAAAGAACATACCCATAAGATTTTCAGCAGCAAATTTTAGGCAAACTTCTTTTAAATCCAAAGCATGATAGCGGTCGGCCAGGGCCAAAATATTGGCAACACTATCTACTGATATATCCTTGCAGAGTAAGGATTGACACAACAGTCTGAGTCGAGCCAAATCATATCTGTCTGCTGCAGCTAGCAACTTCACAACAAATGTGTCAGATACAGATGGAATGCAAGATGAACTTGACACTACCAACTCTTCATTGTCAATCAGAGAATCTCTGTATATAAAATGCAACACAGCCTGCCCAAGACACAAAGGAAGGAGTCAGAAAAATGAAAACAAAAGAGGATGGAGTGCAATATACTGCCATAAGAAAATGTATAATGCAAATCTCGAGCCACATTAAAATCTAAACAAAATAAATAAATAAGTAAGAAGTACTTGGGGATATTACCTTAAAAACCATAGGCTCTATGTTTTCAACAACAATTTCATGACAATCTTCTTCTTTTACATTTAAAAGTTCTGTTTGGAATACAGGAGATCGAGCAACCAATACCAGCTTATGAGCATGAAACTTTTCTCCAGCTACCACAAAAATAACATCTGAACCTTCCTCATTCTCCAACAACATTCCAAAATGTGCTCCAATATCAGAATCAGGGATCTGTATCAAGTTTAATCTTGAACAATCTATAGCTGAAACCACAACACCAACAGTGCAATTTATTTTCAAGCAATCATCCTTCAGGAAATCCGATGTCTCAAGCATAGCCCGTCTGAAGAACCGCTTATACCCCCTAAACTCCCACATTTAGATTATCCATATTGTAGGAGAGTAGGGGAAAGGAAAGAATTAAATATCAATATAAAGCATATATCACAAGTCCAGAAATATTGATGGATACATTAAACCATATCGCAATTTTCGGAGAGAGAGAGAGAGAAGAACAAAGGATATCTCCATCAATTCATGGTAGATATACTAAAGAGAAGACATCCCATTTAAACCACACACCTGTTTCTTTTATGGGAGAAATCACCCTAACAACCTAATAGATATCTTAACGAAGAAGATTGTCACTAACTACTTCAATTAAGGGGGAAATGTGAATAATAATGAGAGTATTGTCTCACTTACCTATTTTAAATCTAATGGTGAACTATGATGAATGCTAAATATTGCGTAAACATGTTTATTTATATAGGCAAAATTTGTATTCCTTGCATGATAATTCCTACCATTTATGCTAAATTGTGTGCTAAAATTGAATTTACCTTGTAGGATTAATTCGGCAATTATAGAAGGACAATATAGGAGTGGGCCCGCTGCACATGTGATTGTTGATCATCAGCCAAGACCCTTTTGAAGCATTAAAGGGTATGCTAATTGAATTAACTAGCAACGTGGACTTTGTTTCCAACACATGCAAGGCGATGAATTAAATGAGTGGGCAGCCTAGTACAAGGACATTGCATGCAGTAAAATGAGAATTGTTCCTTTAGCACTTTTACTACCTTGTCCAAGTGTTTGTATGTTGATTAACGGAACCCCACACTAGAGCCCACGTGATTAGTGTTGTTATGTGCACTGCCAAGTGAACCAAGCTTTTGGGTATCAATTACCTGTGTATTATGTCAAATAAGTTTATTATTATATTAAGTTTTGAGAGTTTTCTTTTTATTATAAGTACAAGACTGACTCATCATTGGGGAATCCTTCGTCTTACATTATGTTGAAAATACATAGATATTCTTTCTTCTTCTCCATGGCTTACTAAATTTTTTGCCAAGGTTAGGGGTGAAACCCCAATGAATTCTTTGCTAGTATTCCTAAGATTCAATAATAGTATTTAATGTTTTTGCTAAGTGGAGTATCTGTTTCTTGGTGTACTAAGAAACAATCCTGTATTGCTTTGCCCATGATGGGGTCGTATGTCGCTTGTTCAATGGCAATACAAGAGACTATTTAGTTAAGGCTATTCCTTTAGCAACTGGGAGTCACAACTATTGCAAACAAAGTCGTCGTGATAGCATGGTACCTTTAGCATATACGAGGAATCGCAAGTACCATGGAACTACATTAGAGATATGATTGCGTGAGGGGAGGTGATCCTCCAACATCTATCTACTAGTAGGATGGTTGGTTGATCCTCTTACTAAAGCCACTACTAGACTCATGTAAGACTTTGGAGATTTTGATACCTATTTGACTATGTAAATTTGGGACTTTAATGATTGTGGGTATCTTATTTCTTTTTCATGTGGATATGGATCAATATAATGGTATGATGGATACTATTATCTGGCACACATTATTTTGCATGTCACCAGGCTTAGACCAACCCACTGACATGGGAGGTTACCCTGTCGCTTAGATTGCTACCGAGATAAGACACTAAATATCTTAACATTTTGAGAGCGAGCAAGATAAATGTTTGTTTCTTAAGTTGCCAACAAAATTAATTTACATTAAATGTCGGCTTAGATGGACTTTCATGTGTGGAGTATTTATAATTAAGGCAATTTCTGTGACATATTTTGCATAAGAAAAATATTGATAATCCCTCATGCATGGAGGGCTTGTAATCAAGCAAGGCAATTTCTAGGGAATATTTTGCTCAAGTATACCCATAATATCTCCTTCTTCTTCTTTTGTTTTCTTTTGTTTTTTGTTTTTTGTTTTTTTTTTTGGTTTAACATGCTCAATGAAAAAAGAAAGACAAAAAGGCAAATGAGTTTTGCACCAAAACCTATGTTAGGTAATGTTTTGCAACACAACTGCAAAAATAATTAGGAAGTACCAACGGTAAAAAATGTACTAACAAATCTAGCTTACCACATATTGTCTCTGTATTTGAGAGTATAACACCCACTCTTGACAGAGCAATCAAAATGGTTGTGGACCTGACCTTGTGATTGCCCTTGCCACTCTAAGCAAGAAGCGTCAATTCAAACAATGCTCGAACATTGATGCCATGGTTGGCCAGAGCAATGAAGATCTAGACATACACGAAGTTGTCTTCAGGGTTCTTGCCGTATGAGTAGAAGTAGATGGCCCACTAATATCCTCCAACGGTGAATGTATCATTGGCGATGTGTTTGCCCACTTCCACTCCCATGCCTTTGGTCAGGAAGTAACCTCTGATCACCAATTTGTGAGAGCTGCCCTTATTCCCAAACTTAGAATGGCCGAGTTTGCTGGCATGCATAGTAGGAATAATAGCCAAGGCAGAGTGGTCCTGACCAACGGAATGTACCATAGAACTATGCTGACTCTCCTCTTGCTAAACAATGGCATAGGCCTTTTGCAAAGTGGGAAAAAGCTCTTGACCCAATATCTGAACCCAAATCTAATCATATTACAAATTAAGGCCAACAACAAAAACATCAGCTCATTCATTTTCCACCATCTTATGGAACATACTCGCACTTGTGGAACAAACTACTTGGAAACTCTAGTAATAGTCAAGCTCCTACCACAAGCTGTTCAACTTGGCACAATACACTTTAAGAGACTGATCCTTTTGATCCAATCCACCAATTTTCTTCCTCAATTCAAATGCCTAGGCATCATTCCCTTTATGAGAATAAGTCTGAGCTGTTGCTGTCCAACTCTTATGAGCAATATCCATCAATAGGAAAGTACGACTAATAGTAGGCTGCATAGAGTTAATCAACCAAGTCATAACAAGAGCATTTTCTGCAATCCACTTACTTTGTGCAGGCCCATTAGTAAGAGGATCCTTGAGAGCCCCAATAAGATAACTAGTCATTCGACGAACAGTAATACCTAGACTACAAGAATGTGATCATATCAAATAGTTGGTACCATCTAACTTAACCGGGCTAATATGAAGAGATGGATTATCACAAGAGTCCCAACACAACTCAACCCACACTCCTCACTACTCGTGGAGGCCTTGCTACCTTCTACCATGTCCACCGAACTGAATCAAACACTTACAAATCCAAGAAATTCTCACAAAAATAGACAAAAATACCAAAACAAAGGTCGCTTGATCTCAAATAACCACAAAAATCAAGCTTACTAGTGAAAAAAAAAAATTATTTATTTATTTTTACATATCGATGTCAAAAAAAAAAATGATTTCTCCTTTCCGACAATACAAAGAAAGTAGATATATGATACCAAGTTAAAGATAATATAGCACAAAAGAAGAATGAGAGGAAAAGAAACATAATATGATCATTGAGAGAGTTCTAGAAGGTTTGGAGTACATAATTACCCCTAAACACAAAAACACACAACAATTAACAGAGAACTAGGACAGGGCACTAGAGAAGTAACAAATTCCTCATATTGTTTTCACTCAGGGACAAAATGCCAAAGCGGAGTAAAAGTGAAAAAAGGAGGTTACTAAGGACTATTCAAACTTTGCAACATATAGGAAGCATTTGGATAAATGCATAATTGTGCGAATGTGTATTCTCAAGGGTGTAAAAGCGGCACATAGCTCATGGCCCAGCCTAGTGCTAACCAAGCCTAGTCCACACCCCCCGGGTTAGGGCCTTACAACCTCAGTTTAGAATTTGAAACCAATCTTGGCCTGATGGCTTAGACCTAGATAGACTGACCAACCCAACTCACAACCCACGACCCTTTCAAATTTTTGATTGTTTGGCACTCCAACAACTAGTTTGTTTTTTCCTTTTTTGAAAGGGTATAATGTTGCAAACTAGGCTAGCAATATAAAGCGTAAATCCACAACAGGTTAAGAATCCGTGCTCAGTGGGGCATTTGTTTATTAGTGCAGTAAGAAACAATCTTGCATTGCTTTGTCCATGATGGAGTCAGACTATGTCACTTATTCAACGACAGTACAAGAGGCTGTTTAGTTAAGGAGATTCCTTTAATGCCTTGGACTCAAGACTCTTGCAGACGAAGTCGTTGTGATTTATTATGATAGCATGGAAGCTTTAGCGTACAGGAGGGATCCCAAGTAGCATTGTAGAACCAAACATACACACCTTTGATTCCACTACATTACAAATATGATTATGTGAGGGGGGCTGATCCTACAACATATATCTACAAGTAGAATGGTGCCCGATCCTCTCACTAAAGCCATGGCTAGACTCATTTAAGGAGTTTGGGACTTTGTAGACTTTGACATGCATTATGGATACCTATTTGACTACGTAAATTTGGGACTTCAATGATTGTGAGCATCTTCTTCTCTTTTTTTTCCATGTTTTTCCACGTGGATGGGTCTAAAACTAATGGCAAGATGGATACTATAATCTAGCATACATTATTTTGCACGTCACCAGCTCAGATTGACCCACTCACACGGGTGCTTACCCTGACACTTATATTGCCACCAAGATGAGATGTTAAATATTTTGACACTTAAATATTTGTTGCTTAAGGAGCAAACAAAACTAATTTACATTTAAATGCCACCTTAGACGGACTTTCATGTGTGGAGTGCTCATTATTAAGCAAGACATTTTCTGTGAGATATTTCTGCATAACAGGCATATATCAATAATCTTTCATACATGCAAGGCTTGTAAGTTGTAATCAAGCAAGTGAATTTCAGGGAAATATTTTGCTCAACAAGTATACCCATAATTCATCTTTATTTTTGTTTAACATGCTCAATTCAAAAAATAAGGGCAAATTACACTGTTAGTCCTGTACTTTGGTCCTTGTGCCCCTATAATTTCAATTGAATCAATTTTAACCCTGAATTTTTTATTTTGTCCAATTGCTTCCAATTGTTAGCATTTTTTTTTTTATAGTAAATGTGCACATGAGCGGCCTGTATCATACTTTTAGAAGCAAAATTGTAAACGTGATCAATTCAGTGACTTAACCTTAACCAATACAATGAAAAGTTTCGGTTAAAAAAACCCAACAAACAACATTATCAATTGTACTAAATTGATGCAAAATCTAAAATTAATGATCAAAATTGAGCCAATTGAAATGACTAAAATGACTGTAAAAAAAGTGTAGAAAAAAACCCAAGCTTACCACATACTGCCTCTGTACTTGAGAGTATAAGGTCCACTCTCAAGAGACCGATCGAAATGGCTATGAACCTTGTGATTGCCCTTACCGCTCTGATCAAGAAGAGTCAATTCAAACAAAGCTCGAACATTGGTGCCATGGCTAGCGAGAGCGATGAAAACAGAGACGTACATTGAATTGTCCTCAGGGTTCTTGCCGTCAGGGTAGAAGTAGATGGCCCATTGGTACCCTCCGACGGTGAATGTGTCGCTGGCGATGTGTTTTCCGACTCCCATGCCTTTGGCGAGAGAGTAGCCTCTGATCACCAGCTTCTGAGAGGCGTTCACTGTCTCCGTCACCGACCGGGACCACCGCGTCGGAGAGAGGAGAGAGAGCTTTTCCGGCGATGGCGATGGTGAGGACATGATTGTTGTGTGTGAGAATTTAATTTTTCTCAGAATGAAATTGACTTTGACACATGAACAAAAAAACAAAAACAGAGAAAAAGACCTTGGGGATTTTGGAGGTTCGATTTGGGGAATTCAAATTGAAGTTGAAATTGAAAGGAAATTGTGGTCCAATTCGTTGTGTAGAGTACTTGAGCCTTTTCCACGCCTGCTTTGGAGAGCATCATCAGCAGTTTCCTTATAATAGTTTTTTTCTATTACAACTTTACAAGGGATTATTTCTTCGAAAATCATTTCTTAGCATATTATTTATCTAACCCTCTAAATATAAGTGTCATTAGAGGGGCATTGTAACTTCTTCCTATCCAATAATTTTTTATTTTATTTTGTTGAAGGCATGAAGCATGTCTGTGACGCCTCAAATTTGTTTAAACATCAAGGTAAACTAAATAAATAAAATGACTTAATAAACTAAAAAATTGACATTTTAATAGGGCATTCCAACTCTTGTACATAACCAAAGGTTCAAATAATATTAAATAAAAACTTAAAATTATCCAAATACAACATCAAATGAAACTATAAGGTCCTTAATAGCTAATATATAAGATAATAAAGTTATTCGACTTTAGTCATGATTTCAAGTCAGCCAAAACTCTAGCGTCAACTCCATTTCAGCTTCAATTATTTCCTCGCCAAAATCTGGCATAACACGCCAGGGCAACAAAAATATATGCCATGAGTTTTGCAACACAGTAAGAAAACATAACCAACCTACCATTCTTTTTAAGAGAAAAATAGTGAGATTATAACATGAGATAACAATATAATTGTAAACATAAATTACAACCATTAAAATAATTTCAATAAATTTAATAAATTAGGTGACACTCGAAATCTCACAAAAGAGATTTAACTTACCAACCACTAAGCATGACAACGGTTAATTTGAAACTCTCCCTTGGTCAAATATTTAAGTGTTACCAACCGTAACTACCAGGGATGTCCACATCTGGAGTTATATACCCAAGTACTGTCATCCGTGGTCTGCCCCAAGGAAACGGCCTGCCAGGGGTACGTAACCTCCTTGTGTGCCACCTGCACATCCACCATTATTCCAAAATAGAATACCGAAAAGGGTTCAAATAAGTCCCGTGCCATCTTAGAGTTTCGCAACACAATTTACGTGAGAATTCTCAAAACCAGGGCTCACCCTGAACAACCGGTATTGACCGTCAACCTTTAATTTCGTACACTCTTTAAAACCAAGACTCACCCTGAACAACTGGTATTAACCGTTAATTGTTAACTTTGTGTATACCGTTAATCATTTCAGTTAATTTTGATATTAATCACAAACAATTCCAATTTTTAATCACAAATAATGTTCTACCAACTCATTAAAGTTTCCAACATAAAATATTACACATGTCACACAATAATAAATAAATGAACAGAAAAATAAACAATTTATTTAAACCATTGTATGAAATAATAATTTAGATACAAAGAAAATAAACCATAGTCACACACATGCATGGATTTTTAATTTACAAGATTAGACTACCGCAATATATATTAAATAAACCACAATACACCCATACATGAATTACTAGTTTACAATATTTGATGAATTAGACTAACGCAATAACTGATTTTTATCCAAATAAATAATTGAAGTGATGATCTTAAACCTGTCCAGAAATTTTCAGGTTATACCTTAGGTAATAAAAATTATAAATAAATTATTTATACAGTTCTAAATTTCGTGAAAATGTACAGAATATTCAATAAATATGTTTGGGTCATTTTTCAAAAAGAATTTTCCAAAAATAAGTTATAAATAATTCTGTAAAATTCCCATAAATTTTATGACACAGATTTATCACATTTTCTTAAATTAATTCCATACTCTACAAATTTATTATGAAACTAGACTACTCAAATTTCATATTTTAGTTAGAAATTACCAGATTTGGCTTAACATAGAATTTTTAATAAATTTTCAAACATATAGTAAAATCTGTCTTACAGTTTTAGATTTAATTAAAATTTTGTATAAATTCGTACAAAGCTCAATAATTGTTGCAAAAATTCCTGGATGAACTAGACATCATTCTCAACAACTTTGTAGAGGAAATCATCTCAAAATTTTGAGCATAATATTGTCCAAAAATTCGTACAAGTTTCTGGCAGATTGAAGAGTTATATAATCAAACCAAATAAAATCTTTAATAATCTCTTTAATGGCACAAACAATACATGCAAGTCTAATTCCAAGATTATATCACGATTTTAAGGCTACTAATAAAAAAATAACCTTCAAATATTTAACATACAAATCACAAATTTACATACAACTATAAACAAAATTTTATCTAAATTTTTAGCTATTATAACATATGAACACAAATCTAAAAATTTAACAATTAAAAAGAATGAGAAGGTTATGAGAGTTTTCTTACTATGTTAGGTTGCTAGCGATTTATCGACCGAATTCAATTCATGGGCCGAGAAACGCTGGATAAAATTCAATTCATCTTCTCCAACAGCCGTAGCATGCACGAACAGAAGACCCAGAAATTTAGTTTCAATGTCACCAGTTCAAATGCTTGTATCTTCTTCATCGTAACTCCGTTTTATCTTATTTTTCTGTCATTGGATTCACCTCACGGCCTAGTTTTTGGTTCACTACTCACACGCCTCGTTTCGTCTCTTTTTGCATGCCGTCGGATCTCCAAAATTTGACGAAAATATAAGATTATTTTCCTACTGTCTCGGACATTTTTTCGAACCATCTTTCGAACTCCATAACTTTCTTAATTCTTAACGGTTTTACTTCATTATTTCGCCAATCTCTTCAACTTATTTCGTACTTCATCTTACATGACCTATTTTTCTCACTTCTTTCTGGAATGAATGGTTTTGGCATGCCGAAAGTAAGCCGAAAACCAACTTTTGAAATTCAAAATAAACTTCTCTAACTTTGTTTGTTTCTCCTCCATCTTCCTTCTTCTTCTCTTTCTTCACCTACAACACTTTGTGAATGGTGGTTCTAGATGATAATGGAAATAGGTGATGGTGGTGGTGGCGGTCCGACGGTGTGCCGGTGGTGGAGAAGGTCGCGGGTTGGTGATAGTGTGGGTTAAGGCCGTGGCTATGGAGGTCGGGGAAGGAGGAAAAACACAGATAAAGAAGGAGAAAGAGAGTTTTGAGAATGAGCGGTGGAGAGAAAGAGAGGGAACCGAGAGAGATGAAACTGGAAGTGAAGAGAGGTGAGGAAGACTTAGGCTCAATTTATGGGCAAAATGAGGAAGATGAAAAGAAATAAAAAAAATGAGAAAGGGAACACCTGGTGGTATGGCATGGCATGTTCACCACGTTTTCTTTTGTTACAGAGAATGATAGCACGTGGAAGGTAGGAGGTGAGAAAACATGGGGGGCAAACCCATGGTTTTCGATTGGATTTTAGTACAGAAAATATTAGGTTTCAGTGTAATTTGATTACAAAAAAAAAAATAGAGAAAAATATAATAAAAATATCATAAGGTACATAAATTAATATAATATAAAGTTAAAAATATTTTATTTTATTTTATTTTGAATAAATTTTCAGTATAAAATATACAGACTATTAAATTCAAAATATTGTGAATAATTATTTAAGAAAATTAAATATATATATATATATATATATATATTTTTATTATATAAAATACGGGGTTTCACAATGTCCTTCCGGATGTTCTTTCAGATATCTTGTAAGTGTCTACAGCTAGAGAAGGAAAATACTCAAAATTGGCTTGATCAGTCAATCGCTCCTTCTTTATTTTCGACTGCTTTGATTTGCTGTTTTATACTCTGTTTTGGGCATGTTTTGCACTTTGTCAAACGATGTGTCAATCTCTCAAAAACAAAAAATTAAGGGTGTGTTTGGGATGCAACTTTTGGGACTAAAATAGTTGATAAGACAAATATTATATCTAAATTATAATTATTTTATTTTTCTCTCATAATAACCATCAGATCAATTATTCAAAAAAAATTAAAAAAATCATTTCAAACATGACTTTTTAACCATGTTAAAATAATTAAAAAGTCAAGTAAAATAACCAAGAGCTCCAAAACGAGCACTTAGTGTCAATAAGACACAACATGTCACATGCCACACATAGATCACAATCGGTTGTGATTTGTAGCTCGAAATGGTGAGGCTCGAAAGTGGCTCGACTTTGCCAAATTGGGTTTTGGGTTCTGGGTTCTGGGTTCATCAACATACCCTTGGGTAAACCTTTTTTCTTCTTCTTCTGTACAATTTTCTTCATCAACAATTTTTTTTGAACAATTTTTCTTCATCACCCACACAAATCTAGAAAATCAAACCACCCACACAAATCAAACCCAAACCCCCCCCACACACACAGCAGCAGCAGCAAAATCACCCACCCACACACACACACACACACACACACACACACACAGAGAGCAGCAAACCAGCACGAGCCTCGTCGGCGGCAGCACCAACCTTGGGTCGTCGTTCGTCGTTCGTCGTCCGCCGTCGTCGGCAGAACCAGCACGATCGCGTCGTCGGCAGAACCAGCACGATCGTCCGCCGTCGTCCTCTGTAGTCGGCAAAACCAGCACGAGCCTGCCACCGTCTTCTCTCTTCTTCTTCTTTTCTTCCTCTTCTTTCTTTCCTCTTCCTCTTTTCTCATTCTCTCTCTCTTTCTCTCTCTCTCTGTATTCGAATGCAAGAAAAAAAAAAAAATCAAAACCCAAAACGACGTCGTTTTGGGTTTCGAGCCAAAATCGGGCCACTAATTTCGAGCTACCAGCCATTTTCCGATCACAATACATTGGCTTTGTTTGATGCAACTTATTATAAATTAAAATTTAATAATTATAAAACAAAAACTAAAAACACCGTTTTTATAATTTTCAGATAATCAACTTTTTTCAACATATTTAAGTTATTTCTACATATGCTCAATTTGAAAACTTGACTAAAAGTCAAAAGTCAACTTTTAACCTATTTTAAGTCACATTACCATTATACTTTTTTACACATTTTTTTTAAAAAAATGCAAAAAAAGTCAAAAAATTAATTTTTAACCAACTTTTCAAAATAACTTAATAAGTTGTGAGTAGGACTTATATTAAATAATTTGACACATACTTCTAAATTAAAATAAATTATAATTAATTCATTAAGTTGCAACAAATAAAATCATTATATCTCAGACTGTTCTGTTATCATTCAACACAAAATTACAGGCTTATTTCTTCGACTAATTACAAGCGACACGGGATTAATTACAAGTGACACCGGATGGGGGCATTACCTGTCTGTGCCATGAATAACACCATTTAACGCCTCCTTCAAAATAGAGAAATTAGGAAATAAATGAAAACAACGACGGATAACACCTCATTAAAATTGAGAGATTAGAAATGAATGAAAAGGATTGTCAGTGGTGATTATTAACTTGTTATAATATTTTTCTTTTATAAGAGAAAACATTATATATATATATATTTTTAAGAAAAATTAGTGAAATATTCATTTCTAACTTTGTGTAGTAGGAAAGATTTAAATATTTTTTTTATTAGGTAAGGTCTTTCGATGAAATTTCATTATGATCATATGTGATCATATCAGATAAATTTCTCTATGTCGAGGTCAAAATTTCTCTGAGTCGATGTAACGCCCCCAAAAGTACACGACAAATATAACCCAAAAGCATATATAAATGACAACATAAATCAGAGTATAATATTCTTTCATTTCATAACATAAGTAAATGCCCTATAGGCTTACATTTTTTTAAGTCTTGGCTTGGTTATAACAAAAGAGAGACTAGCTCATACAATTAAAGCCCTAGGCTATACAAAAATGAGACAAAACAAAGAAGCTCTTGCTTCCCAAAAGTCCCTCCAATGCTATTGCCTTGGTAGAGGCTTGCCATCAATACCTGAAAATGTTTTTCCTAAATAGGGTGAGCTACAACCCAGCAGGAATAATCTAACACAATACATGAGGTTTAGCAGAGATATAAGTACAATGTGCATTTACAATACTTGTGATATAACATTCATAATTTCATAAATTCATAAGATACCAAATCCGATTCTTGATCCATTCTCCTTCAATTCATTTCCGGTTTATTTACCCCTTTCAATTCATGAGTCAATTTTATTATTTCTTTTATAACCAAATGAGACTACAACTCAATGGTTCTACAATTCCACAATCAACACACAAACACTTCAAACTGTTATTTTACGGATATTTCGTCAGTGAGATCGACACCCATGTATAAATTTCAGGACTTTCACCTAGGACACTCCGGCCAACTTAATTATAATGGAGTCCATCACATTTCTCGTCCCAAACAGTGGAGTCCATCTCCTTTCTCCTCCCAAACAATCATACATATACAATGTATTTAAAAACATAATCACACATAGAGTACATCCTATTTCTCCTCCCAAATAATCATACATATACAATGTATTTAAACATAGTCATATTCAATGACAACCAACAAGAGATTAGTTTCAATTTACCTAATCTTCATACAATTTATACAACAATCATAACTATCCTCCACTGATAGCCCAACATAGTTATTTCTAAACAGATATACAATCTCAAGAAAGATAGTTTATTCAAAATTTCCAAAGGTGTGAGATAATACATATCCAATTTCATCATTTATATCTATAATCATCCAATTTCACATTTCCAATGTCAATTTCAATTATTTATACAAAATAACATTTTGATCCAATTAGGGCAAATTCTCTCCATTCCAAATATCAACCCATGTACCAAAATCAACCATTTTAACACAACGTGGCCTTACATTCAAACCCCATACTCATTTATTTTATATTCATCAAAAACCCCCTCTTTTCATTTCATACCAAAACCCTAAGTTTGATCAAATCACTTCCAAAACCCACCATTGTTACACAATGACAAATAACTAAGTTAAAAATCATATGAGAGTGTAGAAAAATCCCTACCTCAAGAAGAGAAGATGAGCAAAGCAAGGTTAAAACTCCAAAGACACCGAAACCCAAGTTTGTTCGGATCAAAGTGAAGATCTTGAGAAGCTCTACCTTTTTAACAAAGGAAATAGGGTGGAGAAATCACTAGATCTAGATGGAAATGTATAGAGAAGGTAAGTTTTAGAGAAAGAGGGTCTCACTTTAGGGCTTTTTGAAGAATAGATCTGAAAAAGTAATGTAAGAAGTCATTTTTCCGATTTGATATATGCACAGTCCGCTCAAGTGAAAGAGTTGAAGCTCGAGTGTCAGATACAAAATTTTGTTCCGCTGGAGCGCAAAAGTGGCCCGCTGGAGCGCAAAAGTGGCCCGCTCGAGCTCAGAATACACACATTCAGAACTTTTACAGATAATAGGCAGACCGCTTGAGCGCAATAAAGTCCGCTCAAGTGCCAACCCGCTCGAGCGTGAAAAACACCACTCCAGTACTTTTGCAGACATGCAAAGTACTGAGAGTTTGCAGATCCGACTCAAGCGCAAGAAAGGCCGTTCGAGCGAAGGACCAAAAATCTGGGCAACACAAGTTTTGAAAACCAAACAACCAACCTGTTCCAAACACACCCAACAAGCCCAAATAACCAAATTTAAGGAGAAATAAAGAAAAAGGGCAATGACCAATATTCAGAAACCACACCAACCCGAGTCCGGAATACAACAAGTGACGGGTCAAACTGGAATTGCTATAGTCGAACCAAAATTTCTCTAAGTTGAATTTTTTCTGTGAAGATATTGAGGGACCCTAACTACTATAAAAATATTGTGTGCCATTTATCTTATAAAATTTTAATATTAGGGATCTTAAAAAAAATTCTCCTATTTTTTATTTCTTCTCTGGATTAGTTAAATAAGAGGAAGACCAATTTTTTTTTTTTTTTTTTTTAACTTCACAAATTGTTTATTTTCTTTTTTGAGATTAGATTGATGGATGGTAAAGGAGGATTTTAATGGTGATTTAGATGGCGGTGTAGAAGGCAAAAGGTGTACGTTGTTTGTGATGGTTTTGATGGTGGTGAAAGGGGGTGGTTTGGATCGTGGTGTGCTTATATGGGTGTAAATAAAATAACGCTCAAATAGATTTTTATACAAAAGTATGTTGAGAGTATCACAAAAGTTTTTTTTTATTCTATATGAAAATCTTATACAATAATTCTATTCTTATAACATTACACTTGTGAAAATAAAGTCATTGTAGAAGAGTTAGAGGAAAATGGGATATAGTGTATAAAATGTCTCGCTAAAGTGACCGCGAGCAACACGTTATCATTTTTCATGAAAAACATAGTCAAAGGTATTTTCTAATTGGATAAATTATACACAAATTGAAGAATTAAAGGACAAATTGTCACAATAAAAATTGAGTGCTGTTATTAGCACCTACTAAAATTCTTTGGACCTCCTAATTTATAATTTTTTAAATTATAATTATACCTAAAAGTAAAAATTACATTAAAAGACATTATTAAATAGAACACTTACCTATCAAATAAGAACTAATACTCTATAATATTGAACACCCACCCCCACTCCCACTTCCACCCCCACCCCTAACTATACGTATTTCATGTTTGTAAACCCTAAACCTATTACTCTTCATAATCAACCAACATAAACTCTAACTCTATAAATCCTGAATATGTCATCTTCATCACTATCATCAACCCTATTGAACCAGAAAGTTTTGCTTCAAGTATAACGTATACTTTATCACTTATTTCATCGTGTAGAGCAATGGAGGATGAGGACAACATTTCTAATGAGATTGAGTTTATCTGTCTTGCATTAATATTCTCGGTCGTTTTCAGTCGTTCTTCTTTTGTTCAAGTTGTTCGGTACTAGTTTGCCGACTGTTAGGATTATGTTTGGTAATATAGTACTGAACATAATCCTTTAGTTCAATACATGAGTTCCGAACATTAATGCAGATAGTCAGTACTGCTAAACCGAATATAATCTTTATTTTCGACACTGTTGAACTGAACAAAGCCATTAGTTTCGGGACTGTTCGACCGAACATAAATTTTTCAATTTTGAAATTACATTCACACATGTTTTCAAGGTGATGCTTCGATTAGAGTTAGTAATGTTGATTCAGAACTTGTAATGGATTATAGTAATGAATTTGTCACTCATGAGATGAGTCTTTGATTGTTTTAAAAATAATGTACCTTTTTTGTCCTTTTTTATGTGCAATAATTGGTTAGTTTAATTTATTTATTTCAGATATTCAAGAGTCAAGATGAGTTAATTCGATGGGCACGTCAAATTGGAAGAAGAAATGGATTCATTATTGTCATGTAGAAATCAAATGGGGCTGGTATTCGTGGTAGGAAGCCAAGACTTAGACTAGCTTGTGAGATGAGTGGATCTTATAAGCACACTCGAAAAAACAGCAAGCCTAAGACAAAAAAAGCAAGATCGACTGGTACTAAAAAATATGAATGTCTTTTTTTATTGAAGGGTAAAAAATTAGTCACAAATGATGACTGGATCTTGATGGTTGTTTGTGGTGTGCATAATCATCCTACTGCAGAATATCTTGAGGGTCATTCTTATGTTGGAAGCTTGTCACATGAGGAAACCTCTTTGTTGGTAGATATGTCAAAGAGTATGGTACAACCGAGAAAGATATTGGTTACGTTGAAACAACGTGGTGATGCAAATGCTTCCACAATTAAGACACTTTACAATGCACGTCATAGGTATAAAGTTGCTGGGAAAGTTGAGAGATCTCAAATGCAACAACTATTAGGTCAGTTAGCAGTGAACAAGTACATTGAGTGGCATAGGAGCTGTGCAGATACTGAGACAGTGACTGATTTGTTCTTTGCACATCCTACTAGTTTGAATTTGTTACGTGCATTTCCAAAAGTATTGTTGATAGATTGTACTTATAAGACCAATAGATATCGGTTGCCCCTTATGGAAATTGTAGGTGTGACATCGACAGACATGACTTTTTAAGTTGCATTTGCATACCTCCAGTATGAGAAGAAGGATAGCTATGCATGGGCACTTGGTATTTTGCATAGTATTATGGATGAAGATACTCTTCCTTCTGTTATTGTCACAGATAGAGAATTTGTCACAACCCGCTCCCCGTACCTAATGGTTAAGCATCGTGATGGCCAGTAACTGAAGTTATCTCCGGCCAATTCTTAAACAAATAAATAAACGCGAGTGGAAGTAAAATTTAAATAAAGGTACCAAAATAATCATTGGAGCTTATATTTTTATTACAAAATTTACTGACCAAAAAGGTCGATATTTATATAGAGAAATCTCATAAAAATACTGTGTATGTGTCTATTCCGCAACCTGACTTTCCAAAAAGCTATTTCTGAAGTGCATTATTTCCTAAAAATTGGTAAACAACTATAAGCATATGGTAGAGTGAGAAATATTATACCAAGAGTATAAGGGACACGAAATAACCATGGATAGTTAGTTAGGCCAAAACATTTAAGATAACTTAGTCGGAACAAATAATCCTTTAAGTAGCAAAATTGAGATTATGTAAATAAATAACCATAACTACGGTAATTTGGTAAACATATCATTTAAGTAGCAGAAGCTGAAATACATAAATTATGTAAGTAAATGACCATAACCACGGTACTGAACAGAACAGAACAGAGGTCACAGAAGTGACAGTCAGAACAGAGGTACGGATTCAAGAGGTGGCTCGTACGGATTCTAGAGGTGGCTCCCACAATAGTGTAGCACTTAGCTCCGCACAAAACAGAGGTACGGATTCAAGAGATGGCTCGTACGGATTCTAGAGGTGGCTCCCACAATAATGTAGCACTTAGCTCCGCACAGCATTTTGCTCCGCACATAACAGAGGTCAATAGATCGGAGGGCCACAAAGTAGTCAAACAGAGGCCAAAGGTTATTTAAGTCCCCAAGGCATGGGACTCCCGTGGTGGTACTTACAAAACATAATTGTATATAAGGTCATAGCCAAATATTCTTTAAAATGTAAATAAACATATCCATGGGTTTCCTTTTAAGCAAATAGGGTTCAGAAAATAATCCATGTAACTAAAACCTTTATAAAACATAACTTTTATTAATATACTAATAAAACATAACTTGTATAAAACAGATTTTGGTAAGTCAAAATATATGTAAAATATATTATGGTAACCCAAGGTATAATATAACTCACCTTAACTTTAATACCTTACTCTTTCTTTCCTCTATTAAAGACCCTTTCAACTTCCATTATTCTTTTCCTCATTTCCTCTCTTTCTTCCCTTCCTTTCTCCCTTTCTTCTCTTCTTCCTTTCCTTTTTCTTTTTTCTTTTCTTTCCTTCTCTTTCCAGTGAACGCCTCCTCCATTTTATAGGCGGGAGAGAGCATACGTGGCAGATTCGATAATAATTATAAAGATTCATTCTTATCTTTAATAGATATTTAAGATAATTATACTTTGATCCAGTATTTTAATATAATTATATAAATTAATTAATTCTTAATTAAATTACACTTTATCATATACTAATGAAAAATTAATTATTTATTTTACTACCACACCCATTATTATTATTTATATTTTGACCCTTAAACTTTTAATAATTATATTATTTTACAAAATTACGCATAATAATATATAATAAATTATATATTTTCCTAACTGAGATTAAATAATATTAGTATAAATTCTACAGAATAATTAAAAATCTGGGTTGTTACAGAATTGGCCCTTATGAATGCCATACGTACGGTGTTTCCTAGAACTACAAATTTGTTGCGTAGATGGCATATTGGTAAAAATGTACTTGCTAATTGCAAAAAGATATTTGAGACAAGAGATAAATGGGAAATGTTTATAATACAACAAGTTGGGTCTTGGATGACGATTTTTTTTTTCTCCAAAGAGCTAATTTTGTCACTATAGATATTTGTGAAGAAATATTTTCATCACCGGGTTCGTCATTGAATGTTTGTCACTAAAAAGCATCGTGACGAAAAATAATTTCGTCACCAATGAAATTACTTCAGTGACGAAACTTTTTGTCACCAATAAAACAACATTTTGTCATTAAAAATCCTCATTTTCGTCACCAAATAATTATTCAGTACTACATTTATAACTTTAGTTGACGAATAAATTAATTTGTCATACATGTTGATCATTGATGAGGAAATAATTTCGTCACAATAAGATGTAAAGTTGACGAAAATTTTCGTCTCCAAACGTCATACATGGGTGACAAAATATATTTCGTGGCAAAAATATATATATGAGACCAAATTTTTTGTCACCAAACAACCAAATCAATGAAAACTTTCATATATAAATTGTAATAATTTTGTCACAAAAAATATTTATTAACGACGAATAATCACTTTGTCATAATAATAAGTACAAATGACGAAAAAAATTCGTCACTAAACTTGTCTCATATTTTATATTTCAATTTAAATTATTATTTTACAAATATCCCTGCTCATATCCCAATAGCCTTTTAAATGTAGTAAAAAATCCATTAGCTATTATACACCACTCCACAAAAAAAATTCACTAAAAAATTTATATTATAAATCAAAATATATCCATTAAACAAATTTAATAATAATCCATTAAGTATAACAAAAAAAACCATCAAAGCAAATCCCAAAATAAACTAACATTGAGTTCACAAAAAAAAATCAACACTCAATCTTGATTTGCAACTAAAACTAAGTATCGGTTCAAAAAAAGAAAAATTCAACACTTGATCTTCATTTGCAAGAATGCTTCCAAACGTCATCAAAAACCAATCTGCAAAGAAAATAAAGAAAAAAAACATTAATATATTATCAATTACATCTAAACTCATATTTAAATAATTTTATTTTATAAACCAATTTAGTAGAGATGCATATAACAATCCAAAACTTCAAAGAGTTGAGGTGATCTTTGATGATAACCAACACGGATAACAGAAGACGACAAAAGATTGCAAGAATACCATGTATCACTAGCACTATTGCCAACAAGAACCAGAGAGAATCACAAGACATGTTTGACACAAACTAATCAGCCCACGATTTTTACAGGAGTTAACATTTTTGTTGAACTTCTAGACCCCTACGTGTAAATTATCCAAAAAAAAGATTGATTCAATAATTGTAGCCACGTGATTTAATCATGTTTGTCTTGGAAAAAGTAGTCAATCTATTTTTAAAATCATACCTGTTGTCCCTTTTTTTTTATAAAGACAAATATGGTGAAATCATGTGGTCACGATTATTTTTTTCATGAATAATCTTCACATAGATCTATAAAATTAATAGATCAAATCACCACAGTTGGGCCCACAGTATCTAGCCCAGTCCACACAGTGGATTGGAGACAAGCTCAGCCCTTTCAGAAAAATGATTGGCCGAGTAGGATCACTATCTTGACTAAAAATTAAAAGCACCCACAACCTTTCACAGACTAAAAGCAAAAAAGTGCGCCAACATCAGCGTTGTTAACTTATTAGATGAGGTCGACCAACCATGGTCATAATTGACAAGAAATAAAAGCACCAGAGTAGTGGAGGAAAAAACTGGATAGTTTGACAAAATCCTGCTTCGCTTGATTATCCTAGTCAACATCAGGAAGTAAAACACTGGTAATAAGCCATTTAAGGAAATCCTATTAAAATTTGTCTACCTACCGTACCAGCAAGTGCATACGCTACAACTAAGGGAGGCGAAGCAAGATAGTTTGCTCTTGTGAGTGGATGAACACGACCTTCAAAGTTTCGGATTCCAAAAAGCACAGTAGCAGCAATAATATTTGTAGAATAAAGCACTAAGTCATTAGAGAAAAAATTCAGGGACATAACGAACAACTACGTATAAACAAGAATGATACCATTCTCTGAAATTGCAGAAGCAACTGATTCATCAAGTTCCCCGGAATTCCCAATACATGTTGTGCAGCCATAACCAACAATATGAAAGCCCTGCTGGTTTAAGTACTTTTGCAGGCCACTACAGGCACCAAAGCCACAGACAAAATTCAGTACCTGATATGCACATGGTAGACATCCAAAGAAATAACTTGAACTAACTAATGACTTCCAAAAAATGTAATCAGTACCTCTGCTGCAAATATTTTGTGACAACTCCAGAACCTGGGGCCAGGCTTGTTTTTATCCATGGCTTGATCTGTTGATAATCACATATAAGACACTCATCATACACAATGATATACAAGTAAGATTAAGGTGTAGATAACTGCTCCTTTTTCTCTCTATCTAGTTTGTTAATATTATTTATAGACATGCATTTCCACTGGATTCAAGTTAAAGAACAGAAAGCATTTCAAGAAGCCAATACCTACCTCCAAGCCCAATTCACAAGCTTTCTTTGCAACAAGACCAGCTCCAAGCATCACACTAGGGTTTGATGTATTTGTGCAACTTGTGATGACAGCTATGACCACGCTACCATGCTTGAGCTCAGCAGGCTGTCCATGGAATAAAAATTTTGCAACTTTGTCCTGCTCCTCCTTGGGTATGCCAAAGCCCTGAATGAATATAAAATATTACAGAATCAGAAAAAAATAGCTGAAGGTCCTCACATTGTGACTCGACCACAAATGTGACTGATAGTCCCATCCCATTTACACACTACACAATCAACTCATAGAATCAGACTACATAGACCAAAAGAGGATGAAATGTGCTAAGTTTGTATCAATTAATGAAATAATGGCAGAACCACAATCTGGAAAACCAAATTATAGCAAATCCAAGCAATAGCTGTTTTCATCTTACTTTCAATCCAACTTTACTATCGAGACATAAATGCCAGTCAGCCTTCATGTCTTTTAGAGGAACTCGATCATAAGGCCTGTTTAAAAAATAAAATAAAAAAAAGAACTATACATATAAGCACACAACAATAACATGGAAGTGCAAAACATTTGGTGCCAGAACTGAGAATAAAACATTACCTTTTTGGTCCTGAAACACAGGGTTCTACATCTGCTAGGTCCAACTCTAAATATGATGAGAATACTCTTTTTTGTAGAGGCTTTGAAATAATCCCATTAGCCTCAGATGTAAGAATGCCAAGAAGAAATGCATACATGTAGGAAAATAACAAAGAAGGGAAGAAATTTTGTTTTCTACCTCATTGTAATCAACAAACATTTTGTTTGCACGCAAATAAGCTTCAATCATAGCCACCTATGAATTATTTTAGCAATAGCAGTCAGAAATTTAGATGAGAAATCCATCAACCAAATATAGCGCACAACAAAAAATAAGGAAACAAAAAGAAAAAGAAAAGACAAACGCACAGTCTCATCACTCCTTCCAGTTAATTTAAGGTACTGTAATGTGACATGATCTACAGGGAAGAAACCCATGGTTGCTCCATACTCAGGGAACATATTTGCAATAGTGGCCCTATTGGCCAATGATAATTCGCCCATACCTTCACCTATACCCACATAAAAATAAAAATAAAAGGAATTAGAGCCATACACATACTCAAAATAGATGTGCAACAACCAAATTCGCTGTCCAAGTATAAAAATTTCATTTGACGGTCTGTATGTTCAGAATAGAATTTCATTTGGCAGCCCATGAATTATTCAAACATTACAAAACTGTAGCATGTGTTCGTCATCCAGTAGAACAACTAAACAATATGGCCCATTTTAAAAATATTACTGCAAATGTTCGATAAACCAAAAAATGCAGAATACAAATGAGAAGGAAGTTAACTTACTCTGTTACTTTATGGAATACCAAGAATGTTACCCATCTCACCTTCTCCAAACCCACACAACATTTCCTTCTTTTTGTGACCCCAATGTAGAAAAAATGATACTCAATACAATCCCCTAGTTGCCACAAAACCCATTGCTCCATTAAGGAAGCACACAAACATTTTAAGGTAAAATAAGCATATAAATAAACAATTGACGATCAGTCTCCAACATATTCATATGCATAGACTGATCCAATTTTGGGGAAAAGATACAATAAGAGAGAGAAAAAAAAGAAAGAAAGAAAAGACCATCCATACTTCAAAGGAAAAGCAAGCACATAATAAGGGAAAAGAAAAGATTAAGCCCCAATAGATAGTTTATTTTCTAGAAACAGGAATTGAAAGTATAAAAGTTAAGAGTAGTGTTTTTTTTTTTTTCCTCTTTTTATCTCCTCATTTATTGAACAGAGAGGATAGCATCAATATCGATTGGTCAAAAGATTGCAAAAGTCTCAATATTTGATGACAACCTTCCTACAAAAATCTAAGTAAGAAAGAATTTTAATCTAAAATGCAACACTTATCTAAAAAAACAATTGATACACCACAACAAGCCTATTTAACGTTATGTATCAATTTTAGAGATCTGCAAAACCAACTAAACGATCAACTCTAAGTCGTGTTCCAGACAAGAAAAACACTAAGTGATTTGGCTCATTCTTTAAAGGGATAACAAGAATCATGACAAACCATCAACAAATTTTACCAACATAATCTCCCAAAGGAGAAACTAGACGAGACAAATTAACGAACTTTCTAATAGGTAATTTTGAATCATGTGTACTCTGCGTGTCTCATTAGTTTCAAAAATTAGGGAAAACACTAATTCTGCAAATTAGGGAAAACAAAGATAAAAAAAAAATAGAGAAATTGAGTGAGAGAGAGATAGAGGACCCATATCTGAAAATAGAAAATTAGAGAAATCGAATAATAAGAAGAGCTAATGGAATAGAACACGCGACACTGAAGGAGAAGGGCGGATGGGCTCGGAGATGCAACGTCGGCAACGGCACTGAAGGAGGAGAACGGGTGACGTCGGCGGCGGTGCTAGAGGAGAACACGCTAAAGGAGGACAAGGGGTGCTAAACAAAGAGACCTAACTTGTGTATTGTTTTGACACACACAGAGAGAGAGAGAGATGAGAGAAAACTGATCAACACAACCAAAAAAAAAAAAAAAAAAAAAAAAAGGGAAAAAATTTTGTAGTCTATTTTTCATTACCGCTCAATATATCAAAATTTTTCTTCCAAAATTAATGATAAAATAATTTCCTCATTAAAAAATTTAAAATATTAAAAATTATTAGTGATGAATATATATTTCAAAATATTTAAAATCAAGTTTCTCAAAAATAAAAACAAAAAAAATATTAGTGACGAAAATATATTCCTCACTAATAATTTTATAATTTGTGACAATTTTTTTTCTCACCAAAAGTTTCAAAATTTTGGCACCATCAAAAAAAATTAGTGGGAAAAATTTAGGTGACGAAACTTAATTTTTTTCTCACCTAAAAGTAAGTATTTATTAACGGAAATAAATTTCGTCACCTATTATTTTTATTTTTTTTTATACGTGACAAAATTTATAATTCCTCATGGATTATTCTTATTTAGTAACGAAATTTGTTCACTAATTTTCGTCACCATACCAAAACAGAGAATAAGAGAAAGAGACACAAAAAAAAAAAACAAAGAGAAATCACGTACCAAATCACCGAGCGAAGAAGATGTGGCGGTTACCAGCAAGGCTACTAGTGGCGGTTACCGGCAAGGCTACTAGTGGCAGCGGGGATCGGCAAGGCTAATAGAGGCGACGACGATGGCAATCGGCGTGGTGGAGGAGCAAGAGGTAAGACAAATTAATACCCTATTGAGAGAGAGAGAGAGAGAGAGAGAGAGAGAGAGATAATAAACAGAAAAAGAGTAAAAAAATTAATACCCTATTTTTTTTATTGCCGCTCAATATATCAAAAATTTCCCACCAAAATTAGTGACAATATTATTTCCTCACCAAAAGATATCAAAAATATTAAAACGTTTTGGTGACGAAAATATATTCCTCACAAATAATTTTATAATTAGTGACAAATTTTTTTCTCACCAAAAGTCCCAAAATTTTGGCGCCACCCAAAAGAAGTAGCGAGAAAATTTTTGGTGATGAAATTTAATTTTTCCTCACTTAAAATGAAGTATTTATTGACGAAAATAAATTTTGTCACCTATTATTTTTATTTTTTTATTATATGTGACAAAATTTACAAATTCCTCACGAATTACTTTTATTTAGTGACGAATTTTATTTTCTTCACTAGTTTTCGTCACCATAGGTTACTTTTGTTGTAGTGAATATGTTGGTTATGTTATTGTCTGAAGAAGTATACAGGCAACTACTATCTTTGTTACATAGTGATTTCAGTACTTATCAAGATGCACTTCATTATGTTACCTCATCTTGGTTGGATACAAAAAAGGTACGTGGTTTACTAGTACGGTATGTAATTGTGTCATATTGTCTACTTTATTGTCTAACATTGGCATTGGGCTGTGATAGGTTCACCGGCTTCGATCATTGAATCCAAATTGCTTTTTAGAGGCATTCCCTTTAGAATTGAGACAATATATTAAATACGTTAAGGATGTTGCAGCAAATGGCAATTGTGGGTTTTGAGCTATTGCTGGTTTGATAGGTTTTGGAGAATGATGGTTACAAGTGAGAAAAGATTTACTTAAAGAGTTGCATGTGCATAGTGACCATTATAGGAAATTATTTGGATCACAAGAGAGAATCGATGACTTTACCAATATCTTGGCATATTTTAAACCAAACCCTAGGTTGGATCGGTGGATGACGATGCCTGACATGGGTTATCTTATATCGTCTTTCTTCCAAGTTGAATGACCATTCACCAACTTTAAAACCATGATTTAAGCATTTAAGTATTCCACTGCAACATAAAATTTAAAATTAAAATAAAATAAAAAAAGAATTAGTAAAGTCGAAACAAAATTTAAAACATTAAATTAATGTAAGACAATGACTTACATCATTATGCCAAATTTTTAATGCGACATGACAATGAAAACTCTTTAAAATTGAAGGATCATCTAGCCCTTCAGGAAAAGGTCCAGTAAGATCTTCATTGACTTTTTCAATTGTATCTATTGGTTGGTCTTCATAGTCATCCATGTCTGTTGGTTCATCACCCGGATCATCATTTATGTCTGTTGGTTCATCACCCGACCCCATATCTATTGGTTCATCACCCAATTCATCACCTGTAATGCCCGCATCCTTTAATCCTTTGGAGAGTGTGCTTAATATCCTTACTTTTATCTTGTGAGTCTTTGGAGTTGTTGTTTATTGGTTTTGAAGGAGTACAATCCGATTTAAACTCGTTGGGTTTGTTCGTTCGTGTTTGTTCTTGTCAAAAGTTCCTTGGAAACTTAGAAATTTTGCTTTGGGGTCGACACTAGCCTTTCTAAGGGTCGACCCTTGCATGTTGTCATGTTTCTGGAAGTGTTGCTGGAAAATAGGGTAGACACCAGCCTTCCTAAGGGTCGACCCTTACCTGTTGGTGAAGTTTCTAGAGGTGTTGCTAGAAAATAGGGTAGACACCAATCTGGAAAGGGTTGACCCTCTTATGTTGCAGAATTTCTGTGTTAGTTGCTGGAAAATAGGGTTGACTCCCTCTTGTCTAAGGGTCGACCCCCTTGCTTGTACCTGATTACCTTTTCTACATAAAGGGTCGACCCCCCTGCCCAAAGGGTTGACCCCTGCGTGTTTTTTTTTTTTTTTTCAGATTTTTGGACTGGTTTGGGCCCTACTTTTTGGAAGTTTTGACTTGTTCCTTTCATTTGACTTTGGGGCTATTATTCTATTATTACCTTGTTACTATAAATAGGCTCCAAACATATTTTATTTCACTTTTTCTTCTCTTTCCTCTCTCTCAAATTGTGAGTTCTCCTCTCTCTCTCTAAACCCAAGCTTTTAGCACTAAGACCTTTAGATCTACTCACCTAGAGTGATCTTTTCACTATGGTCCTTTGGGGAAAAGTGTAGATCTCGTCAAGGGCTTCTTTTTGGTCCGAATGGTTCGTGGTTTCGTCGCCATTGATGTTTGGGTCGTTATCTCTTGGCTTCAAGAGGTAGGGATTTCTAGTTCTCTTTCAATACCCTCGTTTATGGATAGATTTGTGGTATTTTCTTTATATAAAAACAAAAGTTCACATTTTTATGCATATTGTAATGAATCATGAGATTGGGGGTTAGGGTTTGAAGAGAGTTGGGTTTATTTGTTGGGTTATTATCTTGGGTCATGAGTTTGGGTGTAAAAGTAATAGAAGGGTTAGAATAAAATGTGTTCTGTGAAAAGCTTTAATTTCTCTTAAAAAAAAAACCCTAGTTTGGCTCATAAAGATGGTTAATGGTTTTGCTTCAATTGATAGTAGAATCATGAAATCGAAGTGTTAAATTACACATGTACAAGTTTAATTGAAATTTTAAAGAGTTTGCAAATTTATGTAAAAGTTGTAAGTGAACCCTTAATGTTGATGTTTTAGATTATGTTATAATGTGAACCAAACTTGGGGGAAAAGAAATTACTAATGGTATGGATGATATAAACTTTGTGTTGAAATGGTTGTGTTGAATCTTGTTGTGTGTTATGTGAATGGTATTGGGTTATGTTGTGTTGAGTTGGTTGAGTTGTGTTGTGTGGAATTGAGTTGTACTGGGTTGAGTTGAGTTGTGTTGTGGTTGGTACCCGCGCGGGGAGTTAAAAAAAATGGTTTTTCGGTGCCCACAACCGTCCATATAATAGCCGGTAAATGTGGGGGTGGTTTGAATTCAAGGTGCGCAATTGCCTTGTCTAGGCTTATCGCTGGACGAATGTGGGAAAGTGTTTTTGGGTGTCCACACAGTCCTTCCGTATTGTAGCCGGCGAAAGTGGAAAAATGAATTTTGGGTGTCCACACAGTCCTGCCGTATTGTAGCCGGCAAAAGTGGAAAAACGGATGGTTTTCGAAAATGTTTTGGGTGCCCACGTCTTGCCGTATAATAATCGGCAAATGTGGGGGATGGTTTTTAGAAAAAAGAAAAAAAAAGTTGAAAATGGTTTTCAAAAAAAGATATGGTTTTTGAGAAAATGATTTTTGGAAGTTCACTTCCCGTCGTATAATAGCCGGCAAAAGATGAAATGTGCTATGAATTGGGAGCCCGCTATCCCGCCGTATCAAGCCGGCAAAAGGTGAAATGTGTTATGAAGTGTGTTGAGGTCAGTGATGATATATGTGACTTGTGATGAACTTGTAAAATTACCATTTGATGTGTAAATTGGTATGGAATGGAAATGCATATCGAAATTATTTGAAAAGAATGGATAATGAAATGGTAATGGGATAAGGGGTTAGTGATAAAGAACTCACCAGGTTGTTTGTATCTATAAGGAAAGATTAAGAGTTTTGCTTTGTGATTAATTGAGAAATTGAATTAAAAAGGGTTTATTATCCTTGTGATGTAATTGTTCTTGGATTTCTACGTTAAAGAGTTATAGCAATAAAGGATTGACAAGTGGCAATGAAGTGTATGAGGGTTGTTTTGAGTATTAAGGGAACATAAACGTGAGGTGTGGAGTTATAATAAATGTAACTAGTAAAAAGGGAGAATGAGAATAAAAAGGAGGAATGTTAAGATGGAAATTTAATAAGGAACATTTTGGAATGGGTTAATAAATATAAAATGATGCGGTTCCTTAAACATGTTTGTTTCCAAAAAGGATTTTTGGTTTTCTGATAAAAAGGATGGTTTTTGATGGTTAAAGGTTTTCCTTAAATGTTCAAATAAATTTTGAGAAAAAGGTACTTTACGTATGATATTTTGAAATTACAAAACATTACTTTACTATATGGTATCACCCTGCATGCATGATCATTTCTATCTATAGGATGGTTATTGCTTTAGAATTGTGAGATTCCTATTGAGCAATTTTGCTCACCCCTTGTTGTTTCATTTTTTTTACAGGAAGAGATTTCGAATTGATTGGTTGAAGGATTAGGAAGTTCATGTATCTCTTATGTGTAATCTCATTGTACATTGATGTTTGTATTCATTTATTTGTAGCTCTACAGTAGAAGTGGGAATGTATTATTATTATTGTTGTACTCATCATGAGGGAGAGAACATGTACTATTATGTTTCTATAACTCAAGGGTAATAGATATTTTTAATTTAAAAAAAAAATGGACCTAAATTTCAGGCTCTTGGTAATGTTTTCGAGTAATTAAAATTTGGAGTGTGACATCACCCATGTCACTGACATTTAATTGATTGCCCCCATTGTTTTCAACCTCAACCAGCACCTATGTCATTCATGTCTTGTTCATTAACTCCACTACCTCGATCCTTAGTCTTACGAGTGCGTTGAGCTCTCTTAGCCGCTTTTTTTGAAAGTACAACATTACGTCTCCTAGACGCTATTGGGTGATCTCGAGCAATTTCCACCATAGCTATCCACCAAGTACAATTAGATATTAGTCAATGACAATGTAAGCAAATATATAAGGCAATTTAAGAAAATAGAATAAACCATAAGCCAAAGGCTAAAACTAATATAATACAATTCAATTGACTAAATACTAAATCAACAATATTCTACAAATTAAACAACCAAAATTATATCCCACATAATACCAAAAGCCTTCGAGTCTTATTGTTGGCTTCCCTTTCTACCAATTTTTTTTTTTTAAAAAAAGAAAAAGAAAAAAGAAGAGATAAACTCACTTTTGTCCTGTCTTCTTGTTTGGTTTGATTGATATGTTTGCTTGATTTTAGTGGAGGTGTTTATTGAATGCAAGTTTTGGTGGAAGGTATTTGATTGAAAACACAATTTGTAGTTGCGATGATCCAAAAATTACCAAGGTTGGAAAATTAAAAAAGATTTATCACGTAACAACCACGAATAGCTCAAATAGTCTTCCATCTGCTGTATGATTTAGAATGGGTTCTAATAACACATCCTAAAAAAAAAAAGTAAAAAAGGAAAAAAATGGCTCTTAGGAAGGCATATAATCCCCCATTTGGTTAGAGTATTTTCTAAATATTTTTTGAGCAAATAATTGAAGGATTGCCTCTATAGATGCAACTTAACTTGCATGAATTATGAGTCTGCAAACGAAATTCACACTTTTTCATTATTTTAGTACCAACGAGAAACATAATAGTTATGTCTAGGCTGAACTTTTACACTAATTGTCATTGATAAACATAAAGTCATCATTTTGATTTCTACAATGTTTGTATCTTGTTTTCTTTACATATGTTCTTTGTTGTTCTCATTCATTTGATTAAAAGACAAATCCACAGATAAAGCTTTGTTTTAAACAGTGTATTTTCTACCAATTGGGTGAGTTTAGAGATTTTACTGATTATTTTTTACAAAATAGGCTTGCCTTAAATAGTGTAATTTCTTATACGGGCTTCTGGTAGATGGTTTTTATAGTTGAAAACAAATTAGAGATGTATAGTGTTACATTAATTAGAGTATAGACATTCTACTCTTATTGGCATTTTTATAATTTATTTTAGATTTCTTTTATAAGGCGTGGAATTCCAAAATACTTATTCTTCCTTCCCCGCTGGTAGCAGAAGCAACTGCGTGTTTGGAAGTAATTGTGTGGACGAAAAGCAGAGGCATGCTTAGCATAGCCATCTACACAGATTCATTTTATTTGGTTCAAGCTTTTTGTAATAGATCCAATGTCAATTGCAGATAGTTTTCATAGTAGAAGATAGTTGGTCAATTACTAGGTCTTTTTAACTTTATAAGTGTATCTAAAATTGATAGGTCTGTGGTTAAGCTAATGCATATTCTAGCTCATCGTGTAAACAATATTTCTTAAGTTTTATATATGTTTTTGCTTGCTTGTCCTCAATAAATAAATAAATAAAAATTACTTTGAAATTTCTCAATGTGATAATTATTACCTTTCTTCTCTTAAGTTTCTCTCTGATTCCCAACAATAACTAATAAACAAAACAATGAACAACAATCAAAGAAACTTCTATAACACGATAATGGGCACAAGGTTGCGTGCTTTGCACACAGTCGATCTCACCAGTATATTATAAAGGAAATCAGAAAAATAAAACACAAACAAAACATGTCCCAGTAATCCGAACAAATTTTATGAAAACAAAAAACAAAAACAGGCCCTAATAATGCAAGAAAGACAAGGGTTCAGTTTTCACAAACAGTCAGCCAAACAAATTTTCTAAAAGATAAAGAGTTCTGATATTTTTATTTTATTTTATTTTATTTGTAGTTGGTATGTAGACTTGTATTGCATTATATTATTTAAGCCATCCATTAGATTATAATATTCAGACCTCTATTCCCTAAAAAATTTGAATTTTATGTGGAATCAGGCCATCCATTACACTATAATATTATCTCACAATTAGGGTTTTGTATGGTTGTGGTTTTGGTTGGTAAATGGTTTTTGTTTGTGTAGTCATGGTTAATTGCAGAGCACAGAGAAGCAAATTATACCTTTAATTCTTAAGAAAAAGTTTACAGCTTCGTTGTGTATGACTCCACCACCAGCTGCATTGTGTGCGGCTTCACCACCAACAAGAGGCTGGTGTTTTTCAATAGCAAGAGACGTTCTAAAAAAAAAAAGAGCAATGAAACAATAGCACTCTGTAATTGTGAAAATATTATGAATGAATATGGGTAGATTTAGTAATAAGTGGGGGTGTCAAAAAAATATTATTAAAATTTAAAATTTAAGGTGGGTGTCAAAAAAAATGAGGGGTCCAAAAAATTTTGACAAATACTAATGGCAGCACTTTAAAAATTACAAGCCCCAAATTGAAGTACAATTTTTTTAGGCTCGTTAACATTTTTTCTAGCATGATCTCAAAACACGTTCTCACTTATAATAGTCTAGTTAAGATAGTAGATTCTATCCTTAGATAAGTTGTTTTGTAATCTTAGAATAGGAAAAAGTTAGGGATCATGAAAATTTTTTCATGAAAATGATCATGAAAAATTTATGATCCTTGGATTACCTTGATTAGTGTGTGGTGCTTTATTCTAAGTGTAATCCAAGGATCACAAAACTTTCATGATTATTTTCATGAAAGATTTTTCATGATACCTAGCATTGTTGCTTAGAATAATATTCTTAGAAATGATACATTTCTTTAATTTAGAAGTTCTAAACAGGGTTTTAATGACTTGACAATAAAACAAAAAACAATAACAATATCAAGATACAAACATCACATCATTATGAGATCCACGCACTATTAAAACTTTCTAAAGCTCTTTTTTAAAGCTCCCAATTTTTTTTTCTAATATTTTTCACCATACGCATAGTGTCACTCGTCTTTTTCTCTCCCAAAAACCTAATATAATACAATAGATCGTACTGTTTCAACTAATAAAAAATAAATTAATCTTTTGGGAACAGGCTAATTTAGTAACTTTTTGGCTATTTTGCTAAAATATGAGCTAAAAAAAACTAGTATGTTTGGGATGACTTTTTGACTTTTTACGAAAAGATGTGCAAAAAGTAGAGAAAAAATAGAATCTTTGACTTTTTAGTATGGGTTGTTGACTTTTTTGCTAATTTAGTAACTTTTTGACTTTTTAGCTAAAAAAGAGGATTCCCAAACGAGGCCTAAGACGCTACATAAATTTGTCCTAGGACTACAACATAATTTTTTCTATCCTTCAGTCTTACGTGAAGAGAATAATTCCTATGGCTTCAACTGAGTAAAACATCTTATTCACCAAGGTCAAGAATGGTGTGCCATCGGAGCTCTCCCGCTCCTTCCTCCTGCCTTTCTGACTTCCACCAAAAGGAAGTGGAAATTTTGGTGGATTTGTCTCCCTCTCTCTCTCTCACAAGCACAATAATCACAGCTTCCGTATCTATATATTTACCAATAGGTTCTTTTTTCTACAGTTAAATCTTCCATTGTTGTTGCTAAGTTCTTGTACAAGAATGGATAGAAGGTTAATTGAGGCTGCCCAGATGGATGATGTTGACCTTTTGCTCAATTTGATCGAATATGATCCCCTAATTCTACACTCTGTTTCATTAACAGAGGAAGAGACTCCATTATACATTGCTTCCATGGCTGGCCACCTCAATTTTGTATGAAAAATACTAGAATTGAGTCCAAAATTCGCCGAGGAGCTCAACCAAGACGGTTTTAGTCCCCTCCATATTGCCTCGGCGAATGGGTATCTAGAGATTGTTAAAGAGCTCTTGAGCTTGAAAGTGAACGTGAACGTGAATCGTGATCTGTGCACATTGATGGGTAGAGACAAGAGGATACCCCTCCACTACGCGGCGATCAAAGGTAGAATTCATGTTATGGAGGAATTGCTCGCTGCTAGCCCGGATTCTGTTGAACATGTCACGGTTCGGGGAGAGACTGCCCTTCACCTTGCAGTCAAGAAGAATCAAATTGAAGGGTTGAGAGTGTTGGTGGAACATCTCAAAAAAATTAAAAAAGAGGGTGTTTTGAATATGGAGGATGAGCATGGCAATACCATCTTGCACCTAGCTATCTCGGGAAGACAGTACGGGGCAAGTATTTCCCTTTATACCCTTTTGTGTCGAGAAATTTTTTAATACAAATATTAAACTTGAATGATCTGATAATAGCAGTCACCTTGACAAGTCTTTTTTTTTTATTTGAAATGATATTTTGACTAGAGTTTCTTTATAATTTTTTTTGTTTGTATATTATTGTTCTTTTAATTATGAGATAAATTATGAGCAGGTTGTCGACTTAGGCCTATTTTGGGAAGTTGGTAATAATCAGTTTTTTAATGAAAAACAGATTATAAGCAGATTATAATCAGCTTTTTTGTGAGAGAAGAGGTTGGTAATAATCTGAAAATCAGATTATTACCATGTTCCCAAAAGAGCCCTTATTGCTTAGTGAACATTCCGTTACTAGCGCAGTGGTGAAAGTGAATTCCTTAAACAAGAATAGCCTCACGGCTCTTGATGTTTTACTAAGTTTCCAAAGGAAAGCGGGCGATAGAGAGATTGAAGATGTTCTTAGGCAAGCCGGTGCTAAGAGAGCTAGAGACTTGCACACGTCGACACAAGCATTAACTAACCAAAATCAGGGTGTTACAACTAACCCATCAAATGATTGGTCAGTGACAATTGAACAGACTCTATCTCCGGCTAGACAATTGCTAGAGTATTTCAAATACAACAAGTTTAGAGATTCGCCGAGCGAAACACGAAATGCCATGCTTGTGATAGCTATACTTATTGCCACTGCAACATATCGAGCCGTGCTTAGCCCTCCAGGTGGTGTTTGGCAAGGCGATAGTACCAACAGTGGGACAGATACTACCAAACCACATATTGGACAATCGGTCATGAGTTCATCGAGTGGGTTTTGGTGCTTGTTTCTCGTTTCCAACTCAGTAGGGTTCTTTACCTCTCTCTACATGATCAATGTTCTTGTTAATATATAATAGTAATATATAATATTCTCACACACTTTCGGTTAATATAATACTCATACTTTAAGATTAATATATATATTAACATACATTGTATGCTCTTGTATGCTGGAAAGTTACAGACACCACTTACACACTTTCATCATTGATGTCTTCTTCTTTCGGTGCTTCAGCTATAAATAAGCAAGCACTCTTGTAACCAAACTCAGTGAATTGAATACAACTTCTTCATTCAGTCTCTCTCTTTTCTTTCTATAAATCTTACATGGTATCAGAGCCCAGTATTACATTTCTGGCAATTTTCGATTTTGGTGTTTAGTCCCGTACACAGTGGCACTACACCAAACCACTCGGAATCTCCTCACGATTCCAACGGCACCAAGCCTGTCCTCAGAAACCATCTCACGCGCCCACACGCGCCGCCTTTGTCCTCGGCGCGTCACCAAGTCTGCCACCACTCTCACACGCGCCTGCACGCGCCAACTGTTGCTGCACACATCCGCCACGCGCCCACACACTCGCGGCCGACGTCAGCTCTGCCATTCCCGTGCGCCGCGCCTGCTACTGTGCGCCTCTCGTGCGCCGCTTCACTAGTGTGCACCCACGTACGCCAAAGCTGCTACCGTGCGCCGCGCCAGCGCCAGTCCGCTACCGTGCATCGCTGCCTTCCTGCTAACGTGCTCCTCCCTGCACTCTGCTAACGTGCGCCGTTAACACCTCTACTGACATCATCTCTGCACAGCACACCTTTCCTAGCTATTTTCGACCTTCCGGACTCACTGGTACACTCTGTTTTACCTAATTTTGCTCCTACATGTCTGGTCCTATTTATTTCGCCCTATTCACCTATTATTATGGATCGTCATGATGCCTCCCATCCCATTTCCGTTATTTTGGATGGTTCCAACTATGTCCTATGGGCCCAAGCCATGTCTTTCTTCCTCAAAGGAAAGAAGCTCTGGCGAATTATCACCGGGGATGTGACCCAACCAGTAAAAGACACTGCTGAAACTACTGCTACTACTGCTACTGCTACATATGAAGACCGACTTGAGGAATGGGACAGCAAGAATTACCAAATCATTACCTGGTTTCGCAATACTTCTGTTACCTCTATCAGTCTTCAGTTTGGTCGCTTTCAACTTGACTCTGTCACTTCTCCTGCAAAAGACATCTGGGATTTTTTGAAAGAAAGATACCAGACTACTGGTCTAGCTCATCAATATCAACTTCAGAGCCAACTTCACCGCATGCGCCAAGAATCCAATCAGTCCATTAATGACTTTCTATCTCAAATGTACTCTATTTGGGATCAGCTTGCTCTTTCAGAACCGACTTGGCCTCACCGAGAAGATGCTGTTTTATTCACTGTCTATCGTAATCAGCAACGGTTGGTGCACTTTCTCATGGCTCTCACTCCCTCTTTTGAGCCCGTCCGTGCCTCTCTACTTCATCGCCATCCCTTGCCCACTCTTGAACAAGCTATTTCTGAGCTGCTCTCAGAGGAGACTCGCCTTGGTACTCTCCAAACTCATCATGTGGACTCTGTTCTTGCCACTCCTCCGTACCGGCCGTCCTTTACCCAGCGGACCACTGCCTGTCTCTATTGTCAAAATCGGGGCCTTCCTTCGACACACCTCCTAGTCAATTGCCCGTTAGAACCTGCCGACACTGCAACAAACTTAGTCCTGGTCATCCGCAACAGGATTGTTTTCGCAATCCCTCTCGCTCATCTTCCAATAGCCACTCTTCTCGAGGTGGTTCTTCCCGGGGGAGCTTTCATCGTTCCGGGCCTCAGTCTCATTCCGGGCATCAGTCTCATCACACTGCTGCTGCTACTGCTGCCTCTGAGGGTTTTTCTGAGTCACCTGCTCCGTCTACCCCTCTCTTTTCTCCCACAGATGTAGAGGCCATGTTCAAACACCTTCTCTCTTCTTCTGGTACACCTCCTCCTACTGCTTTGTCTGTGATTCCAGGTAACTCTTCTTGGTATTTTGACTCTGCCTGTTGTAATCATATGACCTCTAGTTCTACTATATTTTCTTCCATCTCTCCATCTCCTCATATTCCCTCAATTCAAACTGCTGATGGTTCTCTCATGTCCGTCCGTCATGTTGGTACTGTTTCCACATCATCTTTATCTTTACCTCAAGTTTATCATATCCCTGCTCTCACTTTAAACCTTATTTCTATTGGTCAATTATGTGAACTTGGTCTAACTGTCACCTTTTCTACTACTCATTGTTTGGTGCAGGACCCTCAGACGGGGTAGACTATTGGGATCGGCCGTAAGCACGGACGTCTCTATGAGCTCATTCACCTTCATGTTCTTGACTCTTCTCAGATCGCTGCTCCTGCTTCTGCTTCTGCTTCCTCATTATCTCCTTTTTATCTTTGGCATTGTCGCTTAGGACATATTTCTATTAATCGCTTAAAGTCTTTGGTTTCTAGTGGACAATTGGGTCATGTACATCCAGAGACTTTCGATTGTATACCCTGTCAACTTGCCAAACAACCTGCTTTATCATTCAATAAAAGTACTTCTGTTTCCCATGCACCTTTTGATTTTATACATTCGGATATTTGGGGCCCCTCCCCTACTACTACTATGGGGGCATCTCGTTATTTTGTTGTTTTTATTGATGACTTTTCCCGTTTTACTTGGATTTTTCTCATGAAAACTCGGTCTGAACTTAAACACATTTATTATCGATTTGCTCAAATGGTCCACACCTAATTTTCCAAAACCATCAAACTTTTTCGCTCTGACAATGCTATGGAATATCGGGATTTAGATTTCCTTTCTTTTCTTCAGAGTCATGGTACACTGCCTCATCGTTCCTGTGCCGGCACGTCCCAGCAAAATGGCCGTGCTGAACGGAAACATAGGCATATTCTTGACACTACTCGCGCTCTCCTTCTCCTCTTCTTGCCCTGAAAACTTTTGGGGGGAAGCTGCCCTCATTGCTGTCTACACTATCAATTGTGCTCCTACCCCTATCATCCATAATCAAACTCCCTTTGAACGTCTGCATGGCACTCCCCCTCCATACACTAATCTTCGAGTTTTTGGCTCTGCTTGCTTTGTTCTGCTTCAATCCCATGAACACACCAAGCTTGAACCTCGTTCTCATCTTTGTTGCTTTCTTGGGTATGGAATTGAACACAAAGGCTTTCGCTGCTGGGACCCTCTCTCTAACCGCCTTCGTATCTCCCGCCATGTCGTTTTCTGGGAGCACAAAATGTTTTCCTCCCTATCCTCCTTTCACTTACCCACACTTTCCACTACTAATGTACTGTTTACTAATCCTTCCATAGATCTCTTTCTGATGAATTTGATACAGGTTCCTCCTTCATCGAGACGCCCTTGCTCACTCCTGATCCCGTCCAGACTGCTCTCCCTGAAGGTCCACCTCTCACTGTACCACCTCCTTCTACACCGGTTCCTCCTCCTACCGATCCTCCTACGGGTCGACCACGCCGGGTAACTCAACCTCCTATCCATCTTCGTGATTATATTGTTGGGTCTGCTGCATTTTCTACTTATGAACCTACCTCCTATCGTGAGGCTTGTACTAATCCTCTTTGGCAGTAAGCTATGACTGATGAACTCCAGGCTTTGGACAAAACTCATACTTGGGATCTTGTTGATCTTCCTCCTGGCAAAACCGCGATTGGCTGCAAATGGGTTTACAAAATCAAGACTCATTCTGATGGCTCTATTGAGCGCTACAAAGCTCGTCTTGTTGCCAAAGGCTTCAACCAGGAATATGGCATTGATTATGAGGAGACCTTCTCTCCTGTTGCTCGGCTACCTCTGTTCGCAGTTTACTTGTTGTTGCTGCTACTTGTCACTGGGAGCTCTTTCAGATGGATGTCAAAAATGCTTTCCTTAATGGTAATCTTCTTGAGGAGGTTTACATGCAACCTCCACCTGGGTCCACTTTTCCACCTCATAAGGTTTGCAAACTACAGCGTGCTCTTTACGGCCTCAAACAAGCGCCCCGAGCTTGGTTTGCTAAGTTCAGTTCTACCATTCATGACTTCGGGTTCACTTCTAGCTCCTATGACTCTGCTCTGTTTATCCGGACTACTCCTCATGGTACCACTCTTCTCCTTCTATATGTGGATGATATAATTATCACTGGTAATGATGCAGCTGGTATTCTCCACCTCAAACGGTTTCTTCACCGTCAGTTTGAAATGAAGGACCTTGGTACTCTTAACTACTTCCTCAGCCTTGAGGTCTCTCATGATTCTACTGGTTCCTATTTGTCACAGGCCAAATATGCATCCGATCTTCTGGCGCGTGCTGGTTTTACCGATTGCAAAACTACCTCTACTCCGGTTGATCCTCAGATTCGTCTCACTCCTCTTGATGGGGATCTCCTCTCGGATGCTACTCTTTATCGCCAGCTCGTCGGTAGTCTTGTCTATCTCACCATAACTCGTCCGGACATTGCCTATGCTGTTCACATTGTTAGTCAGTACATGTCGGCTCCTCGCACTCCCCACTATACCGCTCTTCTCCACATCCTTCGCTACCTCAAAGGCACTATGTTCCATGGCCTTCACTACTCTGCTTCCTCCTCTCTTGAACTGCGTGCCTTTTCTGATGCTGATTGGGCTGGGGATCCTACGGACCGACGCTCCACCACGGGCTTCTGCTTTTTCTTAGGGGATTCTCTTCTTACTTGGCGTAGCAAGAAACAATCCCTCACTGCCCGCTCTAGTACCGAAGCTGAATACCGAGCTCTTGCTGATACTACTCAGGAGCTTCTCTGGCTTCGCTGGCTCCTCACTGATCTGGGTGTTTCCTCTGATGGGGCTACCTCTCTCTATTGTGACAATCAGAGTGCCATTCAGATTGCTCACAATGATGTTTTTCATGATCGCACAAAGCATATTGAGATTGATTGTCATTTCATTCGACAGCATGTTACACGTGGTACTGTTCATCTTCTCCCTATTGCTTCTGCCGATCAGCCTGCTGATATTTTCACCAAAGCTCATCCTCCTGGCCGCTTTCGTGATCTTGTTTCCAAACTCAACTTGGTGGATGCCTACCCTCCTTGAGTTTGCGGGGGGCTGTTAATATATAATAGTAATATATAATATTCTCACACACTTTCGGTTAATATAATACTCACACTTTAAGATTAATATATATATTAAGATACATTGTATGCTCTTGTATGATGGAAAGTTACAGACACCACTTACACACTTTCATCATTGATGTCTTCTTCTTTCGGTGCTTCAGCTATAAATAAGCAAGCACTCTTGTAACCAAACTCAGTGAATTGAATACAACTTCTTCATTCAGTCTCTCCCTTTTCTTTCTATAAATCTTACAGTTCTCACACGTGGATTCCCTTTGCAATTGGAGTTGCAAGTTTCAATGTGTGCACTCGCAACAACATATGACGCTTCTATGATTTCAATGACATCTAATAATGTCTTGACTGTGTTATTTATTGCTATTTCCATAGCCTTGCCATTAGTGATACCTATTGCAACCGCGGTGGCAAGGAATCACCTCAAATGGCCAAGAGTTGCAAGGCAATGTACAAGCCTACAAAGTGCTTGAATTAGAGGCATATTGTTCTACTTCTTTTCTCTTTGTTTATATGAAATTTAATTGTTTGTGAGTATTCCTCGCTTGTTACTTTCATAGGCCTAGAAGCTTATTTGGTGAACATCTATAATAAATAAACAATTGAAGCAAATAAGATAAATTTCTCTATTATCATTCCAAGTTTTTTTTTTGTTTGTTTCAAACCACATGCCAACAATAGTTTCAAAAACAACAATGCAACTTACAAAAATTATTCTGAAAAATAATAAAATGAACTGTAAAGCAGATTCATTGAGTATGGTCCAGTTCACACAAATTTAAATTTACATCATATAATTCAATTTTTTGTCTTTTTCGACCTACTTTTTTCTAATTCCGTAATTTTTTTATTTCAAAAATCAAAGTACAAATGATTAGTGTAAATCTAAGCAGAGAAGTATTAATCTTTTGATACAAACTATACAAGAAACCTTTGTAAGCAAATTTAAAAATATCCAACACCTTGTTTGAACTCTGAAAACAATTCAAGACGAATGTAACTATGTGAACGTGTCATGATTGAAATATAATATAAATAAAATTCTCACTTTCACCAAACTTTTGTAAGTAGCTAGAATGGAAAAGAAATTGCATTGTAAAATATTTGTTAGACCATTGATTTTGTGATAGCATCAAATTGTAGATTTGACTTTGTTGATTGATCACTTGGAATACCCAACCGCTTTGTCCAAAGTCAAACTAAAAACGTGCAGGTCACATAAGACGGTTAGCAAACACCTATTCATTTTCTTCTTATTTATCCTTTTTAATAATTTTTTCTTTTTTTAATTTTTTTAATTTCTTTTTTACAAATCTAACATTATCAAATAACTTATTAATCAACCAAACCTTGATATTCATAGGATATTACTCCATTTGAAGCAAGTATTTTTTATTTATTTATCTTGTGACTGTTAATCATATTGTTTAATTTTGATGATATCTAAAATATTATTTGCCAAAATTTGAATTTTTTAATAGATATATTATTTGATACAAAATAATATCTGTTTAAAATTGTATGGTACATTTGTTAAATATTATTTAAATGAACATATTTTGAAAATTTTACTATTCACTTTTTTTAAAAAAAGAATAGGCTAATCACTATTCATCTTTTGACAAATTGATTGGTTGTATTATTTGGACAAATTTAGTATTGATGGGTTGTCTTCTTTTGACAAAATTGATATGGAGTGGAATGTTATATTTAATTTAAAATCTCTACAACATATACAGAAAAAGGGTATATATGTTCAGATCTATCATAAATATTACTTAAAGAGATTTTTTACTATGTATGCAAATATTTGTTTAGCATATTATATATAATGCATATAATATAAATAGAATACATTACGGGAGCAATTAGATTTTTACACAATTGATTATATCATGTCATATATATATATATATATAAATTATTATAATAAAAAGAAGAAAAAGATGGAGCAAATAATTTCATATCTTGCTTGTTTAAATTCAAAGTTGTAAATATTATATATATAGTCAAAGTCTTGAAAGTAATATAATATAATGTAATAATTACAAGAGAAGACTTATGTAATTTTTCATTATAAATCTTTGAACATGCTTTGCTTGCAGAATGAAAAAGGAAAAAAGTTGCAAAATGCTTTGAATTTGCTTACAAAAAGAAAAAGAAAAAGAAAAAGAAAAAGAAAAAGTGAACAAAGAAAATTTATAGTTTGACAAAAGAAAAGGTGTCCATGTCATCGATGACGTCAACAAGGAGTGTCTTACCTCCAACGGGTATATTTTTGTGTATAAATAGAAGTATTGTGTATGAAGAAAAATCAAGAACTTGAAGAGAAAAATTTATGTGTGCTCCAAAATTCTGAATATATTGTATTCTACTCTTCCTCTTTCAGATCTAAGTGTAGCATTTGTTCTTACACTTTCATATCTACTCTTTGTGAGAGAATTATTGTAAAAGAGGGTTTAAGTATCACTTATTTTTATTTATTATTTTTGTGAGAGATTTTGTAAGGGTAAGACATTTATTGTTGAGTGAAACTTAATAGATAAGAGTAAGGGGTGCCTCTATTTACACACCATAAATTATCTCAAGGCAAACCACTTCTAAAAGCACACCTTTAATAATTTAGTAAGTATATATTTTGCTCATCACACACTATAAATTTACATATTTGTCCTTACTCACACACCCATCCACAACAATATACACACAAACTCCCATATTTACCCTCACTCACTCACACACCCCCACACACCCACCTTCGTCCATTTTCCCCCCTTCATTCTTAGTTTCAAGCGATGAACACTGTGTTGGTGCTCAACACAAAGTTAAGCAGTGGTGAAGACGTCGTTGGTACTCAACATGACCTCCAGATCCAACATTATTGCATTCCACGGATGCACAGTTCTGGAAAAAAAAAAAAAAAAAAATTTATAACTGTTCGGCAGTACAAAGTTGAATTAAATGAAATAGTTCGACCTTAGTAATCCGAAAAAATTGCATTTGTTCGGTTTTAGATAGTCGAACAAATGGAATATGTTCGATTGTAGTCTGTTGATCATATGTAATTTGTTCAATTGTAGTCTGTTGAACATATGCAAGTTGTTCGATTGTAGTTTGTTGAACATATGTAATTTGTTCAGTTGTAGTCTGTTGAACATATGTAAGTTGTTCGATTGTAGTTTGTCGAACAATGATATATTATTCACCTCTGGTTAACCGAACAACGATTTACCACTCATACACGAAAACGAAGACAAAAACAACAAAAAAATAACCTTTTCATTGCTCCATTGTTCCGAATGAGAATTGTTAGATGCATCCTTCATTGAATCCAATCAAAATCTTCAATAATACTATATTTTTGATTATTTGTTGAAGGGTTTTTGATTTTGGTTTTAGGGTTTTTGGATTCTTGACAGAGAAGATACGTAAGTGTAGGTGCCGAATGAATAGAAGAGTTGTAAGGGATGTATCCCAGAAGTCAGAGACTGTTCGGCTCCGTACTAATCAACTAAGATACCGAATACATTGAGATCGCCGAATAGACGGGGAGATGTATGTTGGAATAAACAAAAGGATAATAAGTAAAAAGTGGGCTCTGGACCCGAGGTCCAAAGAATGAGTATAAATACAAGAGCTTCAGATTTAGAAAGGTATGTAAGAATCACTTCACTAAACTTAGTAAACAAGCTTTCTTGAGTATAAGAACTGACTTGCCCGTCGGAGTGCTAACCCCGGCACCCCCGACCGGAGTGTTTGTCCTTGCAGGTGACTAGCTGAGGATCAAGAGCGTCTCCCAGGATCTGAAGAGTATTTCCAAAACCACTTCCCCACAATTGGCGCCGTCTGTGGGAATACTCAAGTACATCCATGGAAGGCGTGACTCAAGATTCTCCGATAGCCACCGACGCGATCACACAGAGAGTCGACCTCACTCCGGCAAATATGCTCGAGAAGGAAATCATCGCTGCAAGACGTGCCTTGAATGTCGATTCACAAACGACTTCAGCACAGGAGACGATGCTAGCCATCATGGAACGAGCCAAAAAGACCAAACACAGTTTAGACAACACCATCGCTGAGAACGAGCGCCTTCGCCGCGATCTGGCCTTGGAAATAGCAAAGTCCAAACAAACAGTGCGCCAGGTTTCTAAGCGACCCCCAAGGGCAGGCGATCTACGGTCTCGGGCCCGACAGCAAAACACCGACGCTCGTTGTGCTTCAGCCGATTACTTCGAGGAGTTGACAAAAGACGAACGTCTCCAGCGAAGTGTTCCGCGTGATAACATCCATATGATATACAGCCTGCCGAAAGCCCCGGCCGTACATGCAATCCAGTCCCTCCCAGGCCCTCAGCAGCAACTCACGCCAGCAAAGCGACCCCGAGAATCGCCAAGCATCACCTTCGACGACTCTGATTTGATCGGCGTAACACTCCCTCACATCGATCCATTGGTTGTCGCGCTACGCGTAAACCGGTTCACCGTCGAACGCGTTCTTATAGACCAGGGCAGCACTTCGGAGGTCATGTATTATAAAACCTTCATCAAACTCGGGTTCACCGAATCGGACCTGACTCCGGCCCCTTATCCACTATTCGGCTTCAATGCCAACCCCGAATACCCACTGGGAAAGATCAACCTACCCGTTCGAGCGGGTTCCAGAACGGTGGATGTAGAATTCCTGGTCGTCCGGCTGCCATCGCCGTACAATCTCATCATGGGGCGATCGTGGTTGCATACCTTGCAGGCCGTCCCAAGCACCTACCATCAATTGTTACGTTTCCCAACAGAACACGGCATTGAGCAGATCCGCGGCTCCCAAAAATCGGCACAAGCATGTTACCTCCTGGCCGCCAAAATGCCAAAGGAATTGCAGGTAAACTCCATTGAGGTACCCAATCGGGAAATCCTGGATGACGTCGGGCGGCAGCCAAGCGAAAAGGCCACAGAAGGTTTAGACCGAGTTGACATCGATGGAAGCCCGGAAAAGTTCTTCATGATCGGCACCTCTTTAAACCAAGCCGATAGACAGCAGCTGATCTCCTTTCTACTCGCCAACCTCGACGTCTTTGCGTGGACTCCGTACGAGATGCCGGGTATAGACCCATCAGTTTCACAGCACCACCTGAACGTCGACCCCACATGCAAGCCCATCATTCAGAAAGGCCGTCGGTCTGCCGCAGAGCACACTGCTGCCGTCATAGAAGAAGTCGACAGACTGCTTGACGCCGGGGCAATTAGAGAAGTCACCTACCCCACGTGGCTCTCCAACACAGTGGTGGTGAAGAAGAAAAATGGAACTTGGCGAGTGTGCGTCGACTTCACGGATCTGAACAAAGCTTGCCCCAAGGACTGCTTTCCCTTACCTAGAATCGACCAACTCGTCGATGCAACGGCGCGCCACCAACGCATGAGTTTCCTCGATGCTTACAGAGGCTACCATCAGATCGCCATGCATCCAGATGACCAGGACAAAACTGCATTCCTCACCCCAAGAGGAACCTACTGCTACAAAGTTATGCCTTTTGGGCTGAAGAATGCAGGGGCAACTTACCAAAGACTGGTCACCGTTATGTTCAAAGAACAACTCGGCCACACTATGGAAGTCTACATCGACGATATGGTGGTCAAGTCCAAAGAAGAACAGGATCACATAGCCGATCTAGAGAAGACATTCGGCATCTTGCGCAAATACAGAATGAAACTGAACGCCTCCAAGTGCGCGTTTGGAATCGGCTCCGGCAAATTCCTGGGTTATATCGTCAACCACCGTGGAATCGAAGCCAACCCGAGGCAAGTCACAGCAATCTTGGAACTCGGTTCCCCCCGATCAGTGAAAGAAGTCCAAAAGTTGATGGGGATGGCCGCTGCACTCAATAGATTCATCAGTCGGTCAACAGACCGCTGCAGACAATTCTTCCAGACGCTACGTCAAGGCAAAGCTTTTGAATGGTCCGCCGAGTGCGAAGCAGCTTTCACCGGGCTCAAGACTTACCTCCGGTCAGTACCTCTCTTGACAACACCAGCTGCCGGTGACCCCCTCATTCTGTATCTGGCAGTCTCCGATAGGGCCGTCAGCGCCGTACTATTAAAAGAAGAGGAAGGGCAGCAACGGCCAGTGTATTATGTGAGCAAGGCAATGGTCGATGCCGAGACACGTTATCTTCCGCTGGAAAAACTCATCCTAGCCTTGGTCATGGCAGCAAGAAAACTGATGCATTACTTCCAGGGGCATAGCATTGGGGTGATAACAGATTATCCCCTCCGATCAGTACTACGGAGTGCAGAAGCATCAGGACGTGTTTCAAAATGGGCTCTTGAACTCGGCCAATATGACATTCAGTTTTTACCCAAAACCGCAATCAAGGGACAGGTGCTGGCCGACTTTGTTGCCGAATTCACAGGCGGGCTTTCCGACCTTAAACCTGCCGACGTTCTTCCAAAGGCTGAAGTTCGATCAAAGCCGAACTGGAGAATTTATGTCGGGGATATTTGGCAGCTATACTGTGATGGATCGTCTAACCAACGGGGCTGCGGCGCCGGCGTAGTAATCATGTCTCCCGACGGCGCAGTAATAGAGCAGGCCGTCAAGCTTGGCTTCGAAGCATCAAATAACGAGGCCGAGTATGAAGCCCTCTTAGCCGGTCTACGAAATGCACATATTCTCGGCGCTCGGCGTTTGCTAGTGTTTTGTGACTCAAAATTGGTCATCAACCAGCTAAAGGGGGAGTACGCTGCAAAAAACGACCGTATGGCGGCCTATATGAAAACGGCCAACTCTTTGCTAACGAAGTTTGACCATCACGAACTGAACCAAATAACACGTGATCAGAACACACACGCAGATGCCCTGGCATGCCTAGCCTCCGCCATCAATTCTGAGCTCAAACGGACCATTGAAGTAGGTTTCATCCCGGAGCCGAGTATTGGCCCTTCGGAGGAAACCCACGTCAACGTTATAGAATCCGCATCAAGCTGGATGGACCCCATTGCCGGATTCCTCTCTTCTGAACAACTCCCAGAGGACAAAAAAGAAGCACACAAGCTACGCAATAAGGCCCTGCGATACTATCTGGATCCACAAGGAGGGCTTTATAAAAAGTCCCTCTCCGGTCCCTATTTGGAATGCGTACACCCGGATAAAGTGGAGGAGCTTCTAACTGAGATACATGAGGGCAGTTGTGGTGCCCACTCTGGCGGACGCTCCCTGGCCCATCGAGCTATAACACAGGGGTATTATTGGCCGACAATGAGAGCCGACGCAGAAAATTATGTTAAAAGATGCGAACAATGCCAAAAGTTCTCCCCACTAACCCATTTGCCCGCCGAAGGGTTGAACTCTATCACCAGTCCCTGGCCGTTTGCTCAATGGGGGCTTGATATCGTAGGACCGTTGCCAAGGGCCCCAGGAAACAAGCGATTCTTAATCGTAGCAACAGATTACTTTACAAAATGGGTCGAAGCGGAGGCTCTAACACATATACGAGATGCCGACATAAAGCGATTTGTATGGAGAAACATCATTACGCGATTCGGCATTCCAAGAGCTCTCATCTCAGACAATGGCACCCAGTTCGATTGTGGCGTATACCGAGAACTGTGCAGCAAATACGGTATCGTGCCTTACTTCTCTACGCCCGCGTACCCCCAGAGTAACGGTCAAGCCGAAGCCTCTAACAAAACCATCTTGGACGGCATCAAAAAGAGGCTGGAAAGAGCTAAAGGCAAATGGGTCGAAGAATTGCCGAGTGTATTGTGGGCGCATCGCACAACGCCGAGGAGGTCCACCGGAGAAACGCCGTTCGCTCTATGCTTCGGAACCCAAGCAATCTTACCCCTGGAAATCGGCCTCCCGACTTTGAAATCGCAAGCCTTTGATACGGGCCGAAATGACATGATGCTCGCCCTGGACCTGGATCTAATCGAGGAACGAAGAGACCGCGCCCTGGCCTCCATGGCACGGTATCAGCAGCAGCTCGCTAAGTCGTACAATCAACGAGTTCAGTTGCGCCGTTACACTCCAGGAGAGCTGGTCCTGAAGAAAGTACTTCCAGCCGACCGGAGACCGGCCGACGGAAAGCTGGGTCCGAACTGGGACGGCCCCTATCAAGTAGACTCCATTGCAGGAACAGGGGCATATCGGCTCTCGGACATGTCAGGAAGAAGCCTGCCACGGCCTTGGAATTCAACGCATCTACGAAAATTTTACCAATGACCCGATTTGTGGGCTTGGTACTTGTACATACTCTGCTGTAATGCAAAAGTTTCTCGTTTTTATGCCTCAGCTCATACGCTTCTTGATGGCCGAATAAGTCTCCGGATTCGGAGCGCCCTTCGTGGATACCACGATTGGCCAAACAAGTCTCCGGATTCGGAGCCCCTTTGGGTGCATGACATCTAAGGGCCGAATAAGTCTCCGGATTCGGAGCGCCCTTCGTGGATACCACGATTGGCCAAACAAGTCTCCGGATTCGGAGCCCCTTTGGATACACGATGGCCAACAAGTCTCCGGATTCGGAGCCCCTTTGTGGATACACTAAGGCCGAATAAGTCTCCGGATTCGGAGCGCCCTTCGTGGATACCACGATTGGCCAAACAAGTCTCCGGATTCGGAGCGCCCTTCGTGGAGATGGCATCTCCGGACAGCCCCTTTGGGTGCATGAAGGGCCGAATAAGTCTCCGGATTCGGAGCGCCCTTCGTGGATACCACGATTGGCCAAACAAGTCTCCGGATTCGGAGCCCTTTGGGTGCATGACATCTAAGGGCCGAATAAGTCTCCGGATTCGGAGCGCCCTTCGTGGATACCACGATTGGCCGAATAAGTCTCCGGATTCGGAGCCCCTTTGGTGCATGACATCTAAGGCCGAATAAGTCTCCGATTCGGAGCGCCCTTCGTGGATACCACGATTGGCCAAACAAGTCTCCGGATTCGGAGCCCCTTTGGGTGCATGACATCTAAGGGCCGAATAAGTCTCCGGATTCGGAGCGCCCTTCGTGGATACCACGATTGGCCAAACAAGTCTCCGGATTCGGAGCCCTTTGGGTGCATGACATCTAAGGGCCGAATAAGTCTCCGGATTCGGAGCGCCCTTCGTGGATTCCACGATTGGCCGAATAAGTCTCCGGATTCGGAGCACCCTTCGTGGGGATCACGATTTAACTGACCAACTACATGGTTCCTAATTGGAGCCGATCGATGCATGTTCGAACGTTTACATCACGCAATACAAAAGCTGACAATAAATTGAGATAGGGCGTTTAATTACGCGCAAAACATTTCAAAAGCTGCTAATAAAGAAATTCTATTTATTCAAAAGCCGCCAAACATTTCAAGCATTTGATAAAGTAATTCTATTTATTCAACATTATGGCCCACTAAGTCGGCGTCTTCGTCGTCGCTTTTCTCAATTTCGAACTCGGGATACGGAAGGTAATGCCGATGATATAGGGGCGAAGCCGAATTTATGCCCACGGACCCAAGAGCTTCCACGGTTTGAAGGGCCTTGATCCAGCCATGCTTGAAACCACGATTTTCGCATCGGCAGACTTCCTCAGCTAGGTCTGTTTTGGTCTTCTTGATCCCGGCCTTCAAGCCGTCCTGATATCCGCTCTCATAACCCGAGGCCTCTCGGTTCGCCCTCTCCCCCATGCTTTTCGCTTGGCTGTCCACCACCGACTCGGCCGCTCGAACACTCTTCAGCTCCCGAAGCTCACTCTCAGCCTTTTTCGCGCGAGCCTCCAGACTACGATTCCTTTCGTTGTTTTTCTCACTCTCGCGTCGGGCTTCGCGCAGACGCATCCCGACTTCATAAGCGCTATACAGTCCCTTGACAGCCCCATGTATGCCATCCCGAAATACTTCGAAATCTCGACGTCCGACCATCGACTGTTGGACCTCCGGCGGAAAAATCTGCCGAGCGAACTCGACTGCCACATCTGGGTCTTTAATTATAGAATCCGCCTCCGTCATTGGTCTATTCTTCACGAGAACCGCAAAACTCAACGGTCGTGGCGCCGCGTCAGGCTCAACGAAGGGTCGTGGGCGCGGGAATCTCCCCGTTGTCCGTCCTTTCGGGGTGATCTGCTTCGACGACTAGGGGGCCGCTCTTTTCCCGATCCATGGATGCTCTTCTTCCCGTGTGAATAGGCTCGCTTCTGCGATTCATTTTGACCTCTAAACCCAGCCAATGTTGGCCCCTGCCAGGTTTGGATCAAGCCTGAATAAGAAATGAGTCAAGTTGTTGGCATGAACTCGCCCATTTATTCTGGGGTACATGCAGCTCCCCCGAGAAAACGTCAGAAAGACTGAGCGCCAAACGTCGTATGCCCCTCAGCCAGCCCTCGCTTCAGAGCCATCGGCTCATTCGGTTCCTCAGGCTCGCGCCCTGGCTAAGGCAAGGGCAGATTCATTAATCTATTCGGCTATATTTCAAGCGCTATCGCCGGTATCGCTGGGGCAAGGGCTAGATTCATTAACCTAGCCGGCTATATTTTCAAACGATAACGCCGAGTAATTTACGCCTCAGCCAGCCCACGATTCAGAGCCATCGGCTCGTTCGGTTCCTCAGGCTCGCGCCCTGGCTAAGGCAAGGGCAGATTCATTAATCTAGTCGGCTATATTTCAAGCGCTATCGCCGGTTAACCTAAGGCAAGGGCGGATTCATTGATCTAGCCGGATATATTTTCAAATGATAACGCCGAGTAATTTATGCCTCAGCCAGCCCTCGATTCAGAGCCATCGGCTCATTCGGTTCCTCGCTCGCGCCCTGGCTAAGGCAAGGGCAGATTCATTAATCTAGCCGGCTATCTTTTCAAGAGATCACCGAGTAACTTATGCCTGAGCCAGCCCACGATTCAAAGCCATCGGCTCATTCGGCTTCGCGAGCCCGCGCCCTGGCTAAGGCAAGGGCAGATTCCTTAGTCCGATCGTCCGGGCTCAAAATTAAGTAATATCATTCTTCATCAGCAAAATTGAGCACAACTCATGACATTTTATATATGCAAAATAAATAAGCTATAAGCCCGCACAAAAATGTCTGACAAAACAATTGTAACAATACATCTGTGAAATCCTAATACATTTGTGAAATCCTAATACATTTGTGAAATCCTAACAGTCAATTGCCCAGCTCAGCCTTCGGAATCAGTCTCCAACGGCTCGACATCCACTTGCTCATACGGCACTGGCATAGTCAGTGAAACTCCAGCTGCAGCAAGGGCTTTGTGCCAGCCATGCTTGAACCCCCTGTTTTCGAACCGCGGGACCTGGTCCACATATTCGGCGAGCCCAGCATCTTTCCCGGCTTCGAATACTTTGGAAGCAGCCGCCTTCATGTCAGCCAACTCAGCCTCCAGGCTGGCAACCGCCTTCTGGGACAATCTCAGCGCCGCTTCGCTCGCGTCCGCCTTCTTCTCGGCGTCCGCTCGGGATTGATCTGCAATGCGAGCCTTTTCTACCTCGGCCTCGGCCCGAGAAGCTTCCTTGTTCGCTCTCAAAACTGCATCCTCGGCCCTCTTCCTCTGGCCCTCTACTTGCTTTCGTAAGCGGTCAATCTGTTTGACGGCGTCGAGATGCCGACGTCCCATGTCGGCTATCCTTCCGACGGTCTGCAAAGGAAGAACCCAAAAACATAACCTCAACAGTACTTGGATAAAGTGAAGAAAAGTCAGAATACGTACCAGAAGTGCCGATTGCGCGGCTAGTGCTGTCGCATTCAGATCTGGTTCCACCCGGAAAGCCTCCATATCAGACGGCAACGACACGGACGTAGCCACACCGAATGCGACTTCTGGATCTTTAAGCGCCGAAGCGTTAGAGGGAACCGGCATGTCCTTTACCATTGGACGAATGACAAAAGGAACAACCTCATTAGATCCCTCCAATCGAGGACGCTTACCACCTTGTTCGTCTGAACCGGCCTTAAGGTCAGCAGAGCGTTTCTCTGCCTTTTCCTCAACTTTTTGGCCGACTTCCCCGACCAACGGAGATTCGGCATTCTGACCTTTTTTCGTCTCCTCTACAACCCCAAGGACTCTGATTCGGCAACAGGGAGGGGGAGTCGAGATTCGGTGGCGGGCGGTATTTCAGACGAAAGGCCCTCCGCTCTTCGCCGTGCGGCTAACCTCTCCGCATTCGCCTTTTTGGCAAGCTTTGTCAGACTCAATCCGGCCATATCCGCGGAGTCTATGACGGGAAGATCCTCTAAGCGTTGAAAAACGTCGGCAGAAGGAAGATTCCCTGGTCCCGATGTAAATGGAGGATCGGCGGAATCCAATACCTCCTCAGACTCGGTCTCGGATTGATCTGATTCGGCGATATCAGCTACCTCATTTCGCTCCGAATCGGACCCTTCAAAGCCTACCTGCCTCAAGTTTTTGAAGTCAGACAGAATAAGAGCAATAAGGGAATCTTCACCCTTCGGAATCGGTATGTTTTCCGCCGCCGAGAAGGTTGTGTATGTCGGCTCGTAACAAAGCAGAATGTGAGCCGCCCTCCCCTGTTTCTGAAGACTTCGACGGCCGAAATACCTGAGAGCAACCCTAATATCTGAAAGAACGGCGTCGTGGGTTGAAGATAGTACCTTTTTCAAACCCCTCCCTGCACGAGACGAAGCCGTAAGATTTCAATGGAATAGGTTTTACAATAAAAATGAACACATGACAAAAACAAGGAGATACTCGGCGACCTGGCTCGCCCCTCCGTCTAGGAATAGGGTCAACACGATCCTCCCCTTCGCCAAATTCCCAGTTACCCTGGACAACGACCATAACATCATCAACTCGTTTCCCAGAGCTGGAAAGCATGGTGATTAGCTGATGGTCGGTGTCCTTAGCTCTAAGGAAATAACGCCCTTGCCGACCGGAGGACTTAGCCAAGGCATAGCAGTGCCGGATAGCCGGAATGCCAAGGTTAATTCCAAGGCGACGATTCAACGCTACAATCCCCATTATAATTCTAAAGAAATTCACGTTAGGTTGAGAAGGGATTAAATCCCAATGGCGAAGCACAGCCCTTAGAAATGGGTGTAGAGGGAAGCGGACTCCACCCTCTGCGATTGACAAGAGAGGAAAGACGATTGTGGTTTCGTCCTCCCTCTCCATGTCAAGGGTGCCGTCTGCCAAAAGTGACAGACGGACGTCATCAGGAATAGAGAAATGGCGTCTAAAACCAGCAATTCGATCTGATGAGAGGAGGTCTTTCAAATGTTTCGCCATACCCTACAGTTGACACAGATATGCCAAAGAATAAAATGGGAATAGTTCTCGAAGCAAAGAAGTGGAAAACTTACAGAGGGTGAAGAAGATATTGGAGGAGACAAAATTGCAAGAACGATCCAAAAGGCAACCCAGCGACCAGTATCATGGAATGCGAATCCGAAGGGACGCCAATCTTTAAAATCACAATGAATAGGTATGTACGAAGAGGCGGGAAGTCGGTACGACAACCAAAAGGGGGTGTACTTAGACGTATGCTTTGTGGGCCCAATCACCAAAATTTTGGTTGGGTATTCAAAATTCGGAACCAAGCACTCCAGCCAACAGACGTTGGGAGAATGCTTGGGGGGCAATTGTGGGAGCCGAATGAATAGAAGAGTTGTAAGGGATGTATCCCAGAAGTCAGAGACTGTTCGGCTCCGTACTAATCAACTAAGATACCGAATACATTGAGATCGCCGAATAGACGGGGAGATGTATGTTGGAATAAACAAAAGGATAATAAGTAAAAAGTGGACTCTGGACTCGAGGTCCAAAGAATGAGTATAAATACAAGAGCTTCAGATTTAGAAAGGTATGTAAGAATCACTTCACTAAACTTAGTAAACAAGCTTTCTTGAGTATAAGAACTGACTTGCCCGTCGGAGTGCTAACCCCGGCACCCCCGACCAGAGTGTTTGTCCTTGCAGGTGACTAGCTGAGGATCATGAGCGTCTCCCAAGATCTGAAGAGTATTTCCAAAACCACTTCCCCACAGTAAGGAACAAGTTTGAAAATGATGAATTATATTATATTGATTCTTGTCCTTTATGGTAAATACACAAATGATGTGTATCATAACTTGTCCTCTATAGTCATTTCACTTAAGGTTAAAATTGTTATAAAAAATAAATTAATTAATGGTTTGCCTTGAGAGAGACAGTGGTATGTAAATAGAATGACCCAAGAGTAAGTCCTGTGCCAAATCCACAAGTTTGGTGGTGTATTTATTCAATTGATAGTAAAGAAATTTTCAAGGAGGTTCCTTGGGAAGTGGACGTAGGCTTGGCGTGCTGAACCACTATAAATCTCAGTGTTTGATTTTCTCTCCCTATCTCTTTTACTTTTATATTGATAATTATTATTCTGTTTTTTTTATTTGTTAAAATTCTAAATATTGTGTTAATTTTAATATTGTAAAATTTTTAATAACCCAATTCACCCCCCTCTTGGGTTACCTACCTGGGATAACAACAACGATAATGCACTCGTTTGGTGTAATAAATTTTGGGACAAAAAGGTTATTTTAATAATAAATTAACAAAATAGATTAAAAAGTAAATAAGATAAAATATCACATCTAAATTATAATCATTTTATTTTTTCTCTCACAAAAATTAAAAAAAATTAAAAAAATCTATCTTAAATGAAACTTTTTAACCCTAAATGAAATAATCAAAAAGGTAACACACATCCCAAACCAATCCATTGATAGAGAGATAAGTTATTACCTAAACAAAATAGATGAGCAAGAGTTCAATCTATTAAAGTCCAGGTTTTCATTTATGCGGAAAAATGTCAAGTTTATGCAATCAAAATAAAAAACTATTCCTCAAATTGTTTGACCTTGATGTTAAAAAAAAGAAGAAGAGAAAGTTGACCTTAACTAAAAAGAGAAGCCAATAATGTTGTTGGACTGGATTCATACCTATCCAAATGTGCATTTTGTTTGGGAATTTTGATTTTTAGTTAAAAAATCATTACAAATTATTATATCAAATTACTTTTTATCTTTTTGTTTTAATATATTGTTTCATAAAAATATAAAAAAATTAATTAAAATAATCTATTTCTAAATGAGATTTCACATCGTTCCACTATTCAGTGAAAGCAAAAAAAAAAATAGAAATTTTTTTTTTTGCTAGTGGACTAGAAACTAAATTATGGACATTTAGAAATTAAAAAATTACTTAAAATATTAAAAAAATTCACTAAAATAAAATAATAATAATAATAATAATAATAAACTCAGTTTCAGAAAAACAATCAAAACCAAATAAGTGATTGTTTCCTAATTAGCTAACAGGCTATAGGGTGGAACCCCTAAAGCATTTTCATTACATTATTGTTTGGGAATATCACATCAATAATATCATATGATATTCAAAAACTACCCAATAATTTTTTTGTAGTATTATAGACAGGAAAACATAATCAACCTCAATACTAGCAACACAAACTGAGTTTATTTTTGTTCAGACATACACATTGTTTTATTAGTGAAAAATAATGAAAACTATAGTTTTAAATGAGATCCATACACTTTTTGAATATGAAATCTAATATTTTAGACCAATCAAAATTCGTATATTATTTAGACAAACTATTTTCTAAGAAAATATAGGTGAGGTAACTGGTCAATTGAGATGTCAGTTTATTTTGGAAAGTATGTTAAAAGCCAGTTTATTGAATTTTTAGCTTTTCTAAATCACATCATCTCTACTTTTATATATATTTTTTCAAAAAAAATTCAAAAAATCAATTTTTAACCTACTTTCTAAATCATTTGACGAGTAGAGAAATATTTTTGAGATAATTTGAAATTTCAGCTATTGTTTACACAAACAAGGAAGGAAAAAAGCTGGCTGCAAGCAAGCATTCTGCAGAGCCTCTCTTTTTTTGTTTTTTTGTTTTGTTTTCTCTGTTTTTGGGTGAAAAACAGATCTGCAGACCTATAAAATACTAATTTGTCAGCTCCATCTTTGATACAAAAAAAAGGGGTAGGGCACACAGACAACCCCAACTTGAAAAATGTATAGTACAAGGACTTCTCAACAAAAATAATTAGAAATCAGTGATAAATTTTATCAATATGATTTTGTAATTATTTTTTTAAAAATAATGTGAATTGTAATTTTCCCTAGAAAGATCTAAACAACTTCAACCCAAAAAAAAAAAAAATCCAAAATGGTGAAATATATATGTACTGCATTTATTCTTCTTTCTTTTGTTTTTTTAATATATAGTAGCACTTTCTTATATCCTCCGTAAAAATCAATTTAACAATTTAATTTAAAGAGGTGCATGGCCAAATTATTGATAGTTTTGAACCTCTAATGTTTTTCATATGAAAAAACTACAAATAATTTCAATTTTTTCTTATTTACTCGGTGAATTCCACATGTATTTAATAGATCTTATTATATCATATATCTAAGAGTGAAAAAAATAACATGTAAAATGAAATCATGTGTAAAGATAAACTTTTTATATACCTAAACTACTCCGGTCAAATAATTGTAATTTTCTCATTTTTTTGGGTAAGTAATTCTCTCCTCTCATTAAACCAATACAAATAGAATAGAGAAGAAATAGAACAAAATTACTCAGATCGTTCCGTTAACAAAAAAAATACAAATATTGAATATTGATAAGACAACCACACCAGCACCAGCCAGATCCGCAGTCACACCAGTAGCTGTTCCCGTAGCTCCAGCTTTAGCTTCAGCATTAGCTTCAGCTTCAGAATCAGTTGCAACTGATACAACTCCAGCTGTCCATTCTACATCAGTTACATCCAGAGCATTGTGTAATCAGTTAGGAATTGGTTAAGTGGTTAGGAATTTGTTAGATAGTTACAATGATTAGTTACAGGCTTATTTCAGTATTGTCTATATAAATACAATTGTGTAATTCAGATTTTGTGAAATAAGAAAGTATATTTGTTTCTTCATGGTATCAGAGCTCCTATAGCTCTCACGAGCACTCTGAATTTCTGATATTGCTTCCTCTGTAGTTCTTCAAAATCTTCAAGAAGATTCACAAATCTTCAATGACTTCTTCCATATCGTCAATGACTACCCCAAGCAATCTTCCTCCCAATCTCAGTCTTCTCATCTCTAATCTCAATTCCTTTATAACTGTCAAGCTAGATTCATCCAATTTTATCATTTGGAGAAGTCAAGTTCTCAATATTCTCCGTGCTACAAATCTGCTAGGGTTTGTTGATGGTTCTTCTTCTCCTCCACCATTAACAATCAAAAAGGTTGATGGAGCTGAAGAAATCAATCCCGATTATGCACAGTGGCAGCAGATTGATGCACATCTCCTGAGTTGTATTACAGCTACACTCACACCTGTAATTTTTACTTCTGTTTTGCATCTCAAACACAGTGCTGAGGTCTGGAATGTTCTTTGTAAAAGATTCACTACAGTTTCTCGTAGTCATATTCATCAAATGAAGAGTCGTTTGAATAATATGACTAAAAGTTCTCAGACAATTGAAGAATACTTGTCTCAGATTAAAACTCTGGCAGATCAACTTGCACTTGCTGCTTCTCCTATAGAAGAAGAAGATCTAGTTCTACTTACCTTGAATGGTTTACCAGATGAATTTGATGCTTTGAAGGCTACAATTCGAGCAAGACCTGAAGCTATTTCTATGGAAGACCTTTCTTCTCTTCTCTGTTCAGAGTCTCTGCATATTAATTCCAAAACAAAGAAAATTCAGGCACATGAATCTCCCATTGCCTATGCTACTACTCGTGGCTCTTTTGGTCGAGGCCGGTCTTCATTCAAAGGTAATAGAGGTAGTTTCAGATCTGGCTTCAGAGGTCGATACTCTTCTAGAGGAAGAGGTCGACAATTTTCAGGAGGACAACACAACACCAACTTGATTTGTCAGATTTGTGGTAAGACTAATCACTCAGCCTTGGATTGTTGGCATAGGTTAGATGCTACTTATCTTCCTCCTCAGCCACAGTCTCAGCAAACTGCCTCTCCATCTGCACAATCTTCAACTGGACTGTCTAATTCTCATGCTTATGTGGCCTCTACTCCATCTCAGTATGACTCTTCCTCATGGTATCTTGATTCCGCTGCATCTGATCATATGACTCATGATCTGTCAACTCTGAGTCTTCCTCAACCTTACCAAGGTTCTGATCATATCACTGTTGGTAATGGTAATTCTATCCCTATTCTTCACACTGGTAAGGGTCTTTTGCCCACTCCACATCATACTTTCAAACTCAATAAAGTTTTGCACACTCCTATTGCTTCTAATCTTGTATCTGTACAAAAACTTGCTAAAGATAATCAGTGTACAATTACCTTTGATGATTCTTCCTTCATTATTCAGGACAAGCACACGAAGGACATTTTGCACAAGGGCCTTAATTCTCATGGTTTATATCATTTTCATACACCATCCATACCTGCTGCTTCTTCATCTACTACAAATGTTGCTTTTTCTATTTCTCCTCATGCTTTCTTTCATTTCACTGCTACTGCTGTGCCTGAAACTGTTTGGCACCAGAGGTTGGGTCATCCATCACCTCTCAAGTTTAATAAACTGAAGTCTTCACTTTCTGTTGCTTGTAATAAAGCCAAGAATAATGCTTGTAATAAAGATTTGCCTTGTATTCACTGCTCTATGGCCAAAAGCCACAGATTACCTTTTCATCTCTCTAACTCCACTGTAAATAAACCTTTTTCACTAGTTCACAGTGATGTTTGGGGACCATTTTTACCATCTGTTTCTGGTTACAAATACTATGTAATCTTTGTTGATGAATACAGCAAGTTCACTTGGCTTTTTCCCTTATGTTACAAGAGTGAAGTTTTTGCTAAATTTGTGGAATTCACAGCTTATGTTGCAAATCAATTTTCTACTCATCTGAAAATTTTTCGCACTGATGGTGGCACTGAGTTTGTAAATTCATCTATGACTCAATTTTTTCATACTCATGGCATTCTTCATCAGATTTCTTGTCCACATACTCCTCCTCAAAATGGAGTCTCTGAAAGGAAGCATCGGCATATCACTGAGACTGCCATTGCTTTGCTTCATCATTCTTCACTTCCCATTACGTACTGGTTTGATGCCATTTCTACAGCTATCTTTTTGATTAATCGTTTGCCTAGTTCTAAAATTCCTCATTCTTCTCCTTATGAATTGTTATTTCATAAATCTCCAGATTACTCTTTTATGCGTGTGTTCGGCTGTCAATGTTTTCCCTGGCTACAACCCTACACATCTCACAAACTACAACCTAAATCTACTTTGTGTGTCTTTCTCGGTTATCATCCTTCTTACAAAGGCTACCGTTGCTTAGATCCTTCCTCTGGGAAGGTGTATTTGTCTCGCCATGTCATCTTCCATGAGCAAATCTTTCCATTTCGTACCACCTCTGTTCCCACTACAACTACTGCCTCTGCTACTCCCATTTCTCTGACTTTGTCTCAGCTCCAGTCTTTCTTCTGGTCACCTTCTTTAAATTTTCAGTCTTCATCTCCCACACCAGCCACAGCCACACCTACAGCAGTTCCAGCAGCAGTTCCCGTAGCTCCAGATTTAGCTTCACCAGTTCCCGTAGCTCCAGATTTAGCTTCCCCTTCTTTACATTCTTCTCAGTCTCCTGTCTCTACTAATCCGTCATTTTCTGCTGGTGTCCAGCCTCCTTCTTCCGTTCCTATTTCTTCTATTTTCATTGATCTTCCTATTCCTTCTTCTATTACTAACACACACCCCATGCTCACTCGATCCAAAACTTCTTCTCAAGCCTTATTAGCCTCTTCTTCTGTCTATCTTGACACTGAACCATTGACCTATCAGCAAGCTCTTCAGTCCTCTGTCTGGCACCGTGCAATGTTGGAGGAATATAATGCTCTTTTAGCTCAGGGTACTTGGTCACTGGTTCCTCTACCTTCTTCAAAATCTGCCATAGGCTGCAAGTGGGTTTTTCGCATCAAGCGTAATTCTGATGGATCAATTGCTCGTTATAAGGCCCGTTTGGTTGCCAAGGGATTTCTCCAACAGGAGGGTATCGACTATACTGACACCTTTAGTCCTGTGGCCAAACAACCCACTATTCGCATTTTATTGTGTGTTGCCTTGCATTATAATTGGCCTCTCAAACAACTTGACATCAGTAATGCTTTTCTTCATGGAACATTGGAGGAGGAAGTTTACATGACTCAGCCACCTGGTTTTTCTAGTGCTGCTCATCCCCATCATGTTTGTCTCTTAAAAAAAGCTATCTACGGTTTAAAGCAAGCTCCGAGGGCTTGGTACTCCACATTCTCTACTTTTCTTTTATCCCAAGGTTTCATCAACAGTCACTGTGATAATTCCTTATTCATTCAAAGGACAGCTTCTACCATCACTATTCTCTTAGTCTATGTTGATGATATCCTGGTCACAGGCAATAATTCTTCTCACATTGCCTCTCTTATTACTCACATGCATACTGCTTTTGCTCTGAAAGAGTTGGGGAACATTTCCTATTTTTTGGGTGTCTCCATTAAGGATTGTGGTGATTCTTATTTTCTGTCTCAACATAAGTACGCCTCTGAAATTCTTGTTAAGGCTGGGATGACAACTTGCAAACCTTGCAATTCCCCGAGTTCTATCAAGCCTTCTCTTTCTTCAGATTCTCATCTTCCATTTAGTCAACCTGCACTTTATCGCAGTATCGCTGGAGCACTCCAATACCTTACGATCACCAGGCCTGATTTGTCTCTGTCAGTTAATCAAGCCTGTCAACATATGCATGCTCCCACTGTTGGGCATTTTGCTTCAGTCAAAAGATTACTTCGCTTTCTTCAAGGGACATTAACTCATGGACTCACATTCAGTCCTAGTTCTTTCGATTTACAAGCCTTCTCTGACTCCAACTGGGCTGGTGATGTTCTCGATCGACGCAGTACTTCTGGCTATTGTGTGTATCTTGGCTCAAATCTGATTTCTTGGTCAGCAAAAACAACCCACCGTGTCTCGTTCCTCCACCGAAGCCGAATACAGGTCTTTAGCACATACAGCTGCTGAACTCACCTGGTTGCAAATGTTGCTTCGTGAGCTTCAGCTTCCTTCCTCTGTTGCTCCCATTTTATGGTGTGATAACCTCTCCGCAATTGCCTTAGCTTCCAACCCTGTGTTTCACACTCGGTCAAAACATATAGAAATCGATTGTCACTTCATTCGCGAAAAAGTTGCCCGCAAACAGATTTTACGTAGTTATGTTCCTTCTCTGGATCAGATTGTTGATATCTTTACAAAGCCTCTCTCTGTGTCTCGTTTTCAATATCTTCAAGCCAAGCTTCTGGTCTCTCCTTCTCCCATCAGCTTGCAGGAGGGTGATAAGACAACCACACCAGCACCAGCCAGATCCACAGTCACACCAGTAGCTGTTCCCGTAGCTCCAGCTTTAGCTTCAGCTTCAGAATCAGTTGCAACTGATACAACTCCAGCTGTCCATTCTACATCAGTTACATCCAGAGCATTGTGTAATCAGTTAGGAATTGGTTAAGTGGTTAGGAATTTGTTAGATAGTTACAATGATTAGTTACAGGCTTATTTCAGTATTGTCTATATAAATACAATTGTGTAATTCAGATTTTGTGAAATAAGAAAGTATATTTGTAGCTTGTGTTCTCTACACAAGTTTAAATTTCTTCCAAGACACATCAACATGAACAATCCTTTGCCAATTCAAATATAAAAGTTCATACATTCCCAGCACTAAGCAAAATATAATAATCTGGCCAGCAGCACACAAAAAAACATCCGCGCCAAAAAGAAACTGTCCAGCACCAAAAAATAAAAACCTACGAGCTACGCATTCAAGTCAAAAGCATGAATTCTACTTGTCGGGCCACAAAAACACTAAATATACGCAGATCGCCCAAAATGTATAAAACAAAACACAGGCAGTTAGCTACTACTTAGCAGTAAAACATAACATCTTTGACGTTTGCTTTGATCGCAGGTAGTGGTCGGACCTCTATGCTCCTCTCCCTTGTATTCCTTCCACCGCTAGTTGATTCATTTTCAGAAGTATCTCCCTCGATATAGTAGCGAGCACGAAAGGCAGCCAAATGGGCATAGTAAGCAGGAGGCACTGCATTTAATAATGGACTAAAGTTATGGATTATTTGTCGGAACAACAATTTGTGCACAAATTACTGTCTATAATTAAAGAACAAAATGATAAGAGTCGACAGATGAAGGACGAACCTATGGAAACAGATCTAGTGCACCTTGCGTAGCTGAAGAAAGAAAATAATTGTTGAGGTGAAATTTAAAAAACTTCACCAAAATAAGGAGAATTTCTAGAAATACGTGTAACACAAACTGTTAGTCAGTGTTTGCGAGGCATCAGCACTGAATTGGTTCTCATCGTACAGCACGTGATAGTGTGTAGGACGGCTTCTGCCCTACACAGACAGATACAAAAAACAATTAACATTTGTCATGGAAATCTGTCTTAAAATCAACAACACTGAATTTGTATAACTAAAATTTTAAATTTCTATATTTCTTCTTACAAAATTTCCATCCTTATCAAATGCTTGCAAGGAAATAAAATGAAAATAACTTGGAACATTGCTTACCCGAATTCCGGCATGGCTACATAGGTAAAAGTCAAATTCATTAGGGTGGCAAATGTGGGTGTCCACAACCGTACCTGATCACAAGCATGCAAATAATCATCAATATACAACAATAGGGTTCCAAAACAAGGCATCGTACAAACTCATAACGAGGGGCAAAGTCTGAAACCTGGCAGAATGTTGCCACTCCTATCTGTTGAACGACGATCATTATGATCTGCAGGGAAAAGGCGTGTGTGGTGTCTCTTTTGCACCACAACGAAGGTTACACGTGGCAGATTGTGTTCCTCTAACGAAACACAAGCCTGACAAAAACAGCAGGTTTATATGTAAAAAAACAATGTAAAAGGAGAAATCACTTCGGTACCCAAATATATCCGCTGTTACATATCATATCGGCCCATACCTAACAGAATTGGGACAACCCACTATTCACCAATATATCGCCAGACATATGACCATATCACCAATACACTAGTGTTATTTAATACCATGCCAATCAGTAAAACAGTATAAACATATACCTTTCGGATTGCATCCATTTCGTAGAGCAAAACTTGGTTGAATTGACCTTCGGTAACACCATCTCCACAAGATTAAAAACAAGATTAACATAGTTGTACAGAATAGGTATCAATAACATTAAGTCAATTGATAGTTAAAAAACACAACAAATTTTTTTAAAAAAAAAAAAAAAAAACAAAATGAGTTTAAAAAATCAATTACAAATTTTTTTCCTTCAAAATACAATCTAATCATCATCATGGTAGTTAAAAATACAATCACATTTTTGCTCATAATAATAATAAAACAAAAAACACAATGAGTTAAAAATCCAATCACAAATTAAGTCAATTGATAATTAAAAAACACAATAATTTATTTTTCAAAAAAGACAATGAGTTAAAAATATTAATTACAATTTATTTATTATTTTCAAAATACAATCTAATCATCATCAATAATTGGTACTTTATGTGACCCTAATGAGTACAATCCATTTTGTTTTTCAAAAAACACAGCAAGTTAAAAATCAAATCATAAATTAAGTTAATTAATAATTTAAAAAATACAATAATTTTTTTTTCAAAAAACACAATGAGTTAAAAAAATCAATAACAAATTTTTTTTTTTCCAAAATACAATCTAATCATTATCAATAATTGGTACTTTATAAATACAGTGAGTTAAAAATTAAATTACAAAAAACATAGAGAGTTAAAAATCAAATCACAAATTAAGTCAATTGATAGTTAAAAAACATAATAATTTTTCTGTAAAAAAATCCCAATTAGTTAAAAAATCAAATTATAAATTTTTTTTTGCTAGTTATAAATTTTTTTTTTTGGGGGGGGGGGGGAATGTAGATATACCGAACACTTGAAAAGAATGGTTCAGTGTTTGAGTTTAAATTTGGTTGTTTTACAGTTGTTATGCTATCTTTGTAACTGTTCATGTTTATCTAACTACAATCACATTTTTCTCGTAACAAAAAAAAATAAATGAAAAAAAGAACCATTGAACTATATAACTACAATCAAATTAAAGAATCACATCAAAAAAAGAACTATTGAACAAAGTACAATCACATCACATTTTTTTCATAATAAAAAATAAATAAATGTAAAAAAAAAAAGAACCATTAAACTAACTACAATACAATCCCATTAAAAAAAACGAATCATTGAACTAACTACAATCACATTAAAAAAAAAAAAAAGAACTATTGAACAAACTACAATCACATCACATTTTTCTCATAATAAAATAAATAAAAAACTATTAAACTAACTACAACACAATCACATTAAAAAAAAAACAATAATTGAACTAACTACAATCAAATTTTTTTCTTTGTGAGTGTTTATGTTTATCTAACTTCAATTATATTAAAACATTATATTATTTTTTTTGCTAGACAAAATACAAATCACAAAATGAGATAACTTCAGTCATACAAATTACAATTTTTTTTATTACATTAAAAAAAAGAACCATTAAATTAACTACGGTGAGATAATTTCAATCATACAAATCACAAAATTTTTTATCTCATTAAAAAAAAACCATTGAACTAATTACGATAACATTTTTCTTTTTACGAGTGTTTATGTTTATTTAATTTCAATCATATTAAAAAAAATCAAATTATAATTTTTTTTTGCTAGACAAAATACAGATCACAAAAAGAGATAACTTCAATCATACAAATCACAAATTTTTTTATGCTATCTAATTACAATCATATATTTTTTTTTATAATAAAAAAGTAATTGTGAAAAAGAATCATTAAAACAATAAATAAAAAGATTATATAGATTGCTCATTGTTTGCATACGTGGGAGATAACTTCAAGTTACTTTGGATGTAATTGCTCAGTGATTGCTCACTGTTTGCATACGTGGGAAAGGGTGCTCACCGTTTGCATACGTGGGAGATACTTCAAGTTCCTTTGGATGTTATTGCTCACTGTTTGCAAGGGAGAAGTTGAAAGTGAAGAAGTGCTGCCGGTAGAAGTGAAGTGAGGAAGTTGAAAGGGTCCAATAGGTATGGTAGAAATGAGAAAGGCTGCAATAGGTGTGTGAGAAGTTGAGAAGGGTGTATATGGGAGAAGTCAAAAAGACTTGAGAAAATTCAATAAGTGCTACGGTTTTTTTTTTTTTTTAAATCAAAAAATTAAGAAATTAAGATTGAAATATTGGAGCTCCCACAAAATTTATGGGTTAAAAACCCCCCCTTTTCCTTACATAATACTACCCTATCACCCGTGCTATGCACGAGATAATTATTGATATTTATATTTGTTTCAGATTTTTTTTAATATATAAATTATGTTTTTAAAGATTTTTTATAAAAATAATTTAACAATCTTATCACTAATCATAATGTATGAAAGAAGTTGAAAATGATATTGCAGTAACTATGCACGGATTGTATCTATAATTATTTATTTGAGAGGATTTTAAATGCTGATCAGAGAATTTTGACCAAATCAATAAATGCAGGCATATGGAAAGACATGTGGATTGAAAAAAGTTAATAAATGCTGATCAGGAAATTTTGATCAAATCAATAAATGCTGTGTTTTTTTTTTAAATAAAAAATTTAAAAAATTCAGATTAGGATATTGAAACTCACACAAGCCTTGGGGGTCTATTTTTTTCCCTTTTTTATATTATATTAAAGTTTAATATTTTGATAATAATCATATGCGTTGGAGTTTTCAAGGAATTAAATGTCTTTTTTTTTATTATATTATATTAAAGTTTAATATTTTGATAATAATCATATGTGTTGGATTTTTCAAGAAATTTTTTTTTATACTTGTTCTTAATACATTCAAGTGTTATTATGAGGGATAATAATCATATATGTTGGGACTTTTCAAGAAATTCATATGTGTTGGATTTCAAATAAATTTTTTTATACTTGTTCTTAATGCATTAAAGTGTTATTATGATGGTAAGACTTGGGAGTTAGGAGAAGTTAATAAATGCTAAGATTTTTTTTTTAAATAAAAAAATCAAGAAATTTAGGGCTTGTTTGGTTTGAGTTTCGGAGATGAATTTTAGAAAAAAATTTCCCAAAAATTGTTTGGTTTGAGTTTTTTTTCAAAAAATTTCCAAAAATACTTTTTCTCTCTTACACATCAATCAATCACTTTTTCTCTCTCATCTCTCATTCTCAATCACTTTTTCTCTCACACACATCTACTCAATTCTTCCAAAATATCAAATCATCCCAAACTCTCACAAAAAATTTCTCTCTCAAAATATACAACCAAATAAACCAAAAAAATTTCTAAAACAACTCTCTCCAAATTTTTTTCAAAAACAACTCTCTCAAAAACAAACCAAACAAGCCCTTAGATTGGGAGATTGGAGCTCCCACAAAGCTTGGGGTTAAAAATCCCCTTTTGCTTAATATATAGTATAGATATAGATATAGATATAGATAGATAGATATATTTTTATTTCATCTTTCGATTAGTTAAATAAGAGAAACGCAAAATACTTTTTCTTTTTTTTAACTTAACAAAATTTTTTTTTTTTTTTGGTGTTAATTTTATAATAAATCATGGTGATTTTGATGGTGGTTGTGGGTGGCAAAGGGGGTACATTATTTGTGGTGGTTTTGATACTGGTGAAAGGGGGTGGTTTGGATCGTGGTGTGCTTATCTATAACCTATATATAAGAGAATAGAAGTAGACAGCTCTTTTGAATCTAACACTTCAAATTCTCTCATTTGCCCTGTCTTGACTCTAGATGTTTTTGTGAATCGGTTTGGTTTGGTTTGTTTTTTTCTCCCCTTAATAACAAGAGTGAAGTGAGTCAGTGAAGCAATTTGGTAGGTCTCTTCAAATTCTCCAATTTGGTAGGTCTCTTCAAATTCTCCTATTTGCCTTGCTGGTTTTTTTCTCTGGACGTTTCTCCTTATCAGTTGAAGAAATTTGGTAGGTCTCTTTAAATTCTCCTATTTGCCCTGTTGTTTTTTTTGCTCTGGACGTTTCTCCTTATCTGTAACAACCACCTCCTTAGTTAATTGTAGCTTAATTATGTGTTTATATGTTCAGTAATTGCCATGTGATATTTGCATTGTGATAATGTGAACGGATATAAAGAGAATGAGAATAAAACCTGTCTGAGTCAATAAACCATAAGGTTAGAATTAAATATTTGAATAGGTAATTAGAGCCTAATTCACATTAGCTCAATTAAGCTTAGTCTAATTTAGAGTAAATTAGATTATGGTGAGCATTGAGTTAATTAAGTGAATTTGATTTATTAAGAACTACTTGGAATTAGGAAGAACTAATTAAGTACTCATCATAGTAAAAAAAAACAAAGAAAAAAAAAAGAAGACTTAGTGGGTTTGTTGGAGATATACATGAAAGAAGGAAAAAGAGTTAGTGCTTTGTGTAGAGAGAGAGAGAGAGAGAGAGAGAGAGAGAGAGAGAGAGAGAGAACCCTAGAGCTCAAGAAGAAGGAGAAAGGGGGATTTGAGCAAATCTTCATCAAATTAACCATTTAAGGTAAGAATTGTCTTCTAATCTCATGAATTGAAGTTGTATTATCCATGAAAATATAGAATCTAGGTTGAAATAAGAGGTAGAGTGGTGTAATTTGAGGGTTAGAACCCTAAAGGGAAGAATGATAAAGCACAACTTAAACTTTTGTCATTCATGGCTTCATTCTTGTTTTTACATGTGAGATTTTACATGGTTCCTTAACTTTGAGGAGAATTTCATGGATTTTATTTTTGGCATTCACAATTTGCATAGAGTATGATTTTACACTCTAAGGTTAAGAGTTTGAGTTCTTATATGAGAACTGAGTTGTGATTTGAAGCCATGGCCCTTATTTGAAGTTGGAAAAGTTTTAATCAACATGTTTCTGAAGAGTTTTGAGCCTTGTTTTGTATCAATTGAGGTTGGTTTTGTAAAGGGGGAAGTTCCTTGTTTCAGCAGATTTTCGGATTGGGTTTCAACCCAGACCGCTCAAGCGGCCTGGGCCACTACATGAGTGGCTAGCCTTGCTCTGCTTCATTTTGCATTCTGCTTGCACGAGCGGCCAGGCCACCGCACGTGTGGTCAGCAGGGCCGACTTAGTTTTGCTTTCTTCTTATTTTTTCTAACTTTTGGGCCTCGGTTTGCATGGTTTTCAAGTGTTTTTCATATGCATCATGATGGAAATTAATGAATGAAAAGGAAATTTTAGTGACTAAGTAACGAATAAACCGAATAGGTTATGAATTGACTACATGAAAGGACTGTATGTTGAATCGTTGTGCTTGCATGTGTCTATGTAAGTCAAACGCCGCGTCCTAACCACGTGTTTCAAGGAGCCAATGTAAGTAATAATGTTGTAAAGCTATGTTCAATTATAATTATTTTCTGAACTGTAATCATGGCATCCATAGCATCTGTTAGTGTTAATGTTAATGTTACTGTTACTGCTACTGCTACTGCTATTGTTACAGAGATCTTTGTCAGTTCCAATTCTTGGAACTACTGCTTACTGTATTGATGGCCATCAAATGATTGTTCGGTCTTTAAGACCTACTATACTGTTCTGCTATTGGATGTACCACGTATGACTATGATTTCATTATGACTCTGAAATGTATGAGATACTGCTTGGTGAATTGATTTACTACTAAAAACTGACTGTTTGAAGTTATTACGAGGACATCATTCATAAATCCCTTTACATAATTGTTATTCATTGGGCTCTAACTCATTGTTTTAATATATAATGTAGGTGATCAAGCATCGGACTGGACTTAGCGGCGTCGACCTGAGCCTTGTTTGTCAAGCCAACTACTGTGCCTCACTGTGAGGTTCCAAACCGTCACGTGTCAAGGCTTTTGGGTGGTCCCAAATTCACCTTTTTGCATTGTGATCAAATGTTATGAAGCTCTAGTTTAAGATATTTTGTATTTGTTTTGTTTAATTTTGTTAATGAGAATTAATTCCCTAGGTTATGTAACTGTTTTTGTACTTATGTATGAGATGGATTTTGTGAATATCTGTATATAGTATATAAAGCTCTTTTGTTCCATGTAAGTCCCACATCTCATTGGATGATTTATTTTTATATTAGCTTCTGCCAGCCCTTATTACTATTTACTATTGAGCAGGCCTTTAGTAATCCCGGATTACTAGCTAGCTACGACGCTAAACCTATAGGGGCGAGTTTGGGTCGTGACATTATCAGTTGATGCAATTTGGTAGGTCTCTTCAAATTCTTATTTGCCCTGCTAGTTTTTTTCTTTGGACATTTCTCCTTATCAGTTCATACTTCAGTTGGTTTGTTTTTTTTGTTGTTTTTTGCCTTCCCAAGATGCAGAACCAAGCAGGTGAGTCATTCTGAGTAATAATTTGGTATATAGAAATTGTGTGGTTCCAATTTTTCAATCTGCAAATCACCAATTGTCTTCCATGCAGTTTGCATCAAATGGCCAAGTGTATAGGATTATAGATATACCTTCTGCTGCTGCCGTTGGTATTGTCTGCATTTGTAGCAAACAAAATTGCTCGTATGCTTATCTTCTCTCTCTGTTTATTTTTCTATTTTATGTCTACTTCTATTTAATATTATTATACATTCATGAGCTTCTTTTATTGATGTTGTGTTTTTTCTTTAAGATATGATTTGTCCACCATGTGTTTGCAAATATGTTTGAATAAGAGATTGAGATGTTTTGGCTTCCATACATTGTTCACCATGTGTTTGATAATATGCCTGAACCACAAATTCAAAATAGAACAAAAAAATTGAATCACAATAAATAATGAATCACAAAATCAGAAGAGAACAAAATTGATGTGATCAAATTCTAAGAAAAAAATAACAAACCTATTGGTAAAATAAAATAGTAGAAAAAGGCAAGAAAAAACAATTGAAAAATATATTTTCAATTTGATGAAAGAAAAAACAAATTTGATTTCAATTGTTTATTCTAATTCTATGTTTGTCAAGATTCTTCGCTAGCTTTGGTATATCAAAATTCATTCTGTTTGTTCACCATTGCCAAGACATGTGCATTCGCAGTTAAAAAAAAAAAAAAAAAAAAATTCCCCTAAAAATATTTTCTATCAGATGTAAAAATATAGAGAAGGCCATTGTACCTATTTAATTATAGAAAAATGATTTATTCAATACATTCATCCATTAAATAACAATAGCTCATGTGAAAAGATTTCAGAAAACTTGACTCTTTCCATTAAATGTAATGGTATCCTAATATAATCAATACATACATCCAGCTAGCTTCCTTAGTCTTGTGGCTGAACTGAAACCACGACAACATAAAATCTTTACACCTTGCAGTTTCTTCATGAATTGCTACAAATAGTGCTGGTGATAAAGCCAACCTTCAAAACCCCAAACTCACATTAACCTGCAAATGGACATAACTTAGCTTCCAAATACAGAGTTTCACTGCTTCTAAAGAGGTATCTGATGTTAAACTAAACATCTCGTGCTAAACTAATTCTTCTATCACAATATTTGCTCTTCATGGATTGAGCCCATACTTTTAAAATTTATTTGGCAGACTAAGTTTGTAATCAAATGAATCTGTTAAATAAACTTGATGTTCAGTCCACCCCTCTCAACACCCTCGAATGAATGTGAAGTTGTTGCCCATACATTTACATATAAACTACAGACAAGTTTCCGAGCAAGGAAATAGCTGAAAATCAGTTTTCCCTACTCTACTTTATTTTCATTACTGTGTTTTGATTCTGTAATTTTCTTTTTCTTCCTTTTTGTTCATTTCGTTAAGATTGGCAACCTGGAATCCAAAAAGGGGCAGCTGATTGGGATGAAAATTGGGACAAGTTTGAAGATGAAGGTCTGTCAAACAATTTTCATATAGGATTAAGTGGACATTTAGCGTGAGTATCGTTTGGGCGACAAGTGTTTGATGATGGATCTTTGAGCCTCTGCACTGCTTGTTACTCTTCTTGACATTTAAAATGCATCTAATGCTTTCCTTTTTTGATTGGCCTAATTGTTTTGTGGCTTGAAAATTTCTTGGTATAGGGAATCTGAAGCCAAGATGTGCAAGTTGTTGTCGTATTGTAATTCTAATGAACTCTTGCCACTTCCAAGTTTCACATTTGTCAAAGAGCTCACTCTTGATGTGGAAAATGTTGTAGCCCCTCCCTAGCCAAAATCCTCTTCAGATTTAGTAAAGCATCTTCCACAAAAGAGGTGTACATGTTTCATCAACAAATGCTGATCATAACTCAGAAACGCCACCAAGTGGAGGGGAAAGGATTGTCGATGATGCTCACAGCAAAGACAGCAAAGCTCGAAGTCCAGCTCATGCTCAAAATTCTCCATCTAGCAAGAACTTCAGTGCAGATGGTTCACCCCATGCTAGAAAGAGCCAGAGGTACATGTTTTAATTTGTAGCTTTTCCGTATTTTCCTTCTGCGTTGGATTTGAAATTTTTTATTGGTGTCCGAACCTTTAAACCATTTCATGGCATCTATCTACACCTATTGTTTTATTAGAAAATCTGAATTTCTACATGATTTTATTGGTGCACTGAACATGGGGGTGTTGAATCTGTGTTCTCTGGGGACATGAGTGTTTATGAACGAAACTAGGGTGCATTTGACACTCATTATGATACTGACTTAGGCTGGGACTTCAGTTCTGGTCCCTTCGATCATTCAGTCTGTCTTTTCTTTGGTGTTGTCCATGAGAATCCTTTTTCCAGAATTTTTGGTTTAATATTCTTTTGTATATCATGTTTTTCCCTCTAATAATAAAAATAAAAAAAAAAATCAAATATTTCATGCATGTGAAGTTTTGATCCAAATCCTTAAAAGTCTATTCTGAATTATTTTTGACTTGCCATAAAGAAAGGGATGTTTGTGTGTATATAGTTTATGTTGACAATAGGGAATTACAACATTACCAAGGCAATTAGAAAATTAAATTAATGGAGTATTGTTTTCAAATAAATCAATATATATATATATATATATATTTCAATTATCTACGTTAACAATGTCGCAACCCGCATGCGCGGAGCATGTGGGGGTTCAACTAGTATGTGTGTAAATAAAACAACGGTCAAATAGATTTTTATACAAAAGTATGTTAAGAGTACCACAAAAGTTAATTTTATTCTATATGAAAATCTTATACAATAATTCTATTCTTATAACAATACACTTGTGAAAATAAAGTCATTGTAGAGGAGTTAAAGGAAGATGGGATATACCAATAGAGGATTGGTTCAATAGTAAGACCTTTGATTTCTTCACTCAAAGTCTGAATTCGAGACTCCATAATCTCTTATTGGGATAAACATACTTCTTAGCATTCAAAATACACGAGGGTATTATCTTCGGCCCCAACGTAAGTGTTTTTTTTTTTGGATCGGCAAAGAAAAATTTCATTTAACAGCATGAAATTAAAAGTACAGGAAGATGAGATACATTGAGAGAGATTCGGAAGTATAAAAATACCCCTACTACTGCTACTCGCATCTATACAACCAACCCCTAAACCTCTCGATTTTTAAAATAAAAAGTTAAGAAGAACTTAACTAGAAAAATAAAATACATGAATCTCCACATAATAACCCACAAAGACACCCAAAAACAAACTAAAAACAACAAGACCCACGCCTGCTAATTTTAAACTAAAACTTTACCGCCCACTATCTAATATTGAAGCTAAAATAATCACTTCTTCAACTCCCAACATCTGTGCTGCTTCAAAGCTTGACAGCCCACCTGTTGCGCACCCACGTCTGACAACTCCCAAAACCCAACGCCCGCCTGCTTTACACCACGCTCCTCTGCACCGCACTTCTCTGGCCGGAAAACTCCAAAGCCAACATCACCATGGCCGGAAAACTCCCATGCCTGACATCTCCAAGACCCACATGCCCTAACACTCCCCCCTGCCATCTCCAGGCCCCACACCGATCAAAACACACCAGCAAAACTGTTACAGCCAAGGCCACACCTTTCCTACGCTTTTGAATCCACACTGCCACTAATCCGGCCTGCACAGCCTCCACCGGAACACACCCACTGCCACAGCCACCACCGGAATTCACCCATTGCGGGTCATCACCTCCACAGCCACCACCGGAAAAACCCACTGCAGACCAGTATACAACCCACTGCCACTGCGACGGACCGGACCACTGCTACCACGGACCACGGACCACGGACCATCGACCACGACCAGCTACTGCTGCAACCCACTGCCACGGACCAGGTACAACCCACTGCCACTTGCAAGTCAACACCTCCACAGCTCCAGTATTACATCTAACACCCTCAAACTCTCGCACGAAGAGAAGCGCACGAGTGAACCACCAGACATAACTAATCAATCGACATCCAGATTTCCGCCCAAACCAAGCATCGAACTTCACCAAAAGTCTGATCCAAAGAAAACCCCTCAAACTCCTACTCATGAAGAGCGCTTGAGTGAAAGAAACATCTACCACAGCCCGGAAACACCAACCAAAACACCGAACTCCAGCACACCAAAACACACCTCGTGGGTAAATAATGGGGCTCAAGTTTATTAACGGAAATGCAACGAACTAACACGGAGAAGCTCTCCCAGCCGACCGCCATAGCAAAGGCGGCGCCGGCCAGCCCAAAGAGAGGCTCGGGATGAGGTTTTTTAGAAAGAAGAGAGATAAATTCAAATCAGTTTTTTTTTCCCCAACGTAAGTGTGATGAGGTTCCTTACAAATGTGTTACGGGTACTAATGAGCAACACTCCCTGGCGAGTATATAGAGTAGTCTATCTGCATATTCATTTTTATGAATCAAAAAAAAAAAAAAAGGGAAGATAGGATATATGTATAAATGTCTCGCTAAAGTAACTGTGAGCAACACGTGATCATTTTCATGAAAAACATACTTAAGGTCTTTCCCAATTGGATAAATTATACACAATTGAAGAACTAAAGCAAATTGTCACAATAAAAATTACAAGCCCCAAATTGAAACACAATTTTTTTTGGCTCGTTACATTTTTTTTTAGGATGATCTCAAACACGTTCTCACTTAAAATAGTCTAGCCAAGATAGTAGATAGGCAATTCTGGAACGCCTCAACCCATCACATATCATCGATATTGTCCGCTTTGGGCCATGCTTACACGGATTTGTTCTTCCTAGGGCTCATCCATACCAGAACTACTCTGGTCTAAGCACGCTTAACTGGGGAGTTCTGCTAGGGATTTCACCACCCGAGAAAGGCCTCGATGCTATAAAAAGTCTAGATTTTTACTTTTTATACCAGGAACTCCCCTTCCATCCCGATGTAGGACACTGGAACCTCACAAATTCTACCTTTAGTTAAGTTAGAGTAATGTTCCACACTACATGTGGTGTCACTCGTCTTTTGTCTCCCGAAAACTAATACAAAACAATAGATCATGCTGTTTCAAGCCGATAAAAAACAAATTAGAACACCTCACAAACTTGCCTAAGGACCACAGCATAATTTTTTATATCGTTCAATCTTATGTGAAAGAAATTTCCTATGGCTTCAACTGAGTAAAGATATATAATATATATATATATGTGTGTCTGTGTGTGTGTGAAGTCTACTTTTCATGTAAGAAGAGAATAATATGTGTAAATTTTAAGCGTTCTCAATATTGAACCTATTAATTTTCCTTTGGGTATGTAGATAATTTTTTAAGGGTCCAGGTTGTCTCCAGTTGGAGATTAAGATTGGACCGTCCAGTCACATTGTAAACTCACTTTAGGCCCGTTTCGATAATCTAAATTGTTTACATTTTAGAGTATGTTGAGTAAATTATCTCTATAAAAATCAAGTCGATCGGATAACAATAATTACGTGTTTGAATTAGTTTTGTCTAAGAAAAAAAAAATGGATGATGAAAAAATAAATGATTCATAAAAACTGATTCGAACATGTAGTTGCCATTATCCATCGATTTATTTTTTTATAAGGATAATGTATTCGACGAATCTTAAAATATGAACAGTTTGGATTATCGAAACAAGATCTAAACGGTCCAATCTTGATCTCCAATTGGAGATAAGCTGGACCCATTTTTGACCCCACCGTTGGAAGTGTGAAAGAAGAGAATTTTGTTGATTATCAAAGGTACAAACTCTGAAGTCATTTCTTAATTCTCTAACTCACTCATGATGAAATAGAATCGCAAATTATTAGATAAGAATAATATTAAATAGAAATATAAATTAAATAAGTCATTTTTTTGTATCTTAACTTAATAAAAGTGAGTTGACATGTTTCACTGTGATTAGTTTAAAACAATTGTGAATAATGTCACTTGATTTTCGCAAGGAAAGTGAGTCTACAATTGGATCATTTTTATTCAACATGAAAAAGCAAACTCTGTTAGACCTTCACATTCTCATCCATTTCTCTAATTGGTCAAAAGGGCTCTACTTCAAACCTTCATCTCATAAATACTAGATCACCTCCATTGCATTATTCACAAAAACCATAAGGTAAAAAGTCAAATCAATCCCAAAAAAAAACATATACAAAATATCAGAAAAAATCTCATCACATCTTCCGTATCTATATCTTTACCAATAGGTTCTTTTTTCTACACTTAATCTTCCATTGTTGTTATAAGTTCTTGTACAAGAATGGATAGAAGGTTAACTGAGACTGCCCAGATGTGTAATGTTGACCTTTTGCTCAATTTGATCAAATATGATCCCCTAATTCTACACTCTGTTTCATTAGCAGAGGAAGAGACTCCATTACACATTGCTTCCATGGCTGGCCACTCAATTTTGTACAACAAATACTAAATTGAGGCCAGAATTCGCCACGGAGCTCAACCAAGACGGTTTTAGTCCCCTCCATGTTGCCTCGGCGAATGGGTATCTAGAGATTGTTAAAGAGCTCTTGAAAGTGGATTGTGATCTGTGTGCGGTGAGGGGTAGAGAGAAGAGGATACCCTCCACTATGCGGCTCTGCTAGCCCAGATTCTGTTGAGCATGTCACGGTTCGGGGAGAGACTGCCCTTCACCTTGCAGTCAAGAAGAATCAAATTGAAGGGTTGAGAGTGTTGGTGGAACATATCAAGGATTTCGAGAAAGAGGGTGTTTTGAATATGAAGGATGAGCATGGCAACACCATCTTGCACCTAGCTATCTCGGGAAGTAGTACAAGGCAAGTATTTCCTTTTACCCTTTTGTGTCCATAATTTTTTAATACAAATATTGAACTTGAATGATGTGATAATAATAGTCACCTTGACAAGTCTTTTTTTATTTGAAATGATATTTGTATATTATTGCTCTTTTAATTTTGAGATAAATTATGAGCAGGTTGTCGACTTATTACTTGGTGAACTTTCCGTTACTAGGTGTGTGGGTGAAAATCTGACCACACTGCCAACTCAGTATTCAGCTGGAGAGTACTGGCAGAATAGATGACACCTGTCTAACCTGCAACAGAAAGAGAAGATTCCGGCGGTCAATGCCAGGCATTTCGTAAAGTATCCAAGCAAACACCTCAATATTTGCTCTCAAAAAGCTTCCAACTCTTTTTCCTCTTCTTTGGCTAAGCCCGAGCCGAGAAGAAGAAGCGTTCTTCATCCCCATCCTGGACGAGGATTTTCTCAGTGCCTCTTCGCTCTTCTCGGCTGGCTCCTTGCTGACGTCTTCTAGGACTTCCACGTCTCATCTTCAATTTTTGCCTTTTCTGGCTCTCGTATGCTGCAGGTAGATTTCATTGCTGCCATGGAGCAATTCTTCGCCTGCAGCTGATTGCCTCTGACTTCCTCTATCCATGCTCTGTTGGGAATCGCAATAGTTGATGCAATGTTGAGGGAACTGCCCCCATCGCATGCAACTATGGCCTTCCCAAGATGATGTTGTAAGGGGAGGGTGTGTCGATGATGGTGAATTCTGTCTTGATCTTCCTGGTGCCAGCCTGCACCTCCAAGCTTACTGCTCCTAGTGGCCATGTCGGCGTTCCATTGAACCTAACCATTAGGCCATTGGATTGTTCCATATCATCTGGGTGAAGGCCGAGCTCCTTGTAACATTGGACGTACATGATGTCACAAGAGCTGCTTTGGTCAATCAGGATGCGTTTTACTTGGCACTCCCCAACCTAGAGGGATACTACCAAGGCATCATTATGCGGATGCTGGACCATCTCTAAGTCGGCTTCAGTAAAGGTTATCATTGGTCCCTGGCACTCTTCTGCCCGATGTCTTTTCTCCCCGACTTGGTAGACATGTTGTATGTGTTTTACCTTCTGGGTCTTTCCTTGGATTTCGTTTTCGTTGACCTTCGAGTGGATTACGTTGACTACCCGAGGTCCTCATGCCTGCGGCTGCTGTGTTGGGGGAGGTGGGGCTGCTGGTGCCTGAGGCAATCTTGCCCGTTCTTCTCTTGTCCTGGTCTCATCGACAAGGTCTCTCAGATGTCCTTGTCTCACCAGGTATTCTAAGTGTGTTTTCAGAGCCCTACAACCCTGAGTTGTATACCCATCTTCATTGTGGTTGGCACAATGCCTGCCAATGTTTCTTCCCATGAACTCTCCTGGAGTCCTCTCTGGCGTTCTGAAATAGGGCTGGTTCCGAATTTGATCCAGGACTTTGTGAATTGGGATTCGGAACACAGTTGTCACTGCCTACACAGCCCTTAGTTCTGCCTCTTGTTTGAAGGATCCATTGTTACCTCGGCCTCGCTTTGGCGAGCCGTTTCCTTTCTCGTGCTTTGTCTCCTTATTCTCCGACGTATCTTCCTCGGCTCTGGCATACTTCTCGATTCTGGCCATGAGTTCTTCCATACTTTTTGGCAATGTCTTTGCCAATGACTTCCGTAGTAGACAGTCATCTTTCAGGCCGTTCTTGAAAGATACGACTGCCACCTCTTGATTACATTCAAGAATTCGGTTAAACACCTCATAGTATCTTTTGGCGTAGGCTCTAAGGCCTTCATCTTTGCTGATCTTCAGAGCCATCAATGCGTCCACTCTTAATGGCTGAAGTTTGTTTGTCACGAACTGGCCACAAACATCTCGGCCAGGCCTTCCTAGGTCTTTACACTTTCCTTGGTAGTTTGTGAAACCAATCTGATGCAATCTCCCCGAAGGACGAGGGGAACACTTTGCAGAGCAACGGCTCGTTCCCACTATACAATGCCATTGAGTTCAAGTATAATTCAACGTGGAAGTTGGGGTCTGACTTACCATCATATATTTGGAACCTCGGCATACTGAATCTCTTTGGTGTCTCGAATTTGTCTAATTCCACCGAAAATGGTGTTCGGGCTTAACAGGTGAAGTTACCTCGGCATCGGCATTCTGTTGCTTCCTCTTGAGGTAATCTCTCAGTCTTCTTGCTTCGCCAGGAGCTCGGCTATCTTTCGACTTCAGTCTTTTCGGTATACTACTCTCGGCCTCGTGTGAGCCATTTCGATCTTTCTCCATGAGTTGTGTTGAAGCATAGTGCCCGCCCTTGAACATGCCGATGTTCTTTGGGGTCGGCCTCCTTGGTGCGTTGTGTCCTTTGTGACTCTTCCTTCCTTGACTCCCCTCTTCCGACCTCCCTTGAAGGCCGGTGAGAGTGTCTTTCGCTCTTGATGTGCCAGGGGGCTTCTGGGATTGCTTTCTGCCCTCCCTTCTGGGCATTGGCCGCTGGAATCGGCGTGTCCTGCAGCGGGTATAGTGGCTGCATGACGTTATTTTGCATCATAAAACTAATGACCGATTGCAGGTCTGCCAATTTGTTTGCCATCTCTTTCACCTTTTCGTCCCTTCGTAGGCACCTGTCCTTCCATACCTAGAGGTCGCCTTCGTTGTAGTACCCGCTTTGATCAGGTTTCTTTGGTACGTCGCCAGTTTGGCTGACGTCTTTTACTCCTTGAGTTTGCTCATGAGTTTCTGCGTTGGACCTGTCTCCTTCGACATCAAGGTCAATAGGTCTCCCACTCCCAGCAGGAGTGTCGTTCCCAATCTTTTCCTTCTGTCCGTTACTGGCCATCTATTCTACTTTCTTTCCCACAGACGGCGCCAAATTGTGTGGGTGAAAATCTGACCACACTGCCAACTCAGTATTCAGCTGGAGAGTACTGGTAGAATAGATGACACTTGTCTAACCTGCAACAGAAAGAGAAGATTCCGGCGGTGGTTCGTCTACCCGGGGGCACTCCGATCAAGTCAGTATATCTCTCACAGATAATCAATAGTGCAAACTCACTATTCAGAATATAAATTGCGTACCTTAGACCCACGGGGGGTGTCTCTTTTATAGTTAACTCAATCCTAGTCCCGATAGAAGCCTGATTTTCTATGGACTCCCATTTAGTGCTTACTTTGGACTCCTAAAGAGATAAGGATAGACTCCCTAAGAACATTATCCTTATCCATCTTGAAGTCTTTCCTCATTCTAGGACTCTTGTCCCTCATCCGCTTATCTCGGATTCCGATATCTTCGGAGATAACCTCGGCCACGCCGAGATCATCTCAGCGTTACGACCAGGACACGTGGCAACCTCGGCTGATACATCGGCATTACCTTGCCACATGTTGGTACTCAAAAATATATCCTACACTAGGGCAGTGATGGAAGTGAATTCCTTAAACAAGAATAGCCTCACGGCTCTTGATGTTTTACTAATTTTCCAAGTGAAGCGGGCGATAGAGAGATTGAAGATGTTCTTGGGCAAGCTGGTGCTAAGAGAGCCAGAGACTTGCACACATCGGCACTAGCATTAACTAGCCAAAATCAGGGTGTTACAACTAACCCATCAAATGACCCGTTAATGCCAATTGAACGGACTCGATCTCCAGCTAGACAGTTGCTAGAGTATTTCAAATACAACAAGATTAGAGATTCGCCGAGCGAGGCACGAAACGCCATGCTTGTGATAGCTATACTTATTGCCACTGCAACATATCAAGCCGTGCTTAGCCCTCCAGGTGGTGTTTGGCAAGACAATTCTCTGTCCAATAACAACAATGGGACAGATACTACCAAACCACATATTGCTGGACAAGCAGTCATGGGTTCGAAGAATATGGTCTCGTTTGGCTTGTTTATCTTTTTCAACTCAGTACGGTTCTTCACCTCTCTCAACATGATCTATGTTCTCACGAGTGGATTCTCTTTGCAATTGGAGTTGCAAGTTTCAATGTGTGCGCTCATAATAACATATGACACTTCTATGACTTTCATGACAGCTAATAATGTCTTGTCTGTGTTATTTACTGTTGTTTCCATAGCCTTGCCATTAGTGATACCTATTGCAACCATGGTGGCAAGGAACTACCTCAAATGGTCAAGAGTTGCATTGCAATGTACAAGCCTACAAAGTGCTTGAATTAGAGGCATGTTGTTCTGCTTCTTCTCTCTTTGTTTTTATGAAATTAAGTGTTTGTGAGTATTCTTCGCTTGTTATTTTCATAGGCCTGGAAGCTTATTTGGTGAACATCTATAATAAATAAACAATTGAAGCAAATAAGATAAATTTCTCTATTATCATTCCAAGTTTTTTTTTGTTTCAAACATATGACAACAATAGTTTCAAAAACAACAATGCAACCGAGCTACAAAAATTATTTTGAAAAATAATAAAATGAACTGTGGAGCAGATTCATTGAGTGTGGTCCACATCACACTAAATTTAAATTTATATCATACAATTCAATTATAGATTTAACTTTTTATTGCTTGATCACACTTGGCATACCCAACCACTTTGTCCAAAGTCAAACTAAAAACGTGCAGGTCACATAAGGGGGTTAGTCAAACACCTATTCATTTTCTTCTTATCCATCCTTTTTAATAATTTTTTCTTTTTTTAATTTCCTTTTTACAAATCAAACTAACTTATTAGACAAGGTAACCAACCAAACCTTGACATTCATAGGATATTATTCCATTTGAAGCAAGTATTTTTTATTTATTTATCTTGTGACAAAGATAATGCACTCATTTGGCATTACAGATTTTGGGACAAAAAGACTATTTTAGTCACAAAATAATAAAATAGATTAAAAAATCAATAAAATAAAATGTCATATTCAAATTATAATCATTTTATTTTTTCTCTCACAAAAATTTTTTAAAAAAAATTAAAAACATATCTTAAACGAAATTTTTTAACCCAAACTAAAATAACTAAAAAATTAACACATATCCCAAACCAACCTATTGATAGAGAGATAAGCAAGAGTTCAATCTATTAAAGTCCAGGTTTTCATTTATGCGGAAAAATATGCAATCAAAAGTCAAAGACTATAGCTCAAATTGTTTGACCATGATGTTGTTTAAAAAAAAAAAAAAAAAAGAAGTTGACCTCAACTAAAAAGAGATATCCAAAATGTTGTTGGACTGGATTCACACCTATCCAAATGTGCATTCTGTTTGGGACTTTGATTTTTAGTTTAAAAAATCATTACAAATTATCAAATTATCAAATTACATTATTTTATCTTTCTTTTTAATATCATTTTATAAAAATATAAAAAAATAATTAAAATAGTCTATTTCTAGATGAGATTTCACATCCTTCCACTAACCAGTGAAAGTAAAAAAATAAAATAAAAAAAATTTCTGGTGGACTAGAAACTAAATTGTGTACATTTAGAAATTAAAAAAATTACTTAAAATATTAAAAGAAATTTACTAAAATAAAATAATATTAATAAATAAAAAAAAACACAATTTTTAAAAAAATAATCAAAACCAAATAAGTGATTGTTTTCTATTGGTTAACCGCCTATAGGCGGAACCCTTAAAGCATTTTCATTACATAATTGTTTCGGAGTACCACATCAATAATATCATATGATATTCAAAAACTACCCAATAATTTATGTAGTATTATAGGTAGGAAAACATAATCAACCTCAATGCTAGCAACACAAATTGAGTTTAATTTTGCTCACGCATACACATTGTTTTTTTTTTTTTTTGGGTAAAGCAGTGAACTCATAAAATTAAGTAGCCAAGGTTTGGGGGGTATAAAACCCCTCTAGCATCATCGTACAACTAATTCAAAATAAAGGAAGGAGCAATTAAAATTTAGCAAATAGGGTGAGTCACAATCCAATAGAAATCATCTAACGCAGTATATGAAATTTAGTAAAGGTATAAGTACAATATGCATATACAATGTCTGTGATAAAACGTTCACAAATTCACATACTCGAAAGATATCATATTCAAATTTTATTTCATTTTCCTTCAATTCATTTCAGTTCATTTAATCTTCTCAATACATGAGTCAAGTACATTATCTTTTACAACCAAGCTAAGACTACAACTCAATGGTTTTTAAGATCACATAAATACAAATACACACTTCAATCTGCCATTTTACGGATCGGCACCCATGTAAATATTTCAATTTGCCATTTTACAGATATTTCGTTCGCGGAATCGGCACCCATGTATAAATTTCGAAACTTTCACCCAAGACACTCCGACTAACTTAATTATAATGGAGTCCATCTCCTTTGTCCTCCCAAACAATCATATATATACAATGTATATAAACATAGTCATATTCAATGACAACCAACAAGAGATTATTTTCAATTCACCTAATCCGCATGCAATTTCTACAACAATCATAATTATCCTCCACCGATAGCCCAATACAGATATTCCTAAACAGATATACAATCTCAAGACAGATAAATCATCAAATTTCCATAGGTGAGTGATTAAACAAATCCAACTACACCTCTCATTTATACCTTTCCCCAATTTCACATTTATGACACCGATTTCATTATTTATACAAAATAATTATTTCAAATATTTTAGGGCAAAACTTCCCATTTTTCAAGTATTGACCCCAAGGGCTAAAATCAACTATTTTAATACAAGATAGTCTCATAACTAAACCCCATGATCAATTATATAACCCCACATGGAAACCCCTCTTTTTCATTCACACCCAAACCCTAGGTTTGTTCAAATCACACCATTGTTACACAAGAGACAAATAACTAGGCTAAATATCATATGAGAGTGTAGAAAAATCCTATCTCAAAGAGAAAAGATGAGCCAAGTAAGGATGGAACTCCAAAAATGTTGAAATCTGACTTCAATCGGGTCAAATGGAAGATCTTGAGAAGTTCTATCTTTTTATTAAAGAGAGAAGGGTGGAGAAATCAATAGATCTAGGTCAATATATATATATATATATATAGAGAGAGAGAGAGAGAGTATTTTAGAGAGAGAGGCTCTCAACTTTAGGATTTAGGATGAAAAAAGATAAAAATGTGATGTAAAAAGTCACTTTTACAATCTGATATACGGGCAGTCTGCTTTAGCGGAAGAGTTGACGCTCGAACGTCAGACATAATAAGTTGTTCCGCTTGAGCACAAGAAGATACCCGCTCGAGCGTAGAATACACACCTCCAGTATTTTTGCAGACAACAAACAAACCACTCGAGCTCAAGAAATGATGCTCGAGTGTCCACCCGCTCGAGCGTAGGAAACGCCGCTCGAGCGTGAAAGACACCCCTTTAGTAATTTTGTAGACGTGCAAAGTACTGAGAGTTTGCAACTCCCGCTCAAACGCGAGAAAGGCCGCTCAAGCAGAGGACAAAAATGCACATAGCCCGCTTGAGCGCAAGAATGGTCGCTCGAGCGGAGAACCAAAAATCTGGGCAACAAGGTTTTGGAAAAACAAGTAACCAACTTGTTCCAAATGCAACCACAACAACCCAAAGGCCAATTTCAAAGAGATACAAGGGAGGAAAGAGGTAAACAACAATATGAAAGCATTAAACCCCGAGTCCGAAATACCACAAGAGTCGGGTCAAAACCGGGATCGCTATAGAAAATTTCTTGGTATAGGGAATTTGAAGCCAAGGTGTGCAAGTTGTTGTCATATTGTAATTCTAATGAACTCTTGCCACTTCCAAGTTTCACATTTGTCAAAGAGCTCACTCTTGATGCGGAAAATGTTGTAGCCCCTCCCTAGCCAAAATCCTCTTCAGATTTAGTAAAGCATCTTCCACAAAAGAGGTGTACATGTTTCATCAACAAATGCTGATCATAACTCAAAAACGCCACCAAGTGGAGGGGAAAGGATTATCGGTGATGCTCACAGCGAAGACATCAAAGCTCGAAGTCCAGCTTATGCTGAAAATTCTCCATCTAGCAAGAACTTCAGTCCAGATGATTCATCCCATGCTAGAGAGACCCAGAGGTACATGTTTTAATTTGTATCTTTTTTATATTTTCCTTTTGCGTTGGATTTGAAATTTTTTATTGGTGTCCAAACTTTTAAACCATTTCACGGCATCTATTTACACCTATTGTTTTATTCGAAAATCTGAATTTCTACATGATTTTATTGGTGCATTGAACATGGGGGTGTTGAATCTGTGTTCTCTGGGGACAGAAGTGTCTATGAACGAAACTAGGGTGCATTTGACACTCATTATGATACCAACTTAGGCTGGGACTTCAGTTCTGGTCCCTTCGATCATTCAGTCTCTCTTTTCTTTGGTGTTGTCCATGAGAATCCTTTTTCTAGAAATAAAAAAAAATTCAAATATTTCATGCATGTGAAGTTTTGATCCATATCCTTAAAGTGTATTCTAAATTATTTTTGACTTACCATAAAGAAAGGGATGTTTGTGTGTATATAGTTTCTGTTGACAATAGGGAATTACAACATTACCAAGACAATTAGAAAGTAAAATTAATGGAGTATTGTTTTCAAATAAATCAATATATATATATATATATTTCAGTTATCTACGTTAACAATGTCACAATCCCCACGCGCAGAGCACTTGGGGGTTCAACTAGTATGTGTGTAAATAAAACAACGGTCAAATAGATTTTTATACAAAATATGAAAATCTTATACAATAATTCTGTTCTTATAACATTACACTTGTGAAAATAAAGTCATTGTAGAGGAGTTAAAGGAAGATGGGATATACCAATAGGGGATTAGTTCAATAGTAAGACCTTTGATTTCTTTACTCAAAGTCTGAATTCGAGTCTCCATAATCTCTTATTGGGGTAAACATACTTCTTAGCATTCAGAATACGCGGGGGTATTACCTTCGGCCCCAACGCAGGTGTGATGAGATTCCTTACAAATGTGTTGCGGGTACTAAAGAGCAACACTCCCTGGCGAGTATATGGAGTAGTCTATCTACATATTCATTTTTATGAATCAAAAAAAAAAAAAACAAAGGAAGATAGGATATAATGTATAAAATGTCTCGCTAAAGTGACTGTGAGCAACACATGATAATTTTTCATGAAAACCATACTTAAAGGTCTTTTCCAATTGGATAAATTATACACAAATTGAAGAACTAAAGGACAAATTGTCACAATAAAAATTACAAGCCCCAAATTGAAACACAATTTTTTTAGACTAAATTATACAAAAATTGAAGAACTAAAGGACAAATTGTCACAATAAAAATTACAAGCCCCAAATTGAAACACAAATTTTTTAGGCTCGTTAACATTTTTTCTAGGATGATCTCAAAACACGTTCTTACTTACAATAGTCTAGCCAAGATAGTAGATAGGCAATTCTGTAACGCCCCAATCCATTACATATCATCGATATTGTCCGCTTTGGGCCATGCTTACACGGATTTGTTCTTCTTAGTGGTTCACCCATACCAGAACTACTCCAGCCTAAGCACGCTTAACTGGGGAGTTCTGTTAGGGGTTTCACCACCCGAGAAAAGGCCTCGATATTATATAAGGGTCTAGGTTTTTACTTTTATAACCCAGGAACTCCCCCTCTATTCCCGATGTGGGACACCGGGACCTCACAAATTCTATCTTTAGCTAAGTTAGAGTAATGTTCCACACTACATATGGTGTCACTCGTCTTTTTGTCTCCCAAAAACTAATACAAAACAGATCATGTTGTTTCAACCAATAAAAAACAAATTAGAACATCACACAAACTTGCCTAAGGACCACAGCATAATTTTTTATATCCTTCAATCTTATGTGAAGAGAATAATTCCTATGGCTTCAACTGAGTAAAGATATATAAATATATATATGTGAAGTCCACTTTCATGTAAGAAGAGAATAATATGTGTAAATTTTTAAGCGTTATATTGAACCTATTAATTTTCCTTTGGGTTATGTCGATAATTTTTTAAGGGTCCAGCTTGTCTCCAGTTGGAGGTTAAGATTGGACCGTCCAGTTTGCATTGTGGACTCACTTTTAGGCCCCGTTTCGATAATCTGAATCGTTTACATTTTAGAGTTCGTTGAGTATATTATTCTTGTAAAAAATCAAGTCGATCGGATAACAATAATTACGTGTTCGAATCAATTCTGTATAAAAAAAATGGATGGTGAAAAAATAAATGATTCATAAAAAACTGATTTGAACATGTAGTTGCCGTTATCCAATCGATTTATTTATTTTTATAGGGATAATGTATTCAACGAATTTTAAAATATGAACGATTTGAATTATCGAAACGAAACCTAAAAGCGAGTCGACAAAGATAATTGGACGGTCCAGTCTTAATCTCTAGTTGGAGATAAGCTGGACCCATTTTTAACCCCACCGTGGGAAATGTGAAAGAGACAATTTTGTTGATTATCAAAGGTACAAACTCTGAAGTGATTTCTTAAATTCTCTCACTCACTCATGATGAAAATATGAATCGCAAAATTATTAGATAAGAATAATATAAAAAAATAGAAATAGAAATATAAATTAAATAAGTCATTTTTTACATCTTAACTTAATAAAAGTGAGTTGACATGTTTTACTGTGATTAATTTAAAACAATATGTAAATAATGCCACTTGATTTTCGTAAGGAAAGTGAGTCTACAATTGGATCATTTTTATTCAACACGAAAAAGAAAACTATGTTAGACCTTTCACATTCTCATCCATTTCTCTAATTGGTCAAAAGGGCTCTATCAAACCTTCATCTCATAAATACCACATCACCTCCATTGCATTATTCAAAAAACCCATAAGGTATAAAGTCAAATTAATCCCAAAAAAAAACATATAAAAAATATCAGGAAAAATCTCATCACATCTTCCGTATCTATATCTTTACCAATAGGTTCGTTTTTTCTACGGTTAAATCTTCCATTGTTGTTGCTAAGTTCCTGTACAATAATGGATAGAAGGTTAATTGAAGCTGCCCAGATGGGTAATGTTGACCTTTTGTTCAATTTGATCAAATATGATCCCCTAATTCTACACTCTGTTTCATTAGCAGAGGAAGAGACTCCATTACACATTGCTTCCATGGCTGGCCACCTCAATTTTGTACAACAAATACTAAAATTGAGGCCAGAATTCGCCACGGAGCTCAACCAAGACGGTTTTAGTCCCCTCCATATTGCCTCGGCAAATGGGTATCTAGAGATTGTTAAAGAGCTCTTGAAAGTGGATCGTGATATGTGCGCGGTGAGGGGAAGAGAGAAGAGGATACCCCTCCACTACGCGGTGATCAAAGGTAGAATTCATGTTATGAAGGAATTGCTCGCTGCTAGCCCGGATTCTGTTGAACACGTCACGGTTCGGGGAGAGACTGCCCTTCACCTTGCAGTCAAGAAGAATCAAATTGAAGGGTTGAGAGTGTTGGTGGAACATATCAAGGATTTCAAGAAAGAGGGTGTTTTGAATATGAAGGATGAGCATGGCAACACCATCTTGCACCTAGCTATCTCGGGAAAACAGTACGAGGCAAGTATTTCCCTTTTACCCTTTTGTGTCCATAAATTTTTTAATACAAATATTAAACTTGAATGATGTGATAATAATAGTCACCTTGACGAGTCTTTTTTTATTTGAAATGATATTTTGATTAGAGTTTCTTTATAATTTTTTTTATTTGTATATTATTGCTCTTTTAATTTTGAGATAAATTATGAGCAGGTTGTCGACTTATTACTTGGTGAACTTTCCGTTACTAGGGCAGTGATGGAAGTGAATTCCTTAAACAAGAATAGCCTCACGGCCCTTGATGTTTTACTAATTTTCCCAAGTGAAGCGGGCGATAGAGAGATTGAAGATGTTCTTGGGCAAGCTGGTGCTAAGAGAGCTAGAGACTTGCACACGTCGGCACTAGCGTTAACTAGCCAAAATCAGGATGTTACAACTAACCCATCAAATGACCCGTTAATGCCAATTGAACGGACTCGATCTCCAGCTATACAGTTGCTAGAGTATTTCAAATACAACAAGATTAGAGATTCGCCGAGCGAGGCACGAAACGCCATGCTTGTGATAGCTATACTTATTGCCACCGCAACATATCAAGCCGTGCTTAGCCCTCCAGGTGGTGTTTGGCAAGACGATTCTCTGTCCAGTAACAACAATGGGACAGATACTACCAAACCACATAGGGCTGGACAAGCAGTCATGGGTTCGAAGAGTATGGTCTTGTTTGGCTTGTTTATCTTTTTCAACTCAGTAGGGTTCTTCACCTCTATCAACATGATCTATGTTCTCACGAGTGGATTCCCTTTGCAATTGGAGTTGCAAGTTTCAATGTGTGCGCTCATAATAACATATGACACTTGTATGACTTTCATGACAGCTAATAATGTCTTGTCTGTGTTATTTACTGTTGTTTCCATAGCCTTGCCATTACTGATACCTATTGCAACCATGGTGGCAAGGAACTACCTCAAATGGCCAAGAGTTGCATTGCAATGTACAAGCCTACAAAGTGCTTGAATTAGAGGCATGTTGTTCTACTTCTTTTCTCTTTGTTTTTATGAAATTAAGTGTTTGTGAGTATTCCTCGCTTGTTATTTTCATAGGCCTGGAAGCTTATTTAGTGAACATCTATAATAAATAAACAATTGAAGCAAATAAGATAAATTTCTCTATTATCATTCCAAGTTTTTTTTGTTTCAAACCATATGCCAACAATAGTTTCAAAAACAACAATGCAACCGAGCTACAAAAATTATTTTGAAAAATAATAAAATGAACTGTGGAGCAGATTCATTGAGTGTGGTCCACATCACACTAAATTTAAATTTATATCATACAATTCAATTGTAGATTTGACTTTTTATTGCTTGATCACACTTGGCATACCCAACCACTTTGTCCAAAGTCAAACTAAAAACGTGCAGGTCACATAAGGGGGTTAGTCAAACACCTATTCATTTTCTTCTTATCCATCCTTTTTAATAATTTTTTCTTTTTTTAATTTCTTTTTTACAAATCTAACAACATCAAACTAACTTATTAGACAAGGCAACCAACCAAACCTTGACATCCATAGGATATTATTCCATTTGAAGCAAGTATTTTTTATTATCTTGTGACAAAGATAATGCACTCATTTGGCATGCATAACAAATTTTGAGACAAAAAGACTATTTTAGTCACAAAATAATAAAATAGATTAAAAAATCAATATAATAAAATGTCATATTCAAATTATAATCATTTTATTTTTTCTCTCACAAAAATTTTTTAAAAAAAATTAAAAACATATCTTAAACGAAATTTTTAACCCAAATTAAAATAACTAAAAAATTAACACATATCTCAAACCAACCTATTGATAGAGAGATAAGCAAGAGTTCAATCTATTAAAGTCCAGGTTTTCATTTATGCGGAAAAATATGCAATCAAACGTCAAAGACTATAGCTCAAATTGTTTGACCATGATGTTGTTTAAACCAAAAAAAAAAAGTTCAATCTATTAAAGTCCAGGTTTTTATTTATGCGGAAAAATATGCAGTCAAAAGTCAAAGATTATAGCTCAAATTGTTTGACCATGATGTTGTTTAAACAAAAAAAAGAAAAAGAAAAAGAAAAAAAGACGTTGACCTCAACTAAAAAGAGAAACCAAAATGTTGTTGGACTGGATTCTGTTTGGAACATTGATTTTTAGTTAAAAAAATCATTGCAAATTATCAAATCACATTATTTTTTATCTTTTTTTTTTTTTTATATGGTTCTATAGAAATAAAAAAAAATAATTAAAATAATCTATTTCTAAATGAGATTTCACATCCACTAACCAGTGAAAGTGAAAAAAAAAATTTAAAAATTTCTGGTGGACTAGAAACTAAATTATGTACATTTAGAAATTTAAAAAATTACTTAAAATAATAAAAGAAATTTACTAAAATAAAATAATATTAATAAATAAATAAAAACTCAATTTTTAGAAAAATAATCAAAACCAAATAAGTGATTGTTTTCTAATTAGCTAACCGCCTATAGGGTGGAACTATTTTCATTACATTATTGTTTAGGAATACTACATCAATAATATCATATGATATTCAAAAACTACCCAATAATTTATGTAGTATTATAGGTAGGAAAACATAATCAACCTCAATGCTAGCAACACAAACTGAGTTTAATTTTGTTCACGCATACACATTGTTTTTTTTTTTTTTTTTTGGGTAAAGCAGTGAACTCATAAAATTAAGCAGCCAAGGTTCGGGGGTATAAAACCCCTCTAGCATCATCGTACAACTAATTCAAAATAAAGGAAGGAGCAATTAAAATTTAGCAAATAGGGTGAGTCACAACCTAGTAGAAATCATCTAACGCAGTATATAAAATTTAGCAAAAGTATGAGTACAATATGCATATACAATGTCTGTGATAAAACGTTCACAAATTCACATACTCAAAAGATATCATATTCAAATCTTAATCCATTTTCTTTCAATTCATTTCAGTTCATTTAATCTTCTCAATACATGAGTCAAGTACATTATCTTTTACAACCAAACTAAGACTACAACTCAATGGTTTTCAAGATCATATAAATACAAATACACACTTCAATCTGCCATTTTACGGATATTTCGTCCGCGGGATCGGCACCCATGTAAATATTTCAATTTGCCATTTTACAGATATTTCGTCCGCGGAATAGGCACCCATGTATAAATTTCGGGACTTTCACCCAAGACACTCCGACCAACTTAATTATAATGGAGTCCATCCCCTTTCTCCTCCCAAACAATCATATATATACAATGTATATAAACATAGTCATATTCAATGACAACCAACAAGAGATTATTTTCAATTCACCTAATCCGTATGCAATTTCTACATCAATCATAGCTATCCTCCACCAATAGCCCAATACAGATATTCCTAAATAGATATATAATCTCAAGACAAATAATTCATCAAATTTCCATAGGTGAGTAATTAAACAAATCCAACTGCACCTCTCATTTATACCTTTCCCCAATTTCACATTTCTGACACCAATTTCATTATTTATACAAAATAATTATTCCAAATATTTTAGGGCAAAACTCCCCATTTTTCAAGTATTGACCCCAAGGGCTAAAATCAACTATTTTAATACAAGATAGTCTCATAACTAAACCCCATGATCAATTATATAACCCCACATGGAAACCCCTCTTTTTCATTTACACCCAAACCCTAGGTTTGTTCAAATCACCCCCAAATCACACCATTATTACACAAAAGACAAATAACTAGGCTAAATATCATATGAGAGTGTAGAAAAATTCCTATCTCAAAGAGAAAAGGTGAGCCAAGTAAGGATGGAACTCCAAAAATGTCGAAATCTGACTTCAATCGGGTCAAATGGAAGATCTTGAGAAGTTCTATCTTTTTATCAAAGGGAGAAGGGTGGAGAAATCAATAGATCTAGGTCAAAATATTGAGAGAGAGGAAGAGAGAGTATTTTAGAGAGAGAGGCTCTCAACTTTAGGATTTAGGATGAAAAAAGATGAAAATGTGATGTAAAAAGTTACTTTTACAATCTGATATACGCGCAGTCCGCTCTAGCGGAAGAGTTGACGCTTGAACGTCAGACACAATAAGTTGTTCCGCTTGAGCACTAGAAGATACCCGCTCGAGCGTAGAATACATATCTCCACTATTTTTGCAGACAACAAACAAACCACTCGAGCTCAAGAAAGGATGCTCAAGTGCCCACCCGCTCGAGCGTAGCAAATCCCGCTCGAGCGTGAAAGACACCCCTCCAGTACTTTTGTAGACGTGCAAAGTACTGAGAGTTTGCAACTCCCGCTCAAACGCGAGAAAGGCCGCTCGAATGGAGGACAAAAATGCTTATAGCCCGCTTGAGCGCAAGAATGGTCGCTCGAGCGGAAAACCAAAAATCTGGGCAACAAGGTTTTGGAAAAACAAGTAACCAACTTGTTCCAAACGCAACCACAACAACCCAAAGGCCAATTTCAAAGAGATACAAGGGAGGAAAGAGGTAAACAACAATATGAAAGTATTAAACCCGAGTCCGAAATACCACAAGAGTCGGGTGAAAACCGGGATTGCTATAACAAAATTCTCGGTATAGGGAATCAAAAGTCAAAGACTATAGCTCAAATTGTTTGACCATGATGTTGTTTAAAAAAAAAAGAAAAGAAGTTGACCTTAACTAAAAAGAGAAACCAATAATGTTGTTGGACTGGATTCACATCAATCCAAATGTGCATTATGTTTGTAACTTTGATTTTTAGTTAACAAAATCATTACAAATTATCATATCACACAACTTTTTATCTTTCTTTTTTTTTTTTATATCGTTTTAGAAAAATATAAAAAAATAATTAAAATAGTCTATTTCTAAATGAGATTTCACATCCTTCCACTAACCAGTGAAAGTAAAAAAATAAAAAATAAAAATAATTGCTAGTGGACTAGAAACTAAATTATGTACATTTAGAAATTAAAAAAAGTACTTAAAATATTAAAAGAAATTTACTAAAATAAATAAAAATAATTAAAAAAAACTTAATTTTCAGAAAAATAATCAAAACCAAATAAGTGATTGTTTTCTAATTAGCTAACCGCCTATAGGGTGGAACCCTTAAAGCATTTTCGTTACATTATTGTTAGGAGTATCATATCAATAATATCATATGATATTCAAAAACTACCCAATAATTTTATGTAGTATTATAAGTAGGAAAACATAATCAATCTCAACGCTAGCAACACAAACTGAGTTTAATTTTGTTCATGCATACACTTTTTTTTTTTGGTAAAGCAGTGAACTCAAAAAAGTAAACAGTCAAGATTTGGGGGTATAAAACCCCTCTATAGCATCATCGTACAACTGATTCAAAATAAAGGAAGAAGCATAATTAAAGACATGAAATTCTTCCATGGCAAGATTGCCTTTATTAGCAAACATGTCCGCACACTTGTTGGCTTTCCGGTAGATATGGTCAACCGTCGTGATTCGAAGCTGCCTCATAAGGTACCTACCATCACAAATGACATAAGGTACCTACCATCACAAATGATATTACTGAAGCAACAATGCTAGGTATCATGAAAATTTTTTCATGAAAATTTTTTCATGAAAATAATCATGAAAGCTTTGTGACCCTTGGATTACACTTAGAATAAAGCACCACACACTAATCAATGTAATCTAAGGATCATAAATTTTTCATGATCCCTAACTTTTCCCTTACTAAAGTGGTGACGTGGGGAAGAATCATGCAGCACTAAATGGATCATGGCTTTGGCATCTGATTCTACATGAATATCTGATAGTCCAAGGTCTACTGCCAGCTTCAATCCATCTCTAAGAGCCCAACATTCGGCCTCCAAAACTGAGGCCATACCTATGTTGCAAGCGAAGCCTGCAACCCAATGACCTAACCAATCGCGAATGAGTCCACCTCTGCTGGCTAAACCAATACAACTCTTAGCTGCTTCATCAACATTAAGTTTCAAAAACCCGTAGGAATGGGGTTTCCAGCCTACAGAAAAAAGGTAGAACTTGTGAGGGGCTTCTTTATAAAGAGAATGAATATATTTTTTGTATTCAATGAATTACAGCAGTAACAGAGTAAAGATATTTATACACTTCAGTGATTTAACCATAACTACCTAACCTTGATTCTAACTACTAAACTATAGTTAACTCTGGACAGTTAATTTCTAACAGACTTAACAACCTATACTATACAGCTGGATATTACACACGTGTGGCTTAATGCTATAGAACTGCTGCTGTGATGCTCTGCTGCTGTGATGCTAAGGAACTGCTGCTATGTTGCAGCATGCTCATGCTTTGTATCTGTTAATGACTGTGCTGGCTGTGTCTGTGGCTTATCATACCCCTGCAAGCTCAAGGGACTACTGGGAAGGACATTGAGCTTGAGCTGAAGATATTGAAACCGAGCAACAGACAGTGGTTTAGTAAAGATATCAGCAACTTGATCTGAAGTAGGGATATGACAGATATGAAGTTTCTTAGAGGCAACCCGTTCGCGAACAAAGTGATAATCAACCTCGATGTGTTTAGTACGGGCATGAAATACAGGGTTGTTACTCATAGCTATGGCAGATAAGTTGTCACACCAGAGAGTAGGCACCGGAACAGAAATATGAAGATCAGCAAGCAACATTCCAATCCAACTAAGATCAGCTGAGGTTTGTGCTAAAGCTCTATATTCAGCCTCAGAAGATGAGCGAGACACAGTAGGTTGCTTCTTTGCAGACCAAGAGATAAGATTAGGACCAAGATAGACACAGTAACCAGTAGTGGACCGGCGATCAAGAACATTTCCTGCCCAATCTGAATCTGAATATGCATTGAGAAGAAGAGGGCCCGAAGTGAAATGGAGACCATACGATAAGGTACCTTTAAGATACCTTAGTAATCGTTTGACTGAGGTAAAATGGCTAGTCATAGGAGAGTGCATGAATTGACAAAGATGATTAACCACAAAGGCTAAATCAGGTCGAGTAAGGGTAAGATACTGAAGAGCACCAACCAAACTGCGGTACAAAGCTGGTTGAGAAAAAAGAGAATCACCTGCTGCAGTAAGAGCATGAGAAGAGGACTTAGTAGCCATGGGAGAAGAGTAAGGTTTGCAGTCACTCATACCAGCCTTGGCCAATAAATCTGAGGCATATTTTTGCTGAGAAAGCACATAACCAGAGGCATCTTTTATGACAGATATACCCAAGAAATAATTAACAAAGCCAAGCTCCTTCATGGAAAAGGTTGTATGCATATGTGTAATGAGAGAGGTAATGTAAAGTGGATCACTTCCGGTGAGAAGAATGTCATCTACATAGATGAGGAGAATGGTAATAGCAGTAGAAGTCTTCTTAATAAAAAGAGAAGAGTCACAATGGCTTTGAACAAATTGATGAGTGAGAAGAAAAGTGGAGAAGGTAGAGAACCAAGCTCGAGGAGCTTGCTTTAAACCATAAAGAGCCTTGTGTAACTTGCAAACAAGCTGAGAGTGATTTGGGTGAACAAAGCCTTGAGGTTGGACCATATAAACTTCTTCTTCAAGAACACCATGAAGAAATGCATTAGATATGTCAAGCTGCTTGATGGGCCAATCAAAATGTAGAGCCAGGCATAACAAAATTCGGATAGTAGGTTGTTTAGCCACAGGACTAAAAGTCTCATGATAGTCCACCCCTTCAGTTTGAAGAAAGCCCTTGGCAACTAATCGTGCCTTGTATCTGGCTATAGAACCATCGGAATTTTTCTTGATTCTATAAACCCATTTGCAGCCTATTGCTTGTTTGCCAGATGGAAGATCAACTAAAGACCAAGTACCTTGTGTTTGTAAGGCTTGAAATTCTTCAAGCATAGCAGTTTGCCAAACAGAAGAAGATTTTGCTTGCTGAAAAGTTTGTGGTTCAGACTGAGGAGAGAAAGAAGAAAGACAAGCAGTATGAGAAGAGGTGGATTTGGATCTGGTAATCATGGGATGAGTATTGGAAGAAATAGAGGGAAGAGCAATAGAGATTTTGGAAATTGCAATCTGATCAGAAGGGACAGCAGATAGAAAAGGAACAGAATTGGAAGACACAGGTATTAGTTGAGCTCCTGAGTGAGCTCCTGAGTGAGTAACAACAGGAGAAGAGGAAATAGTGTTAGCTGCTGGAATTGTTTGAGCTGCTGGAGGAGTTGCAGATGCTGGAACTGCATCTGCAACTGCTGAAATTGTGGGAGCTGCTGGAGTAGTGGCAGTTGCTGGAACTGCTGTAAATGACTGTGCTGGCTGAGCTGCTGGAGTAGTGGCAGCTGCTGGAACTGCTGGAAATGAATGAGCTGCTGGAGTAGTTTTAGCAGCTGAAAATGTGTGAGCTGCTGGAATAGGTGCAGAGGAAGAGGAAGAGAAAGGTGAAGACCAGAAGAACTGCTGGAGAGACGCAGTAGTGACAGATGAAGACAGTGGGGAAGAAGTCTGAAAGGGAAAGTAAGACTCATCAAAAACCACATGTCTGGAAGTATAGACTTTACCTGTGATGGGATCAAGACACCTATAACCTTTGATGGAAGGTTGATAACCAAGAAAGACACAGGACAGAGATCGAGGTTGAAGTTTATTAGTGGTGTATGGTTTGAGCCAAGGATAGCATCTACATCCAAAGGATTTCAAGAGTGTATAATCAGGTTTATGTTTGAATAAGACCTCATAGGGAGTAAGATTTTGAAGTTTGAGAGTAGGATGTCTATTGATCAAATAGACAGCTGTTGCAAGAGCATCAAACCAGTAAATCAAAGGGAGAGAAGAATGATGCATGAGTGTAATAGTAGTTTCAATGAGGTGCCTATGCTTCCTTTCAGCGACACCATTTTGTGAAGGTGTATGGGGACAAGTTAATTGATGATCAATGCCTTTACTTTTAAGAAAATTTTGAAATGGTGTACTAAGATATTCCCCTCCATTATCACTGCGAAGAATCTGAAGTTTAGTGTGAAATTGAGTTTCCACAAAAGATTTAAATTCAAGAAATTTAGTGAAAACTTCACTCTTATAATGCAGAGGAAAAAGCCAAGTGAATTTGCTAAAATCATCAATGAAGAGCACATAGTACTTAAAACCTGAAACAGAGGAAGCAAAAGGGCCCCAAACATCTGTATGGATGAGGGCTAAAGGTTTATTTACAGTGGAATTAGACAAATGAAAAGGCAACCTATGGCTCTTTGAAACACAACAATGTTCACACAAACTAGAGCCTTTATTAGACAAAAGCTTAGAATCTAGATTATTATGAGAAAGAATATGATGAAGCTTCTTTGATGAAGGATGACCGAGTCTGAAATGCCAATTAGTTGTAACTGCAGGTGATAAAGAGGAAGAAAAACAAGCTTGAGAAGCTTGAGGAGAGATAGGTGCAGCAGAAGAGGATGCAGCAGAAGGAGAGCCTTTGAATGGATAAAGGCCATTTGTGTAGCTTCCTTTATACAAGATTTTCTGAGTAATCTTGTCCTGAATAACAAAAGAGCTTTCATCAAAAGTGATAGTGCAGTGATTATCTATGGCTAACTGGTGAACAGAGAGCAAATTGGATGAAAGTGTAGGCACATGAAGAAGCTTTGTAAGATGAAAAGGAAAAGAAGGAGTTGGAAGAAGACCTGTTCCAGTATGAGCAATGGTATGTGTAGAACCATCACCAACTGCAACTTGATCTTGACCATAGTATGGCTGAGGGAAAGAGAGTTGACTTAGATCAGGTGTCATGTGACTGGTGGCTCCGGAGTCAAGGAACCAGTTGTCAGATTGTGGCTGATTGGAGAATGATGCAGCATAGGCTTTGGTTTGAGGCTGTGTAGAAGCAGGCTGTGGAAAATACCAGCAGTCTAGAGCAGTGTGATTTGGCTTGCCACAGATTTGACAGATCAGAGTCACAGAATTAGTATTGGCAGCAGCTGGAGAATTGTAAGAGCTGGATCTGCCAGCTGTTTGAGTGTGAGGATTATAGGTATAATTGAATCTGCCTCGTGAAGATTGTGAGCCTCTTTGATAGTGACTCATCTGACCTCTAGACCTTCCTCCATCTCTGCCTCTGTAAGAGCCTCTGCCTCTATAATAACCTCTAGAATTTCCTCGATTAGAATAATTTCCTCTGTGTGCAGTATAGGCAATGGAGCTTGGAAGATCTGAGGCATGTGCATGTTTAAGAGAGGACTCCACATGAATAGATTCTGAACAGAGTAAAGAACATAGCTCATCTAGAGAAATAGGATCTGATTTGGTGCGGATAGCAGCTTTTGTAGCATTATATTCTTCAGGCAATCCTGTTAAAATCAGCAGAACTAAATCTTCATCATCAATGGGAGATGATGCAAGAGCAAGCTGATCAAATAGTACCTTGAATTGAGTCAGGTATTCTTCCATTGTTGTGCTTTTCTTAACAATTTTAGTCAACTTGATCTTCAACTGATGGATGTGAGATCTGGAAAGTGAAGTAAATCGTTTGGCAAGAACAGTCCAAACTTCATGACTGGTTTGACATGGAATGACAGTAGCACAAATGGACGGAGCAGAGTTGCAATAATGCAACTTAACAGATGATCATCAATAGTGGTCCATAGTACATGATTTGGATTAGGAATTTCAAGATTATTAGAATCTAGAATCACTGCAGGAGGACATACCTCTGATCCATCTACATAGCCAAGAAGTTTTGTGGCTTTCAAGATTTTCTACAATTGATTCTTCCAAATGATGTAATTGGATGAATCAAGCTTGATAGAAACAAAAGAACTCAGATTAGAAATCAACAATGTGAGGTTTGAAGGTAAGGCTGTGGCAGAAGTTGCAGGTATTTCAGGTGTGATGTTGGGAGCTGCCATGGCTGAAGCTGTGAAGCTTTCTTGCTCGTAAGAGCCTAAAGCTCTGATACCATAAAGAGAATGAATATATTTTTTGTATTCAATGAATTACAGCAGTAACAGAGTAAAGATATTTATACACTTCAGTGATTTAACCATAACTACCTAACCTTGATTCTAACTACTAAACTATAGTTAACTCTGGACAGTTAATTTCTAACAGACTTAACAACCTATACTATACAGCTGGATATTACACACGTGTGGCTTAATGCTATAGAACTACTGCTGTGATGCTCTGCTGCTGTGATGCTAAGGAACTGCTGCTATGTTGCAGCATGCTCATGCTTTGTATCTGTTAATGACTGTGCTGGCTGTGTCTGTGGCTTATCACTTTACAACAGTAATGTGCTGTCATTCAAGAGTTGTGGCAATCACCGTGAAGGCTCTAAAAAGAGTCAGGTTAGACTGAAAACACACAGAGTTGCGATTTAACCTGATGGCCCAGCACACAGTAAGAAACAAAATAGAATGGTGGGACACCTGAGATTGACAGTTAGTCTTGAACCAGGAGTGAAGATTGAGAGAAAATGAGGAGGTAACATTTGTGGGGATGCCGATACTAGACCAACAGTGAGTAGCGGAGGGGCATTCACGAAGGACATCGTTGATAGTTTCAGGAAAGCAATGGCAGAATGGGCAGAAATTGTCTGTGACAATTTGCCGCAGGAATAACTGAGTTTTCGTGTTGAGCTTCTGGTGAAGGGCATGATAAACAAAATGGAGGATACGAGGATTAGAAGGGATAACCCAAACCCAGTTCCAATTAGTAAAGAGAAGAGAAGGTTGAAATTTTTTAGTAAGAAGGTAAGCAAATTTGCTTGTGAAATTCTCATCGGTAGAGTGTTTTCAAACACAGATGTCGTTCTCAGCAACAAACCAGGGGGAGGAGGAGCTACGAATGCTAGCAAAGATAATAGAGGAGAGGATAAAGGAGAGGCGAGAAAAATCCTAATTGTTATCCACCCAACAGTCACTCACACGTAAAGAGAAATCAGCAAGAGTTAAAGGGCCTTCAATACTGTCACGAAATGGGCCACATTTGGCCGAATCATCTGCCAAAAAATGAGTGGTACTACCATTTTTAAGAATCATTTTCGAACCGTTATCGAGTATGGTAATACCTTTCGGCATATTCCTCCAAACAGGGGATGCTTTAGAGCAAGTTCTTACCATCTCACTCACCGTACTTCAACTTGAGAGTTTTTGCCCATAGAGAATTATCCTCACACGAGAATCTCCAATTTAATTTAGCTATAGCAACTCTATTAATCAAAGAAGTCTGCCGAATACCGAGCCCGCCAAGATTTTTTGGTTTCATAACTGTGTCCCAAGCTACACCATGAATTTTCCTATGTTCCAGAGAGGACCCCCAAAAAAAATCCCTATTGAGTTTATCAATGGTATCACTACAAGAAAATACACTTTTGGTGACCACTTTTGTCGACTAAAAATATTTTGGTTGCCAAAAGTTGTGGAATTGGCGACCAAAAATTAGGTTAGTCGGTACAAGTACAATATTTAGCTACTAAATTTTTTTAGTCAGGGTAAATTGATTATTGACAACTAAAAAAAATTTAGTCGCTAAAAATATCACAATTGGCGACTAAAAAAAATTTAGTCGCTAAATTTGCCACAATTGGCGACTAAAAAAATATTTTAGTCACTGTATAGATAGTTTTGGCAACTAAAATTATTTAGTCGCCGAATCAAAAATAAAAATTTATTTTTTATCTTTGGCGACCAAAAGTTTGGTTTGCAAAAATTTAATTTCAGCGACTAAAAAATATTTTAGTCACTGTATAGATAGTTTTGGCAACTAAAATAATTTAGTCGCTGAATGAAAAATAAAAATTTACTTTTTATCTTTGACAACCAAAAGTTTGGTCGGAAAAAAATTAATTTCAACGACTAAAAAATATTTTAGTTGCTGTATAGATAGTTTTGGCAACTAAAAAAATTTAGTCGCCGAATCAAAAATAAAAATTTACTTTTTTATCTTTGGCGACCAAAAGTTTGGTCGGCAAAAATTTAATTTCAGCGACTAAAAAATATTTTAGTCGCTGTATAAAAAGTTTTGGCAACTAAAATAATTTAGTCGTTGAATGAAAAATAAAAATTTACTTTTTATCTTTGGCAACCAAAAGTTTGGTCGCCAAAACTTTAATTTCAGCGACTAAAAAATATTTTAGTTGCTATATAGATAGTTTTGGCAACTAAAATAATTTAGTCGCTGAATGAAAAATAAAAATTTACTTTTTATCTTTGGCGATCAAAAGTTTGGTAGCCAAAAATTTAATTTCAGCAACTAAAAAATATTTTAGTCGCTGTATAGATAGTTTTGGCAACTAAAATAATTTAGTCGTTGAATAAAAAATAAAAATTTACTTTTTATCTTTGGCGACCAAAAGTTTGGTCGTCAAAAAATTATTTTCAGCGACTAAATAAATATTTTAGTCGTTGTATAGTTACTTTTGGCTACTAAATTTATTTAGTCGCTGAATGGAAAACAAAAATTTACTTTTATTTTTTGCGACTAAAAGTTTGGTCGCCAAAAAATTATTTTCAGTAACTAAATAAATTTTAGTCGTCATATACCAACTTTTGCCGACTAAAAGAAATTTAGTCGCCAAATATCTAGTATAGTTTTATTTTTCATCTTTGGTGACTACCTCATTTGGTCGGCAAATATACATTTTTGGTGACTAAAACACATTTAGTCGGCAATAAAACTCAATTTTTTTTGGTGGGAACACATACCGCCCAATTTGAGTTGATGTTTAATTTTATTATTATTACCATTATTATAATTTTATTTTTTATTTATTATCATTTTGGAGGGATTTTTAAATTAGTTTGGTGAGGAACTCTAGAGGGATTTCAAACAAACTAAAATGAGTTAGGGCTTAAACATGTCTCTCTCTCTCTCTCTCTCACTCTGTGACTCTCTCTCTCTTTCGCATCTGCCCTCTTTCGATTCTCTCACGCCTCTGTCTCTCTCATTCCATTACTGCCCTCCTCCTGATATTGAATCTCTATCGCTTTGTTTCCATTGCCGTCGGGTAAGGAGCATCACTGCCATCGAGCACCACCGTCGATCCACTATTGGAGCATTACCCCAATATGTCCTCTTTATTTTGCCTTCTCTCTGTCCCTCTCTCTGCCTCTCTTCCCCTAATATCTGTCTCTCTCACTCTGTGACTCTCTCTGTCTTTGTTTTCTCTTTGACTAAAGTAATTTTGTTCTACAATGTCTCACCCACCAGGGCCTTCACCATCCCCATTTTCTAGAGCATCTTCAACTCTCCCTAAAAAACAATTTGAGGTATAAATATCCCTCTCTTTCTATAAAATTTGCTCTACATTTTTTATATAACAATAATATTCATTGTCATAATAGGTAATGTCATGGAAAGAATGACTCAAATTTATTTGTGAGATGTCAAGCCGTTGGAAAATTTGTCATTTAAATGAGGCTAGTAATCTTCCTTTTGGTTATTCCAAATCGTAATGCACAATATGCACTTATTTGAGAATTTCTCTTTTTCGTATGTGTAATGTGAGTTATCTAATTTTTCACGTAATAATTTACACAATCATCCACATAGTGTGGAATAACATTTCTCTTTTTATATCCTTATGTTTGGTTCATTGATTTGGAAAGAGAAATAAATAAATAAATAATAGATAAATAAATGAAATATAATTATATTTCACTTACATTGTGCATAATTTTTCTCTTTTTCTTTTCAAATTTATAAGCCAAATACAACCTAAAAATATGCTCAATATAAATTATATTATGAATCTTGTAAGAAACAAATAAATAAAAATTTCAAATACACAATTGTTTCCTTGTTAATAGAATGACATAGGAAATCAAAAAGGGCTGCGCCATTCAAAGCAAATGTCAAATGTAATAACCCGACCCTCGTACATGATTCTAGTATCTTTTCAGCCCTCTATTCTGTGCTTTTGAATGCTTATTGTGAAACTCTATGTGAAATTACGTTGAATTAAGTGAAACTTGGAAATATGGCTTCCTATCTGTTGAATAAGAAAATTATCTGTCGCACTTAAACTATTTGAATCCGAAATTGGACGCCTTAGAGACTTAATTTTCTGAAATTGATTTGACATCTGAAATCTGCATGATTTTTAAGCCATAATGAGATTTTCTGTGTAATTTCAATTTGGGATGATTAAACGATTGAATTTTGTCTTATTATAAACATATGTATATATATATATATATATATCTATATTAAGTCTTTAGGCATCTTTGACTTAGAAGCTCCATGAATATCTCCTGGAGGAAAAAACTAGAGAAGGGTTTTGAGAAGTGGGGAAAGACAAGATCATCAAGAAGGTAGAGAATTGAAAATTTGAGGGGGCATTTAGGGAGTGAAGCTTAAGGTAAGTTCAATTTCTCTAATTTCATCCTTTCTTTTTAATTTGGAGAAGGAATTGCTTAATATGGTGTAACCTAGAGTTGTAATGGAGAATTGGATGGGTGTGTTGATCTATTGGTAAAAATAATGCTACTATTTGATGATTTTAACTTAATATAGGCCATCTAAGAAGAAATCTACAACTTATGTCTTGAATTACCATGTTGATACTTGTGTAAACATATGGCTATACATGTGTGTATGTAGGTTGTGGTGGTGATTAATGGATTTTCCATGTTTAAATGGTTGTGTTTATAGTCTTGTTTACCCAATTTTTGAACCATGTTTTGGTATGTAAAGAAGCTATTTTGGACCTCTTGGATGATCACCAAAGAAGGGGATTTTGTATGATTTTCGGACTGCCAAACAGGGGCCAGATCGCACGTGCGGAGGTCGTGGCCGCACGTGCGGAGAAGACGAAAAAATTTGGGAAAGCATACTGTTTTTGGCCGCTCGAGCGGTGGAGGGGGACCGCACGTGCGGTACATGTCCGCACGAGCGGAGGGTATGGCCGCACGTGCGGCCCAGGTCAGAAACCTCGTTCGCTTCGTTTTACGTGCTTAACCCTCAACCCTTTTCGGAATTTGTGTTTGATACCTTTTGATGATTGATTGTACATGCAATGGAAATGTAATAACGCAAGAAATGGTTTAAAATGAGAAAGGAACTAATGTGTGTTATCTATGTGTGTAGGACAAACCACAGGAGGAACCACCGCTCCGCAACAACACTGTGAGTAATAGTACAGGAATCGCATATTTGATTACCAGTAATGATTCTTTTGTTTAACGTTCTGCTCTTCACAAGTAGTTATGTGAATATTATGTTGGGAATCAGTGGAAACATTGAAAGATTTTGGTGTACATTGGTATGACTCTGAACCTCCTCTGTATTTTGGTTATGGCTAATGATTATTGTTAATGTACCATCCTACGATTTACCCATGCTTCCGTAGCAAAAGTTCATACAAAGTGGTAAAACGGTGAAGTCGGTTAATAGAAAGAAATTGAGTGCCAACGACATTGTTATGTACCTCATGTTGTGATAGGAATTGTTCTGACCTATTGATGTACTGGTACCTTTACCTTCAGATTATTGTTAATGTTAAGATTCTGTTAATTATGAGACAAGTATGTTGACTTCCAAAGAACCATGAGGAAATCTAAGTGCATCATTGCACTAAACGTTTTGTTTGCTATGGATAATGAATGTTAGCATTATGTTATCTGCTAGTTAGTGGTATTGAAACATGATAAGCAAATGGGATGTATATGCATTGTGGAACTGTGGTATCTACATATTTCTGGAAGCGTTCACTCTGTAAAATATATTTACCTTTTTGCTCATAATTATCAGCAACGTTCTGTTAAACTGATATTATCTGTGTTAATTCATGTGAATAAAGGGAAGAATGTGTGTATTTGCTATATGATTCTGAAGTTAATCCGTTCTGATATATTCTGGTATGGAACAAAGTGCTGTACGGAACTAAGTGCTACACCTTGGTGGGAGCCACCTCTAGAATCCGTGCGAGCCACCTCTTGAGTCCATACATCGTTATTTCTGGGCCGAAAGGCTGTTCTGTTATTTCTGGGCCGATGGTCGTTCTGTTATTTCAGGGCCGATGGCCGTTCTGTTATTTCTGGGTCGTTAGGCCGTTCTATTATTTCTGGGCCGCTAGGCCGTTCTGTTATTTCTGGGCCGATGGCCGTTCTGTATCTATTAGGCCTATGGCCGTTCTGTACATTAACGGGCTTTAAGCCATTCTGTTAAGAAACTGGACCCACGGCTGTTCTGGAAGTAATTATAGAATGTGGTTAATCATATGCCTCTGCAGTTATATGCTTTATCATTCAAGTTAACCATTACATTATTTATGTACTACTATTCACTGAGTTTTACTCACTCTGTATTTTGTCTGTTTCTGTAGGTAATCAACCGGGTCAGTCCTAATCCTGAAACCCGTCTTCCTTTTTGTCAACCTAAGTATACCAGGCACTTGGACGCCCGTGCATTTAGTGACGTTTTGTTGGGCTTTTGGGTTCGTACTCTAGTTGTTGATTATAGTTGGACTGTAAAGAACATTTTTGTCACACGCCCAATCCTAGGGCTGGATCTGTATATATATGTATGTAACCGAGGCTCGAATGCGTAGTTCTGTATTTATGTTCTTACTATGCTATGTGTGATCCTGGCATGTCAATAGTAGCTCAATGGATATGTTTTGATGTTGTTCTTTAATATTTAATGCTTCCGTTCAGGCCCCCTATATTGTGTATATCAGGTTTAATGCCTATATCTGCATAGGTCATGCCCGAACTTTTAGGGGCGGGTTCGAGGTGTGACAGCAAAGGGGTCACATTTAATAAAAATTGCATTCAACTTTCAAACAACTAACCATAGCAGTGGCACTCTCCAGACAGGTGGGGGGGCCATGGCCCCTCATGGTCTCTCCACAGGTCCGTCTCTGTATACAGTTACAAAATGGTTTGAATAAATGCAACGATATTTTTCTGTCGCAAAAAAAAAAAATTAAAAAAACGACGTCGTCTTACTCTTTTGATATAACATGTCTCTTTTCACCCATTTTTTCATCTTTATGTCTTTGTCTCTGTCTTTTCTCCTTCTCTCTCTTACTCATCCCTCTTCTCCCTCTATCTATCTGTCTATCTCTCTCTCTCTCTCTGTGTCTCTCGCTCATCTCTCTTCTCTCTATCTCTCTCGTTTATCTTTCTTCTCTCGCTCATCTCTCTTTTCTCTATTTTTCTTTCATCTTGCTTCTCTGTCTCTCTTACTCATCTCTCTTCTCTGTATCTCTCTCTGTCTCTTTCACTCATCTCTCTTCTCTTTCTGTCTCTCTCTTTTTCTATGTATCTCTCACGTTCATCTCTTTTCCCTCTCTTTCTATATCTCTTTGTCTATCTCTCGCTCAGATCTTGTTTCTCTCTCTCTATCTCTATCTCTATCTCTCTTTCACAGTGTTCGCTTTGCTCACTCTCACTCTCACTCTCTCCCTCCCCTCTTATCTATTTACCGAGCTCCCTCTCAATTTATCGATCCACTACAAGAAAATGCACTTTTAGTGACCACTTTGTCTCTCTCTCGCTCATCACTGTCTCTGTCTCTCTCTCTATCTCTCTTCTCTATCTGTTGCTCACTCATTTCTCCCTCTCTCACCACCCATCTCCTTTACCACATTCACCACTACTGCAAATGCCATTCCACTACCACCATCACTACTATTGTTGCCACTCCACCTCTACGACTACCATTACTACCACCATTGCCACCACTCTACTACCACTACTACCATCACCATTATTGTCACTACTACTACCATTACCTCTTCTTCACCACCGCTACTCCATCTCCTCTACCACTACCACAACTTCACCGCTAATCTCTTTCGCAATCACCGCCATCACCACTTTTTATCCACCACATTCACCACTATTGAGGTTCCCTCTCCTCTACCACAAAAAATTAGTTCCTGATTTTAATAACAAAAAAAAATAGGCCGCAGAAAAAAAAATTTCATTGACCACAAAAAATTAACTTTATTTTAACTGAAAATATTTTTCATTAAAATATTACCCCTACTTCTACCAAATTAAAACAAATAATTTTTTTCATTAAAATCAAAATAAAACAAATAAATTTTCAACCTTAGTAACTAAAAAAAATGAAAAAATAAATAAATTCATTAACTACAAAAAAAAAATTATTTTAACAAAAAATAAATAAATTATCCTAACTCTTCTATTTTTTTCTTCTTTTTGTTTTCGTTTTCCCGCTCTTTCTAATTCCCCCATTTCTTTCCCCCCTTTGTTTCTCACGATCTCAAATCCCCAATCCCTAACAAAAAAAAATCCCCAAAATACGATACTATAGAGAGAGAGAGAGAGAGAGAGTTGATCGGAGATTAAAAAATGGCGAACTATCACTTCATGTACAAGGACGTGCAAGGAGCTTCGACTCAATGGGACGATATTCAGAGAAAATTGGGAAACCTCCCTCCGAAGCCCCCTGCATTCAAGCCCCCATCCTTCAAGCCCGCCGAGGACGAAGACTCTAAACACAAAGACAAAGCCCGCCACCGCAAGTGCGACTACCACCGACGACTATGACTATTTGTTAAGTTCTCTCTCTCTCTCTCTCACTTGTTTGTTGCTCTCACTCTGCCCCTTTCCCTCTCCTTCTAATTTTCGAAACCCTAACAAGTGATTTTTTTAAGGCTAGGGTTGGTCAAAGTCGTCTATCTCCTATGTGATTTTGATTTTGATTCAATTTGTTCATTTCCAAGTTCTTTTTCTTTAATTTAATTTATGTGTAAATTATGCACACCACCTGTTTGCTAATATGCCTCTGACAATAGAAAGTATAAAATCTGTTAGTGTCACAACCATGAATAAAGAGGCATTCTAACTACCAACCACCAACATTAAGCTATAAAATTTGGAATATAAATTTATACTCTTGGTCTAGTAACAAATAATGAACCTTACCAAGCTTAAACAAAAGAAATCTAAGGCTGCTTTCAGAAGGTGTAGTATGGCCATCAGTTCTAGGTGGTGATGATTATTAGGAAATTGTTGAGATATAGAAAGAGCTAGAATTGATTAGAAAGACCCATCAAATAATGTAAACTGTCTGCTATCTTCTTTGATAGTCAACTCATTAATTCCATTAGTCCTGTAAATTTTTTTCCCTTTCTTTTTTTTTTGCTTCTTATTGAAATAATATTGCAAGTGTGAACCTTCTACCCAAATGGAGTCTGTTCTTATGGAAGCTAATGCAGATATGAACATGTTAAAGTTTGTTGAATATGGTTTCATTTGTTTATTGTTTCATTTGCTTCTTATTCATTTTTTTGTTTATGGTTTCATTTGTTTAGAAGTAAGCGATCAAAGCGGAAGCGTGCGGTATGAAAATGTATACTTAATTGAGTGTAGTTTAAGTGAGTTCTGTATATGTAAACAAATTGTATCTTAGTCAATATATAGTGGGCATTTTTTTTGTTTACAGCTTATTCATTTAAGGTTTACTTACAAATGATGAAAATCATTCTTTTTTGTTTGATTGAAAAGACTTTCACATCCAGCATGATGTTTGAAACTGATATTTATATCAAAAGTTTTTGAGTGCTCTTTAGGGAACCTTTTACACCATATTCTTTCAAAAATTAGAAATTGTTGAACCATAAATCCCATCAATGGATCAAAGCAGCAAAGCAGGCTGTTTTACATGTGTAAAATGCTAGCTTTTGAATATTTTGATAATTTTATGCCCACCAATCCCAATATTTGAGGGTGTTGGCAGGGGTGTAGATTTGATACAAACCTAGCATTTGGTATCCTTGAGCTATGACAAAGGACAATTAAATAAAAGGAAGAAGTAGATTATATTAAAGGACATTGTAGCTAAGTCTGCAAGGTGAACTTTCCCATGCCTTCCAAGTCAACTGCAACATATAAGTCTAGCTTATGCAGAACCGTTATACATGTTGACAAATCACTCGAATAATATTTTCTTTTCTAATGAGTTTATTGTTTGAATATAATTTCAAAAGCTAGGTACTGAATTTTCCTTGGTTGCATTTGTTTTCCTAGGTAGTCAATTAGATATTTGTTCATGTAGAATATATTTTGCACTATATGAAACAGAAAGGGAGAGAATACTCTTTATACTTACCCAAGCACTAAAAATTTGTCCGTTGATCTGCCTTGATCCTGGTTTTGCAGGTCTGAGCTTGAAATCAACTATACATGGATCGCAATTGCAAAGGTAAGCTTCGTTAGCATTTATGCTTCTTTAAAGCAATTCATGTAACGCCCTCAAAATAAACCCATACTATATAACAGTAGCATGCATTGATAAAAGAAAACCAATCATTATTTCATTCATCAGAGTATCATTATTGAAGGATATCACATGTAACATCAAAATAAATGCCCTATGGGCTTACATCTTTCCAAGCTTAACACTTGGGCACAAAAATGTGAGTACTAACTCAACTACAAATTCAGCCCTTGGCTTGAGTTTACATGTAATATCAAATAAACTGAAATAACAACTAATCTAAACAGAGTCTTCAACTCTAAATCCTTCCAAGCTAATTCCTTGGAGGTAGCACATCACCTGGACCTGAAAATGATGTTCCCGTATAGGGTGAGCCACAGCCCAGTAGAAATATACTAAACCAAATATAAGCATTGAATAAAGCAATAGCATTCAATAGATGGACTACACAAAATATCAGTTTCATCATCATACAATTTCATGACACTAATGTCCTTGACACGTTTCACTTTCCATTATTTATTCAACTTTCCATTTATACAAATATGGCTCAGAACCTGGCCAAATAGCTCAACAGAGATTACATCTCTTATTAACAATATTTTCAATTCAATTGGGATAACAAATCAAGTTAAACATTTCTTATATCATAATGGATACACATGTTGGTGTTGTATCAACCTCAACCAAAATTCACTTACATACTTCCCAATTGATACACATTTTAGTGATGTATCAACAACATGTAAAAACACTTCCATAAATCAATAAGCACACATATTAGTGGTGCTAATGGAGTCCATCCCCTATCTCCTCCCAAACAATATCCGGTTTAGGAGTCCATCCCCTATCTCCTCCCAAACCGTGGAGTACATCCCCTATCTCCTCCCAACAATATGCATATACAATGTATTAAACACTTGCCATATACAATACTCAATCAATACACGTATTTTCTGTATTAATTCAACAGTCAAAATCAATGACTTAACCAATGTGATTAGTTTCAGTTTTCCCTAATCCACATGCAATGTCTACAACAATCACGACTATCCTCCATCGATAGACCAAAACAATTATCTCTAAACAGGAAATAAATGTTACGACAAATATAAACTCAACAATTTCATGGGTGTGTTATTAAACTATCCAACTACACCATTTAAGCTTATAATTTCCCAATTTTCCTTAAATAAATTATACAAATTAACTTATTACAACAACTAGGATTTTTCCCAAAATTACCAAACAACCCCAGCATATCAAAATACCAAAACTTAGAACAGCACCTATAATATGGAGTAGGAAATCCCTACCTCGAAGTGAAGAACACGAATGGAGAAGATGATCAAAATGCAAAGTGCTCCAAACCGTCAAACGTTCAGATTAAAACGAAGCCCTCAACCCCCTCTATCTTTTTGATAAAGAGCCTAGGGTAGAAACACCCTAAAAGTAGATGAAACCTAAGAGAGAAGGTGAGTGGAGGGAGAGAGAAGTCGGGCCTAGGGTTTTGGAATCAAAAAGAGGATGAAAAAGTGTTTTAAAACCCGTTGCTGCCTATTTAAACCTGACAGGCTCGCTCGAGCGAAGGATTGGTCACTCGAGCGACCAGACACAAGAAAGACTCACTCGAGCGAAGAAAGTCTCGCTCGAGCCAAGAATGCAATGCTTCAAGTCTGCAACCCAGAAGCACGCTCAAGCGACAGAATGCTCGCTCGAGCGAAGAAAAGCTCGCTCGAGCGAAGAAACACAGCTCTCAGGTCTATACTAGACGCAATCGCTCGCTCGAGCGAAGATACCCTGGCTCGAGCCACCAGACACAAAACTCTACTCTCGCTCGAGCGACCAACTCCTCGCTCGAGTGAAGGTCCAAAATTCTGGACAGCAACACTTGGTTTCCAAACCCACCCAACCTGTAACAAACCTGCCCAACACATCCTATAACTCAAAAAGAGAAGATAAAGGACGACAACAACAATTATACAATGATAGGATCCACGGAACCTAAGTCCGGATACAACAACCAAATGGGAAAAGACCGGGGTCGCTATAATTCATATATTATGTTTATATTTGTTTTCTTCCCTCTTATTTTGGTTTAAACTAAAAAGACGTTATAATGTACTTTGCAAATGAAAAACATTACATTCAATAATGAGTAAGAAGAGAAGGCAAGGGTGTCTTGCCTAATCGTGTAGCTTGAACCTTGGTATGTCATTGAAATGCTGTAAGTAGAAGCCATAGTAAGAGAAGATGGATTAGAGTCTGTGCTCTCCTCATCTAGGGCTTGAGCTTGAGCTTTGGTTTCAATGTCAAAATGGGATATAGATATTGAGAGTCTTTGGTCATAGTGGCTCAAATGGCTTATTTTATTATTTATTTATTTATTTATTTTTGCACTATAGCAAGCCAAAAAATGGTTTTTGCCTTGTGCCATTGGAGATGCTCTAGTGGCAAAGTGATAAATTTGAGATGCCATGGATGCTCTGCTTTTCTATTAAAACCAACTATTGTTTTATTTTTATTTTTATTTATTTGTTCTGTTCTTTTTCCAGCAATTTTAGCAATCTAATTCATAAAATTGAATTCCCAATCCAAGTAAAAGAAATCTGATTATTATTTTTAGATAACTATGAATGGCAATGTATTAGCTATAACAACCACAACTAGCTGAGTCCTATTTAATGAATAAGGGATCATTTAGAAACACAAATATCATGAATACATATATAAGCAATCATGAATGCAAGGGTGTCATCTATGGTTTACTTTTCATTTGGATTGTATTTCTAAATATGATCTTACAATCATGAATGCAAGGGTGTCATCTATGATTTAAGGTCTCCTAGACACCGTAGGATTTAAGGTCTCCTAGACACCAGAGGATTTAAGGTCTCCTAGACCGTAGGATTTAAGGTCTCCTAGACACCGTAGGATTTAAGGTCTTCTAGACACCAGAGGATTTAAGGTCTCCTAGACACCGTAGGATTTAAGGTCTCCTAGACATCGTAGGATTTAAGGTCTCCTAGACACCAGAGGATTTAAGGTCTCCTAGACACCATAGGATTTAAGGTCTCCTAGACACCATAGGATTTAAGGTCTCCTAGACACCAGAGGATTTAAGGTCTCCTAGACACCGGATTTCAGGTCTCCTAGACACCAGAGGATTTAAGGTCTCCTAGACACCGTAGGATTTAAGGTCTCCTAGACCGTAGGGCGATTGAATTTGATGCACATGACAGTGCGATGCGCAAGATAGCGCGATTGAATGGCGTAATCAACAGGCGTATCTCAACGTATTTTATACGGAGAGAGGGAAGGTTTTACCAGGGAGAAATACAATGGTATGACCAACAGACGTATCTCAACGTATTTTATACGAAGAGAGGGAAGGCTTTAACCAAAGAGGAATACAATGGTATGACCAACAGACGTATCTCAATGTATTTTATAGGAAGAGATGGAAGGTTTTAACCAAGTAGAAATTACCATGGTATGACCAACAGACGTATCTCAACGTATTTTATACGAAGAGAGGGAAGGTTTTAACCAAGGAGAATTACAATGGTGTAATTGAATGATTTTTTTTTTTTTTTCTAGACTTTGTATTTTTATTTTTTTTTTCAGTTTTCTGGGCTTGCATTTTTTCTCTCTTTTTTTTTGTTTATCTTTTTTTTTTTTTTTTTTTTTTTGGAGTCTCTGTATTTTCTGGATTTGTTTGTTTTTGTTTTTTAGAGTCTCTGTAATCGGGGATGTCCTCCCTAACTGTATAAAAAGTTTCAGTTTTGTTTCTTAATGGTGTGACTGGCACTCTGAATTGGATATTGATCCATACTGACCTGAATAAAAATAAAATTGACTCAACGCAAGAAAAACGAAGCCAAAATAATCCAAACACACTTCTATACGCTGACTGGTATGAATACCCTGACTGGTATAAATACACTGACTGGTATGAAGACACACTGATATACACTAACTGGTATGAATACCCTGACTGGTATAAATACACTGACTGGTACAAATACACACTCATATACACTAACAAGTTGACTCAAGCGGGGGAGAAGATAGAATCACTGACTCACTATGCCCCTAATTCATTACCTTGAATTTTTTTCTTTATTTTTTTTTAAAAAAAATGTTTTGATCAACATGAGTGTTAGATTAGCATATTTATTCCATTTTCTATTTTTGAAATCATGTAAGCTAAGCTGTGAGCACTGAAAATTTTCCCTTTTTAAATCCAAAGAATGGTCCAAGTTTTGAAAAAAAATGGAATAATTTTTGAGAAAATCAGTCAACTTCATTCAAAATAATCAAAACCTATTTTTGCAAATGGCCACTACCCAACCAACATGGAATCAACCATTGGGATGCATAGCCCCGAGCCAGATAATCAATGGTGATAACTGAACCAAACCAATCTGAACCGAATGAAGCCGAGAACTGAACCGAATCGAACTGAGCCGAACCGAACCGGAGCCAAAATAATCGAACCAACTGAATCGACCAGACCAAAGACAAACCAAGAAAATGTAGATAGGACAACCAAGCCGACTAAAGATACACCAATCAAACATGGACGAAATGAATGAGTTGAAAAATTATTAGGGCCGAACTTCAAGATGAAGCTACCTACGTATCCCAAAGATGGGAATCAGGCCATCGTAGTTCTGGCTAAGGTTCACTCGGGTATTGACACTCTCCTTTTGTGCTCTAACTTTTGCCAAAGCCGCCCTTTCGGGTTTTCAACCTTGTGAGCTTCTTTTTTTTTCTTTTTTTTTCTTTTTTTTTTTTTCATTTTCATTCATTTTTTTTATCATGTTTATTTTTATTTTTTTTTAATTTTTTGTTTTTCTGCTCTAACTTTTGCCTAGGTCGCCCTTCTGGATTTTCCGCCCAACGAGCTTCTCAAGGGTTCTAGTTTAGCTTGTCCATGTTGATTGGGTGTAAGATCTCTAGGCTATCAAAATCTATAATAATAACTGCTACACTTGACCAGGAGATATGATGATGTAGGGACTAGGCTACTTGGGTTTGAATTTGTTGCCCCTAGTGTAGTAGATAGGAACTCGACTGTCCTTCAATAATAAATTTCATTCTCTTAAATTCTGGGTTTGGCCTTTCTGGGCGGTCTTCATTGGGAAACGATTCAGTTTTAACTCTTTGATCACATCCAACCTTTTGCCCCTAGTTCAAGGGCTGCTTCAAATCTAAATCACATCCAACCTTCTTGTCCCTAGTTCAAGGGTTGCTTCCAATCTGAATCCTAGGCCCTACATAGTTTTGGCTAAGGTTCACTCGGGTATTGACACTCTCCTTTTACGCTCTAACTTTTGCCAAAGTCACCCTTTCGGGTTTTCAACCTTGCGAGCTTTTCATTTTTCATTTTTTTTTTTTTTTTTTGTGCTCTAACTTTTGCCTGGGTCGCCCTTCCGGGTTTTCAACTCAGCGAGCCTCTCAAGGATGGTACCTTATTGCCCCTAGTTCAAGGGCTGCCTCCATTTCAGCTATGCAAGCCTCACACTTTTGCCCCTAGTTCAAGGGCTGTTTCAAATCAAAATCACATTCTCTGCCCTGAGAGTAAGGTCTGTTTCTAATCTGGATCACATCATTGCCCCTAGTTCAAGGGCTATTTCCAATCTAAATCATATTCGACCTTATTGCCCCTAGTTGAAGGGCTGCCTCCATTTGAATCACATCATGGCCCCTAGTTCAAGGGTTATTTTCGATTCGACTACGCAAGCCTTACACTTTGATTGATCATAAAATACTTCAAATCACGGTTTGAAAGCTAAGGAGCTAAGGAAGACGGACCTCGAGTCAAGAGGAATCCTATGCTGTATAACTAATTCCAGGCATGTCTTCGTAGGACTACGCAAAAACAGTTTTTTGAAATCTTTTCACAAAGTGACTAATCACTTGTACTTTTACGAAGATAAGATAGAACCAATTTGGACCAAGCCAGGATCCTTCTCAGTACCCACATTAACAAAAATGATTTTATTCATCAAAGGCTTAGCACACCTCTCTTCCTCTCAGTTGATCAAAATTTGCAAATCCCGAGGAAATTCTTCCTCTTCGTTTTTATCAGAGTTTTGGAAAAAGTTTTGAAAAATTTTGGTCAATGTAATGAATTAAGGCACAGAGAAGTAGGCAGACTCTATGGCATTTTGTTTTTCTGTTTATTGAAAAAGAGACTATGACTCAGCAATGACAACAGACTTTTGACAACATACTCAAAAGAAAATGACAAAGAGGACCTAGACAGGACAGAAATGTCTAGGTTAGCACTATCGAAATCAACAGACTCTGACTCATTAGGCTGACTCAAGCCTGACTCTAACTCTACAAACTTGGTGGAGTCAAACTTAGACTCAATACTCAATTCAGAACTCAGAATAAAACCATTCTCAATTTTGCTAGTCAAAGTGTGGGCCAGCCACAACATTCAAAATAAAGCTTGTGCAATCAACAGGTGGTCACTTCCCAATCACAGAGATGGTCGGATACCCTACAAGTTCTATTTATTTACAATGGTCGACTTTGTGGGATATCGGATTTTTTTTTTTTTTTACAAATTTTTTTGTGATTTTATGTTTTTGTTATTTTTTGTTTTTGAAGTAATGGTGCTAAGTTGAACTACCTGAACCACTCATTTGAATTTGAGAACCCCTGTATAGATCCAATACATTGCACATAACACATAGCAGGAAAGAGAACAAACACCCCTATGGAGGGTAGGGTTATCCTGTCCTAGCTTGAAATGATCTAGGGTTTCACTATGCAGACAAGTGGTATCACACATCCTAGAAATGGGAAAGCATCATGTCCTAATTTGAAAGGTACTATAGCTCACTATATGTACAAGGTTGGCTTTACTCTAGGGGTTATAGTCAAGGTGACATTCCGAAAGAGTCCTTTGAGTCATAACCAATGAAGATCTTAGGAACTCAGAAGAGTCAATATTAGCCTCTCTTCAAAGTCTGAGAACTTTCAGATCTCAAAAGATTAAAAACACAAGGCCTCCAAGTAACGTAGAGATAGGTGTAGTGTCACAAAAAGTATGCCTGTGTTCCTACCAGTATCTGGGCAACACAGGGACTTAAGTGCACCAATGCATGCAATGCAATAAACATATAATTGAAAACAAAAGTCATATCATGGAGTTCGAGTCAAGGTTTCATAAATCCCCAGCAGAGTCGCCAGAAACTGTAACATGCTCGGGGGGTACCCGCGTGCGTTAAATAGTTCGGACTCCCGAGATCTATTTGATCTAGTCTCACGAGTGCAATGTGAAACACAGATGAGAGTCCAGATTTGGCAACTTTTATTGAAAATCCATTTTATTGCAATTTTGTCAAAAATGGACTACGTCATCAGATCTCAGAGTCGCCACCTAATATTTATTTTGGGAAAATTAGGAAACCCATGACTCGTGCCAAGGCCACTGTTCGTCGTAACCAAGGATGCTTGGCTCGGAACCTTAGGTATGAAGGGGGAAGGTCATTAATTGAGCAACCCCGCTCACCCGATCAGAAGATCGGCCTCTACTAAACCATGATATGAATTTTATTTTCTTTATATGTTCATGTTCTGATTATTTAATAAATCCTAAAATTTACTATGTGAAACATATAAGTATAGACTATGTCACCCATTTTGGAACAACTTGATTTCATATAATTTTGAAAGAGTTTTGAAAATGTACAACCCAAATAAATTGAGTTTACAAACATATCAACATCATTCCAAATTAAGCGACACAACCTCCATCCACTGGCATTCATACAGTTATATCACATAAGCAAATAGCCACATGGTAGGATGCTTGAACATAGTAAGAAAAACACGCACAAACGGGATGCTAAAGCATAAAAACTTACATATTTACTGACGTCCCGCGAACAGCTACAAAACAAAGTTAGTAAAACATGCATGATCTTATATACAAAATCCTAATGCAATTCACTCATGAAATACAACTAAAAATTCGGCTTCTAAGATATGACATGTGAATCATCTCAAGAACATGAGGTAGCGCACATAATCACATAGGAATTAATTAAATCCACAAATGCAAACTTAGCCGAATCAAGATGCATGAAACATGGATACAAAGCATGAATATGATGAAAAATAAATATGATGTTTATGTACAAATAAAGAAAGCAAGTAAAAGAACGGGATAGAAAGAAGCGGGGCGGGGGGAAATTATTACAACATTTTAAAGAATAATTACAAACCAAATTAGAGAGGGATGAGGAGAATATTACAACAAAATAAAAACCTCACAATACACTCAAAATTAAAAAATAAATAAATAAAATAAAAACTTCATGTTCTTTGGAACCGCCACCGGAAATTGGTCAACATTGGGAGATTACGCCATTTTGTCTGGAAGAAGCTAACCGACCGGCCAAATAGGCCGGCCGGCCAACTAGGCCAAGCAAAACCTGTCTTGTTGCGAAACCAAGAAAAGGCACAAACAAAAAATATGTAGGTGGCTCAACTAACCACTACCGGTTAGATTAAAAACACGAAAACAAATATAAAATAAAATAAAAAGTACAAACTTACAACATAAACCTAAAACAATAAAACAAATATAAGATAGAACATGCAAGATTACAACAAAACTAATATGAGACTAATACAAGAAAAAAATAAATAAATATGAGGTAGAACATGCAAGATTACAACAAAACTAATTTGAGACTAATACAAGAAAAAAATAATTATAAGGTAGAACATGTAAGATTACAATAAAACTAATATGAAATTAAAAAAAGTACAAACTTACAACATAAACCTAAAACAATAAAACAAATATAAGATAGAACATGCAAGATTACAACAAAACTAACATGAGACTAATACAAGAAAAAAATATATATATCAGGTAGAACATGCAAGATTACAACAAAACTAATTTGAGACTAATACAAGAAAAAATAATTATAAGGTAGAACATGCAAGATTACAATAAAACTAATATAAAATTAAAACATGCGAATAAAAATAAATAAATAAATAAATAATAAATAATTATGGGTTAAACAAACCACTAGGATTATACCAACACACTATGAAATAAGAAGTAAGAAAATAAATATGAGATATAAAATATGAGAAAATGAAATACTAAAAATTCACCTTCCAAAGAAAGATTGAACTTCTTGATTCCCAGACTCCCTCTTGATCACCCTCAAGTGTAGGAAGTGTGTTCTCAAATCCTCAATTCGAAATTAGGGAGTTTATGGAGTTTATGGTGTGGAAAGTGGCTAACTCTCTAATTTTTCACACTTTCAATCACTAAACACTCTTCCTTATGATCAAGGCAATTGATCTTTGGCTATATCAGAATTTTTGAAGTGGTTTTGGTGTATGGAAATGAGGAATTTCAGTAGCTATGGAAGGTATGGGATGTATATGGAAGATATGAATATTTTTGGCTCAAAACTCAATTTTTCTCTCTTTTTTCACTCTTTTCTCACCCATTTTTCTTCAATTTCGTGGTCCTCCTTCTCTCTTACAATATGATCATTCTATATAGGCAATGAGGGAGAGTAAAGGTCAAAAAGAAGGTGGGAGACAAGGTGGGAGACAAAAATGTGATAAGAGGGCAAATTTTCAAGGTGGTTGCATGGGATACTCCTTTATGAATGCAAACAAAACCTCTTTTTGACAATGGGAGATGATTAGGTATAATGGAGGATGAGTGGATGCACTTGAATAGCTCAGAAAATAGGTAAATGGGTTGTCCCAACCGAACCAAAACCAAGAAAAAATGGGCTATTGTTGTTTTGGGCCGAGTCAACAAAATCTGCTTTTAAGCCCAACTTCAAATGGGCATATCTCCCCCATATGGACTTGGTTTTAGGCGGTTCTTGGGTCCAAATTGAAGCCCCAGAAGTCTACTTTCCAATGGTGGTGGCCTCAAATTTAAATTCCAAGTGTACAAAGAGATATGCCTAATTTAGTAAAGGTGTCTCGGGCTGGGTCAACAAAATCTGCTTTGAAGCCCAACTTCAAATAGGCATATCTCCCTTATTTGGACTTGGTCTAAGGTGGTTCTTTAGTCTAAATTGAAGCCCCAGAAGTCTACTTTCCAATGGTGGTGGCCTCACATTTAAATTCCAAGTGTACAAAAAGAAATGCCTAATTTAGTGAAGGCTGCTCATTTCCTTCTTAATGATTTGATACTCATTCTTTTCCTAAACCAGTTTTCTTTCATCCCCTCCTATTTCCTTCAACTCCAAACCTATAAAGAAGATGTTTTTAAATATTTTTCAAAAAGTTCACCTCCCTTCCATTTATTTCCACTTTGTCCTTACTCGGTTTACTGAAAAGTGCAACATTTTAATCGAAATGGGAGCCTCGGGACATTATAGAAACATTTTAAAAAAAAACATATTTTGAAAAGAGGGTTTTAAGGTCTAAAATAGTTTGGCCAAAAAATGGGTGAAGGTTGGGATTAAAACTTAAATTCCATCTTTCTTACTGAGAATTTTGTGAGAAACACATTCTAATTGTCATCATCGGGTAATCAAAAGAAAGCGCCCAAGTCTTAGGACCGGTCAAAATGGGGTGTCTACAGGTAGTTCCTCCCCCATATCTAATTTCAACTCTGAAAGCCAGAAAACTGGTTAGGAAGGGATGTAGGGGTTACTTGTGTTGTATACTAACTGCATCATCTTACGGAACTAATGTAGAAACTATCCCTGTTGCTTGTGAATTTCCCGATGTGTTTCTGAATGACTTACCTGGGGACTTAGTTGATAGAGAAATTGACTTCACTATTGAGGTGTTTCCGGGAACACAACCTATTTCCAAGACCCCCTATAGAATGTCTACCTCAGAATTGAAAGAATTAAAAACTCAACTTCAGGAGTTGTTGAATAAGAAATTTATCCGTCCGAGCACTTCACCTTGGGGTGCTCCAGTCCTATTTGTCAAAAAGAATGATGGATCTTTGAGGTTGTGTATAGACTATCGAGAACCGAACAAAGTAACTATCAAGAACAAATACCCTCTGTCCCGAATAGATGACTTGTTTGACCAACGTCAGGGTGCCTAAGTATTTTCCAAAATTGACCTTAGATCTGGGTATCACCAGTTAAAGGTTAGGGCTGTAGACATAGAGAAAACTGCATTCAGAACTAGATATGGACATTATGAATTTTTAGTAATGCCGTTTGGGGTGACCAATGCACTTGCTGCCTTTATGGACCTTATGAATAGAGTGTTTAAATCATTTCTAGATGAATTTATTGTTGTGTTTATTGATGATATCCTGATTTACTCCAAAAGCAGGAAAGAACATGAGAATCATTTGAGAATTGCCCTACAGACCTTGAGAGAAAAGAAATTATACACTAAATTGTCCAAATGTGAATTCTGGCTTGACAGTGTAGCATTTTTGGGGCATGTAATCAACAAGGATGGTGTTTCTGTTGACCCTTAGAAAATTGAGGCTATTATGGACTGGCCTAAACCGACTAATGTGACAGAGGTTAGAAGTTTTCTGGGACTTGCAGGTTACTACAGGAGATTTGTGAGAGACTTTTCCAAACTTGCCATGCCATTGACCCAGTTAACTCAGAAAAATGTGTCATTTGATTGGAACGAACAAAGAGAGGCAGCCTTTCAAGAATTGAAAACCAGGTTAGTGACTGCACCAATTTTAACTTTGCCCAATGGTACTGATGGGTTTCAAGTTTACAGTGATGCTTCCTACAAAGGTTTAGGGTGTGTATTAATGCAAAATGGAAAAGTGATTGCCTATGCTTCTCGACAACTCCGACCTCATGAAAAGAATTACCCGACGCACGATCTTGAATTAACAGCTGTGGTGTTTGCTTTGAAAATCTAGCGTCACTACTTGTATGGGGTAACTTGTGAGGTGTATACCGATCATAAAAGCTTGAAATATTTCTTCACCCAAAAGGAATTGAACATGAGACAGAGGCGATGGTTAGAGTCAATCAAAGATTATGATTTGCAGATCTTATATCACCCAGGGAAAGCTAATACCGTAGTAGATGCCTTGAGCCGAAAATCCAGTGCAAATTTGTCATGCTTGCTGTCCAAAAAGAATTGCTAGATGACCTGGAATAGAAGGAGATTGAGATTGTCATGCGAGAACAATGTGGGATTTTAACTGCTATTTCCGCTCAACCTACAATTCTTGACGAGATCAAACAGAAGCAATGTGAAGATGAATACTTGAAAAAGATCATAGAGGAATTTGATTCAAAGCCGAGGCCGGGATTTGTGTTTGAGAATGACGTTCTGAAATTTCAAAACCGTCTTTGTGTAACCGATTGTTGTAATTTGAGAAAACGTATTATGACCGAAGCTCACAGCAGTAAGTTTGCCATGCACCCAAGGAACACGAAAATGTATCACAATTTGAAACAGAATTTTTGGTGGTCTGAAATGAAAAAGAGTATTGCAGATTTTGTGACTAGGTATCTACATTGTCAATAAGTTAAAGCTGAACATCAACGACCCGCTGGTTTGTTACAACCACTCCCAATACCAGAATGGAAATGGAAGCACATAACTATGGATTTCGTAGTGGGATTGCCTCGCTCTTCTCGAGGTATGGACTCTATCTGGGTCATTGTAGACCGTTTAACTAAGTCTACCCACTTTCTGTCTGTCAAGACTATTTATAATGCGGATAAATTAGCTAACTTGTATGTGAATGAAATTGTGAGATTGCATGGTGTACCAGTATCTATTGTATCTGACAGGGACTCAAAGTTTGTGTCGAGATTTTGGCAGAGTTTACAACAGGCTTTGGGGACTGAACTAAGGTTGAGTAGTGCCTATCACCCACAGACAAATGGACAAACTGAACGAACCAATCAAACTCTGGAAGACATGCTTAGAATGTGTGTATTAGACTTCCAAGGAAGCTGGGAGACCTATTTACCATTAGCTGAATTTGTGTACAACAACAGTTACCATTCAAGCATTGGAATGGCTCCTTACGAAGCTTTGTATGGAAGAAAATGTCGTTCTCCGATATGTTGGGCTGAAGTAGGTGATAGACCTTTGTTGGGACCGGAACTTGTGCAAGAAACAACCGAGAAAGTGAAACTGATCCAGCAACATCTGAAAATTACACAGAGTCGGCAGAAGAGCTATGCTGATGTCCGAAGAAGAGATAAGGAATATGAAGTTGGGGACCATGTGTTCATTAAAGTGACCCCGATGAAGGGTCAAACTTCGTTTAGTGTTAAGGGCAAATTGGCGTCAAGGTATGTTGGACCTTATGAAGTCCTTGAAAAAATCAATCCAATATCGTATCGGGTAGCTTTACCACCGGTAATGGAGCATATGCACAATGTATTACACGTATCGATGCTTCGAGAGTATTTGAGAGATCCGCTCCATGTCATTGAACCAACACATGTGCTCTTGAAGACGACTATACTTATGAGGAAAGACCTATCCAGATTGTGAATCGCAGGATCAAAAGATTGAGAAATAAAGAAATACCACTGGTAAAAGTTGATTGGAAAAACCACGGAGGAACCTATGCAACCTGGGAAGCCGAAGAAGACATGATGAAGAGATATCTGGATTTGTTTCTATTGGATCCAATGTTCTTCCAGAATGAAGGTAATTTGAGTTTGGAGGACCAAACTCTTTTAAGGAAGGGAGACTGTAATAACCCCGACCCATGACTAACGTTAATCCATGATTAATTATGCCTAATTAGTGATTAAGGTGAAATTCTGAATTAACTGCATGTGTGTTGCATTGTTTGTGTTTATATCTGTAGGTGTAGGAAGATCTGTTCATGTTTTAGTTTTGATTTGCGAATTGAAAGCCTTATCGGCATCCGAATCAGAAATTGACTTGATTTACGTGTTAATTAGGATTTATAGAAATTTATGGTAGGCTTAATTAAAATTCGGTTCGAAGCGATTAAATTTGATTAAAATAATGTCATTTGATTAGTTATGACAAATTACTACCTATAAGGCCACTTTGACACTCCACTCATCTCCTTTCCTTGATCTTAAAACACTTTGAGCCTATTCTAAGAGAAAAATGGGAGAGAGAGGAAGAGTAGAGGGAGGTTGAGCTCAAATGAAGAATTGACTAGGAAATTAAAGCCAATTTGAAGCTTTGGGTTAGGATCCCACTTGAAATCAACCTTAGGTCACGTGTCGCGTACCGTTTGACCAATCTGCTCCGTCTGTCTGTCTCAAGGCCAACTGTGAGTAATAACATAGTAAAGCTATGTTCAACCTTATTTATTTTCTGTATGATGAAATAAGAATTGTTTTCTGAAATGTTATATTCTGTACAATGAATGATTGTCCAATTTCTGATATGTGTTCGTGACATCCTTAGTGTCATGTGATACATGTTGGCTGTTACCCGGTATCGGAGGTTCCATCATGGAACATAATCTGTCTGCACTTTATTATCCGTACCGGAGGCTCCATCATGGGGCTCAGCGTGTTTATTCTCTGCTACTCGGATCCGGAGGTTCCTTTATGGAACTGGTTATTCGTAACCCTTACGTGTCTACATCTGTTCTGTATCTGCTCTATTAGCGCTTATAGAGGTATCACGTATACTTACGCATGACTTATGATTTCTGTCTAAGATCTGGACAAATTATGAATTTGATACGAAACTGAATTGTGAATTCTGAATCTAAGCATGTTGCCTTTTCTGCCTTTTTTCTCTTTACAGCTGTGAACCACCTCTTGCACGATGACCACATTATCCACTCATCTTCTACCCGGGATAAAACTAGTTTGGAGTGGGCTGATAAGATCATCTAGTAGGGGGCGAAGTCTAGCAACCAGGATTTTAGTGATGAGTTTATACACAGTGTTGCACAGGCCAATAGAACAGAATTGAGTGATCATCTCAGGATTGGAGACTTTGGGAATGAGGCAAATAAGAGTTTTGTTGATATCCGGATTAATATGACCAGATTCAAAAGCATCCGTAACCACTTTGACAACCGAAGGGGCCAGGGCCAGCCAAAATTTGTGGAAAAAAATGGGATGGAGACCATCAAGTCCGGGAGCCTTCAAAGGTTTAAAAGACCAAAGAACTTTCTTGATCTCATTCTGGAAGGGTGTAGTCAAAAGGGATGAGTGATATGCCGAATCAATAGAAGGGAGCAAATGGAAAATCGACTCAGAACGCTGAGATTGCAGGAGGGAACAAGTGAAAAGATTTTTGAAGTAAAGCAGAATATCATTCTTAATAATGTCGACCTTATACACCCAAACATTATCGGAGTTTTTCAAAGCAAAAATTTTTTTGTGTTTACGATGAGAAATGGTAGTTTGGTGGAAAAATTTTGTATTTCTATCCCCATCAAGAATGAAATTAACCCGACTCTTGAGAGCCCAAAATTCTTCCTCCAGACGAAGAATATGATTATAATCAGAGATGAGAGACTCTTCGACTCGAAGAAGAAACTAGAAGAGACCAGAGTCCAAGGAACACTGGACACCTAGAATTCTATTGGCAAGCTTTTTCTTCCGTAAGAAAATTTTACCAAACGTATTACGGTTCCAAATAGAAACTTTTTCGACAAATAAATTAGCCCCTTGAAGAAAAATGATAGAATCAACCCAACTGTCAGAGACCACAACATTAAGAAAGGGATCAAATAACCATATGGTTTCAAAACGAAAAGGACAAGCCAAAATGGGAGGGTGGAGGGCCTGAGTATGTAAAAGAATAAGGCAATGGTCCGAGTGAAGCCTAGGAAGATTGAGAATTTTATTATCAAGAAAAAGTTGAGCCCAATGTTCATTGCACAGGCTTCTATCCAATCTTTCACTAATGAATTGCCCCACCTGTTTACAGTTATTCCACGTGAAGCGAGGGCCAGAAAAACCCATATCCATCAACCCACAATGGTCCAAACAATCTTTAAACAATAGAACTCTCCTAGTGTCAATAGGTTAGCTACCAAACTTCTCAACACTAGTAAGAATTTCATTGAAATCTCCCATTAACAGCCAAGGCATATGATGGAAGTTAGCAAAAAACTTAAGATTATCCCATAGAAGCTTTCAAATATTAAAATGAGGACTTGCATAAATAGCAAAAAAAAACCATGAAGAAGGTTGAAATAAAACCAAGATACACGCGTGGATCTCCTGCTGCGTGACCGAGAGGACGTCGCAATGGATTTCAAGGCTATTCCACAGTAACTAGATACCACCAGCAAAACCAATGGGCTTAGTAATATGAAAATTTGGGAAACCCAAACTCTTGCAAATGTATGTACCTCTAAATCCACCAACACATGTTTCGGTGATAACAACAAGGTAGCGGTGATGTTCTTCCATCAAACTACGAAAATGCCTTCGAAAGTAAGGGTTGGCCACCCCACAGCAATTCCAAAAAAAAAACCTTCATTGGAGACTTAAACAGAGGGAGTGGAGGAAGTGCAAACTCCTCATTTTTCAACACCTCGGTCTCTTGTGAAATCCATTCTGGGCCCAGAACTTCTACTTCTGCAGTGTAAAGGAATGAGAACATCTAAATCACATGTTCGAACTCTAGATTTTCGTGCATTATGCAAGAGTTGGCGGTAATGCGAAGGCGTTGGAGTAGTGGAGAGTGCTTTACTAGAATCACCTAGTTAAGATGACCCCAAAGAACAATTTCCCAAGGAACTGATACAAGTCACATGTGGTTGGTTAATGGTAAGGGCGGGGCAGAGAGAAAGGTCTCCTCTACCAGATGTTCCAGTACAGGTTGACTATTTGTCAGTAGTCCTAAGTTGGGCATGATCACTTGATTCATCTGGATCATTTGATGGGGGAAGTTGGTTGCATGAGTGAATGGAGTTGATAGAAAGGTGACAACAACTGTCTGACGATGCAGTAGGTGGGATGGGAGAGGGAGAAAGGGAGAGAGACTCATCAAGATGTTCATAATCTCTGGATCATACCAGCCCAGTACAAAGGTTAGGTCCCCCTGGAGCATCTCGAGTAGTCGGTCGTCCACTCTGGAGTATCAAGCTGTTGTCTTCATGAACCAACCCGAATGGTTTTGACCCTTTACATTGGTCAAACGGAAGGGGGATGGCTGGAGCTGTGTGGGGACTAGAAATGGCAATAGGCCAGGTCGGGGCTGGGGCTGGGGATTGCACTCCCAGTCCCTGATCCACGAAAGTATAGAATTTCCCGTCCCCACCCTCGATCCCCGGCGGGGAACCCATCACCCCCCGCCTCCGCCTCCGCCTCCGCCTCCTAATGGGGATCAGGTTTCCCCGACCCCGAAAAATCCCCGACGGTGACGGAGTTACAAAGCTGAGTCATCGTTATCATCATCGTCATCATCACACACACACACAAACACATCTGCAGATCTGAGATCTGAGATTTTGAGTCGTCATCATCATCATCATTACACACACACACACACACACATCTGCAAATCTGAGATCTGAGTCGCCATCATCATCATCATCATACACACACACACACATAGGGAAAAAGAAGAGAGGTCTCGATTGGTGACGGACGACGAGCTTGAGAGAGAAGATGAAGACTCTGGTTACGGCAGAGCTGTCAAAGCTCTGGTGCAACGAGTTGAAGAAAGAAGATGGAGACTCTGGTTGCACCGCTTGTATCAAGAAGCGAAGTGCGGCCATAGCGGCGGAGAGATGAGAGACAGAGAGAGGCGGAGGAAGAGGGATTAGATCTGAGATGAGAGCAAGAGAGAGAGAGAGAGATCTAAAATAAGAGAGAAGAGAGGAGGTGTGTTTGTTTTGGGATTATTAGATCTGAGACAAGAGAGAGAGAGAGAGAGAGAGAGAGAAATGAGTATATATATTAGTGGGTAAGTGAGTGAGAGAGGAGAGGGAGGCGGGGCAAAAACGGGACGGGGAACAAAGCCGAGGTCGGGCCGAGGCGGAAGCACTTATCACCGTTCCCGGCCCGAAAATGATCGAGGATTTTTTTTTTTAATACCATCCCCGGCCCGTAGGGGATATTTTTTGGAGAAAAACCATGTTAATCAGAGTCGGGAGGTCGGGCCCCCATTGGACCGGGTTCAAATTGTCATTCCTAGTTGGGGCTGGGCAGTTGGCTTGGGCTGCTGCGAGGGGTTCAAGGATGGTGGGTTCAGCGAGGCATGGTGAGATCTAGGGAAGGGGTGAGAGAATGATGAGGCAGTGGTAATGGCAAGGGAGGTGGGAGGTGATAAAGCAACAAAAGGCATACCAGTCGAGGTGGGGATAGGACAAGACAAAGGGGTAAGTAAACGAGATACTAGAGGATCAGAATTTGCAGCATCAGATATAGAGGTAGCAGGAGGTAAGGTAGGGGATGAAGCTATAACGGTGTAAGTGGTACTAGGAACAATTTCCAATGAAGGTAGAGCTGGGTCAGAAAGACAATTGAAAGAGTTATGAAGAGGGACAGAAGGGGTGGCTGAAAGGTTACTGACTGAAGGAACAATTGTGGGTAGGTGGGTCAACGAGGTGACAATCTGATCTTGGGCAAAGGGCGCCAACATTTGAACATTGTTCACTTTCTTCTTCCAGATTTTTTGAGATTTCCCGGTGGTATGTTTCTCCGGCACCAGCTTTTAGGCCAAGTGGGGAGGAGAGAACCTCCCTGAATGAACGATCGATAATAACATTTCCTACCAAAGTGTTGCTCTTCTTCCTTAGATGGCGTTCCAGTAAGGCCTCTTCCTCAGCTAATTGCTCCGAGTCAACATTCTCGTCTTGGTTGTGCTGTTGGTCAGTTACCGTAGAGAAGCCCTTCATCCCTGCGCCGTCCTCCGGTCTCCGAGCGAGTGATCCGCCGTGCTCCATTTAGTACTTTTCAGCAAGCATGCATACACATTGTTTTAAGTGAGCTCAATACACTTTTGGAATATGAAATCTAATATTTTAGGCCAATCAAAATTCATATATTACACAAACTATTTTCCAAAAAAATACAGGTGAGGTAACTGGTCATTTGAGATGTCAGTCTATTTTGAAAAGTATGTTAAAAGCCAGTTTATTGGCTTTTTGGTTTTTCTGAATTACATCACCTCTACTTTTTAATATATTTTTTCAAACAAAAAAATTAAAAATTAATTTTTAACTTACTTCTTAAATCATTTGATAAGTAGAGAAATATTTTTAAAATAATTTGAAAATTCAACTATTGTTTGCACAAACAAGCTGGCTCCAAGCAGCATTCTGCAGAGTCTATTTTTTTTGTTTTTTGTTTTGTTTTTTCTGTTTTTGGGTGAAAAACAGATCTGCAGACCTATAAAGGCCTCGTTGGGGAACATGCTAATTTAGTAACTTTTTGGTTATTTGGCTAAAATATGAGCTAAAAAAAACTAGTATGTTTGGGATGACTTTTTGACTTTTTACGAAAAGATGTGCAAAAAGTAGAGAAAAAAGAGAATATTTGACTTTTTGATATGGATTGTTGGCTTTTTGATTTTTTTATTAACTTTTTGATTTTTTAACTAAAAAAACCACTTGCCAAACAAGGCTAAAATACTAATTTGTCAGCTCCATCTTTGATACAAGAAAAATGGGTAGGGCACACAGTAACCCCAACTTAAAAAATGTATGGTACAAGGACTTCTAAAAAAAATAATTATAAATCAATGAAAAATTTTATCAATATGATTTTGTAATTATTTTTTAAAAAATAATGTGAATTGTAATTTCCCCTAGAAAGATCTAAACAACTTCAACCAAAAAAAAAAAAAATCCAAAATGGTGAAATATATATATGTACAACATTTATTCTTCTTTTTTTTGTTTTTTTAATGTATAGTAGCACTTTCTTATATCCTCCATAAAAATCAATTTAACAATTTAATTTAAAGAGGTGCATGGCCAAATTATTGATGGTTTTGAACCACTGTAATGTTTTTCATATGAAAAAACTACAAATAATTTTAATTTTTTCGTATTTACTAGGTGAATTCCACATGTATTTAATGTAGATCTTATTATATCATATATCTAGGAGTGAAAAAACATGCAAAATGAAATCATGTGTAGAGATAAACTATTTATATACCTAAACTACTCTGATCAAATAATTGTAATTTTCTCCTTGTTTTGGGTAAGTAATTCTCTCCTCTCATTAAACCAATACAAATAGAATAGAGAAGAAATAGAACAAAATTACTCAGATCGTTCTGTTAACAAAAAAAATACAAATATTGAATATGAATAAAAAGCTTGTGTTCTCTACACAAGTTTAAATTTCTTTCAAGACACATCAACATGAACAATCCTTTGCCAATTCAAATATAAAAGTTCATACATTACCAGCACTAAGCAAAATATCATAATCTGGCCAGCAGCACACAAAAAAATATCCGCGCCAAAAAGAAACTGGCCAGCACCAAAAAATAAAAACCTACGAGCTACGCATTCAAGTCAAAAGCATGAATTCTACTTGTCGGCCACAAAAACACTAAATATACGCAGATCGCCCAAAATGTATAAAACAAAACACAGGCAGTTAGCTACTACTTAGCAGTAAAACATAACATCTTTGACGTTTGCTTTGATTGCAGGTAGTGGTCGAACCTCTATACTCCTCTCCCTTGTATTCCTTCCACCGCTAGTTGATTCATTTTCAGAAGTATCTCCCTCGATATAGTAGCGAGCACGAAAGGCAGCCAAATGGGCATAGTAAGCAGGAGGCACTGCATTTAATAATGGACTAAAGTTATGGATTATTTGTCGGAAAAACAATTTGTGCACAAATTACTGTCTATAATTAAAGAACAAAATGATAAGAGTCGACAGATGAAGGACGAACCTATGGAAACAGATCTAGTGCACCTTGCGTAGCTGAAGAAAGAAAATAATTGTTGAGGTGAAATTTAAAAAGAGAAATGCTAGGTGGAAGGAAAATTTGTAAGGAAAATCATGATAAGGAAAACTGTCTGCACCGTTAGATCAGATATGATCTCATGATCCAACGGTGCAGATGAATTTTCATGACAGTTTTCATGAAAGTTTTCATGACAGTTTTCATGAAAGTTTTCATGACACGTAGCATGACCCATTTAAAAAACTTCACCAAAATAAGGAGAATTTCTAGAAATACGTGTAACACAAACTGTTAGTCAGTGTTTGCGAGGCATCAGCACTGAATTGGTTCTCATCGTACAGCACGTGATAGTGTGTAGGACGGCTTCTGCCCTACTCAGACAGATACAAAAAACAATTAACATTTGTCATGGAAATCTGTCTTAAAATCTACAACACTGAATTTGTATAACTAAAATTTTAAATTTCTATATTTCTTCTTGCAAAATTTTCATCCTTATCAAATGCTTGCAAGAAAATAAAATGAAAATAACTTGGAACATTGCTTACCCGAATTCCGGCATGGCTACATAGGTAAAAGTAAAATTCATTAGGGTGGCAAATGTGGGTGTCCACAACCGTACCTGATCACAAGCATGCAAATAATCATCAATATACAACAATAGGGTTCCAAAACAAGGCATCGTACAAACTCATAACGAGGGGCAAAGTCTGAAACCTGGCAGAATGTTGCCACTCCTATCTGTTGAACGACGATCATTATGATCTGCAGGGAAAAGGCGTGTGTGGTGTCTCTTTTGCACCACAACGAAGGTTACACGTGGCAGATTGTGTTCCTCTAACGAAACACAAGCTTGACAAAAAAAGCAGGTTTATATGTAAAAAAACAATGTAAAAGGAGAAATCACTTCGGTACCCAAATATATCCGCTGTTACATATCATATCGGCCCATACCTAACAGAATTGGGACAACCCACTATTCACCAATATATCGCCAGACATATGACCATATCACCAATACACTAGTGTTATTTAATACCATGCTAATCAGTAAAACAGTATAAACATATACCTTTCGGATTGCATCCATTTCGTAGAGCAAAATTGGTTGAATTGACCTTCGCTAACACCATCTCTACAAGACTAAAAACAAGATTAGCATAGTTGTACAAAACAGGTACCAATAACATTAAATCAATTGATAGTTAAAAAACACAATAATTTAAAAAAAAAAAAAAAAAAAACAATGAGTTAAAAAAATCAATTACAAATTTTTTTCTTCAAAGCACAATCTAATCATCATCAATTGGTACTTAAAAATACAATCACAATTTTGCTCATAATAATAATTGTCACGACCCCAAACCGCCCCTAGTAGAATGGTGCCGTGACGGCCAGTAATCTGAGATTACCGAAGGCCAACTTACAAAGATCACACACAATCAGAGTTTACATATGGGGCTAACATATGCGGAAGCGATATATTTAAATCTAAATAGTCCATAAGAGCCGTGCATAAGTCCAATGAAAATGGCATACATCTTTACATAGCTTTACAACTTGAATACAACAATATAAAATATATATTACATCTTAACAAAAGGGCTTCACAAGCCGACATAAACAAAATACATGAGATACAAGTCAAGAAACATGATCTTCATGGTTGCCGACATCTTAGATGCCGACCTAACATGCATACAAAACGTCGGGCACAAAACACACATCTCGGCGAAGCCGACTTCTTGCTTGAAACCTACATATATATAGAGAGGGTGAGTTCGGAAACTCAGTGAATGGTACAAGTAATAAAGGTTTGCATGAATAATATCCGAGGTCCTTGCAAAACATACATATCATAGCTTGTTCAAAACATATACTTGACATAACTTATATCAAAACATACTTGAGCTTTCAAAACTTGTTTACCTACTAATCAACACATAGGATGAACCGTATTCATCAATCTTGATCTTACAAAACTTGCAAACTTGTGTGACTTAGGCCCGTAGCCCTTTTTCACCCTGAGACTTGTGTGACTTAGGCCCGTAGCCCTTTTTCACCGTATTGTGTGACTTAGGCCCGTAGCCCTTTTTCACCGTATTGTGTGACTTAGGCCCGTAGCCCTTTTTCACCTTGAGACTTGTGTGACTTAGGCCCGTAGCCCTTTTTCACCTTGAGACTTGTGTGACTTGGGCCCGTAGCCCTTTTTCACCTTGAGACTTGTGTGACTTAGGCCCGTAGCCCTTTTTCACCTTGAGACTTGTGTGACTTAGGCCCGTAGCCCTTTTTCACCTTGAGACTTGTGTGACTTAGGCCCGTAGCCCTTTTTCACCTTGAGACTTGACTTGAATGTGCCACAAAGACTTAACATGATGACATCAAAACAAGGCTTATACTTGATGCATAAAACTTAAACTTGATATACAAAATAGGGATAATCATTCATGCTTAACAAATACTTCTCAAAACAAAGCAAAGCAAAGCTTATCAAAACATTATAACATAACTTTATTAAAAATACCACTCACTTAGTTCTTGGGACGTCGGGATCAAGGCAAAGGTCCAAGTCCTACAACCACATGGCAAAGTCTACTGAATGTACTTCTCAAAACAAGCCTTACATGCATGCAAATGATCTCGGGAAAACATGCTGGAAATCAAAACACTGTTTTACATGTCAGGAAGACATGCTGGGTACCAACCAGGTCTAAGCCGAGGTCCCACACCACCTGGCCGAGGTGTGGCTTCCTAGGCTTCGGCGTGCGGCTGCATGCCGAGGTTCATGCGAGACAAACTAAAGATGTAAGTGATCATGCGAGGTAGGCCAAGGCGAGATACGATGCTTGGCCTAAGTGTAAGGTCTAGGCAAGAGTGATCTCGGTGACTACACTTCGGGAAGTGAAGTCTGGAAATCTGGGTTTCCACCCGTGAAGAACATGAAGAACATGAAGAACATGAATGAGATGAACGCCAAAATCATAACTTGTTATTACAAAATATGGGGTTTCATGGCATGAGTTCGAAAACATGGACCTGGGTACCCATACTTGAAGATGATATGAAAACAAACATGAAAACATGAATCTTGGCATGAGCTTTCGGATCAAAACATGACTTTCCTTGAAGAACACATGAATACTATTTTCTCTTTCTAAAACCGAACTTCAAAGCAATGCATGGCTTACAAATCATATTCAATCATGCAATGCAATAACATGATCATGAAGAACGACATGAGCAGATCAAGAATCTAACCTTAGAACACGGATCTAACGGTTCGATCTCTAGGGATCAAGCTTGAAAATCTACTATCTCTCAAGAACTCCTCTCCCTCTTCTAGAGCTTCTCTCTCCTCTTCCAAACAAAGATATAGAAATGATAGGTTTCTCTCTCTGCCGGCTGATTTAACACTCAGCTCGGACACGTGGCAACGGCTGGTTGGTTCTGTTCAAAGAGGTGATAGATTGACAAGACATGACCATGACAAAGCGTACTCGACAAGCTAGGCGGCGAGGCACTCCGGCAAGTAACGACATCGGCTAAAGACAAAGCCTCGGCAACTAAGATGACAATGACCTCGGCTAGGAGGACAACACTTGACTAAGCTGTGCCACACCTTGGCCTAGATGTGCCACACCTCGGTCTAGGTCATACCACTCCCGGACAAGATCACTTAGGACAAAGGTAACATCTCGGCCTAGATAATACACATCTCGGCCTTGGTGATGAACACCTCGGCCCAGATAGTGACATCTCGGCCAATATGCCTAGGTGATGGTGGAGGTCAAACAAAGTGGTTCCAAAGTAGTTCTTGGCTTAAGATGACCTCGGCTTGAAATGCTCTAGGCTTGACATAACTTAGGTTTAATCATAACTTAGACTTGGCATAACCTAGGCTTACAGGACCTAGGCTTGGGGACAGCAAAGAAGGAACAGAAAAAGCAAGCAATACTTAAGCATAGCAAGACAAGATTCATGAATGCAACTTATCATGGCAAATCATACACGTACAAAACATGGCAAGATTCATGAATGTTAACTTAACAAAGCATGGTTATGCAAATGCACATGAACATGACTAAGTCATAAAATGCGGGTCGTTACAATAATAAAACAAAAAACACAATGAGTTAAAAATCCAATCACAAATTAAGTCAATTGATAATTAAAAAACACAATAATTTATTTTTCAAAAAAGACAATGAGTTAAAAATATCAATTACAATTTATTTATTATTTTCAAAATACAATCTAATCATCATCAATAATTGGTACTTTATGTGACCCTAATGAGTACAATCCATTTTGTTTTTCAAAAAACACAGCGAGTTAAAAATCAAATCATAAATTAAGTTAATTAATAATTTAAAAAATACAATAATTTTTTTTTCAAAAAACACAATGAGTTAAAAAAATCAATAACAAAAATTTTTTTTCCAAAATACAATCTAATCATTATTAATAATTGGTACTTTATAAACACAATGAGTTAAAAATTAAATCACAAAAAACACATAGAGTTAAAAATCAAATTACAAATTAAGTCAATTGATAGTTAAAAAACACAATAATTTTTTTGTAAAAAAATCAAAGTTAGTTAAAAAAAATGAAATTATAAATTTTTTTATGCTAGTTATAAAAAAAAAAAATTTGGGGATGTAGATATGCCGAACACTTGAAAAGAATGGTTGAGTATTTGAGTTTAAATTTGGTTGTTTTGCAGTTGTTATGCTATCTTTGTAACTGTTCATATTTATCTAACTACAATCACATTTTTCTCATAACAAAAAAAATAAATGAAAAAAAGAACCATTGAACTAACTACAATCAAATTAAAGAATCACATTAAAAAAAAGAACCATTGAACAAATTACAATCACATCACATTTTTTTCATAATACAAATAAATAAATGAAAAAAAGAACCATTGAACTAACTACAATACAATCACATTAAAAAAAAGAATCATTGAACTAACTACAATCACATTAAAAAAAAAAAAAAAAGAACTATTGAACAAATTACAATCACATCACATTTTTCTCATAATAAAATAAATAAAAAACTATTAAACTAACTACAACACAATCACATTAAAAAAAAAGAACAATTGAACTAACTACAATCACATTTTTTTTCTTTGTGAGTGTTTATGTTTATCTAACTTCAATCATATTAAAACATTATATTATTTTTTTTGCTAGACAAAATACAAATCACAAAATGAGATAACTTCAGTCATACAAATCACAAATTTTTTTATTACATTAAAAAAAAGAACCATTAAATTAACTACGATGATATAATTTCAATTATACAAATCACAAAATTTTTTTATCTCATTCAAAAAAAAAAAAAAAACCATTGAACTAATTACGATAACATTTTTCTTTTTGCGAGTGTTTATGTTTATTTAATTTCAATCATATTAAAAAAAATCAAATTATAATTTTTTTTTGCTAGACAAAATACAGATCACAAAAGGAGATAATTTCAATCATACAAATCACAAATTTTTTTATGCTATCTAATTACAATCATATATTTTTTTTATAATAAAAAAGTAATTATAAAAAAGAATCATTAAAACAATAAATAAAAAGATTATATAGATTGCTCACTGTTTGCATACGTGGGAGATAACTTCAAGTTCCTTTGGATGTTATTGCCCAGTGATTGCTCACTATTTGCATACGTAGGAAAGGGTGCTCACTGTTTGCATATGTGGGAGATACTTCAAGTTCCTTTGGCTGTTATTGCTCACTGTTTGCAAGGGAGAAGTTGAAAGTGAAAAAGTGAGAAAGGTTGAAGTGAAGAAGTGCTGCCGGTAGAAGTGAAGTGAAGAAGTTGAAGGGGTCCAATAGGTATGGTAGAAATGAGAAAGGCTGCAATAGGTGTGTGAGAAGTTGAGAAGGGTGTGTATGGGAGAAGTCAAAAAGACTTGAGAAAATTCAATAAGTGCTACGGTTTTTTTTTTTTTTAAATCAAAAAATTAAGAAATTAAGATTGAAATATTGGAGCTCCCACAAAACTTATGGGTTAAAAATCCCCATTTTCCTTACATAATACTACCCTATCACCCGTGCTATGTACGGGATAATTATTGATATTTATATTTGTTTCAGATTTTTTTTAATATATAAATTATGTTTTTTAAGATTTTTTATAAAAATAATTTAACAATCTTATCACTAATCATAATGTATGAGAGAAGTTGAAAATGATATTGCAGTAACTATGCACGGATTGTATCTATAATTATTTGTTTGAGAGGATTTTAAATGCTGATCAGAGAATTTTGACCAAATCAATAAATGCAGGCATATGGAAAGACATGTGGATTGAAAAAAGTTAATAAATGCTGATCAGGAAATTTTGATCAAATCAATAAATGCTGTGTTTTTTTTTTAAATAAAAAATTTAAAAAATTCAGATTAGGATATTGAAACTCACACAAGCCTTGGGGGTTAAAAACCCCCTTTTTAAATGTCTCTTTTTTCCCCTTTTTAATATTATATTAAAGTTTAATATTTTGATAATAATCATATGTGTTGGAGTTTTCAAGGAATTAAATGTCTTTTTTTTTATTATATTATATTAAAGTTTAATATTTTGATAATAATCATATGTGTTGGATTTTTCAAAATTTTTTTTTTATACTTATTCTTAATACATTCAAGTGTTATTATGAGGGATAATAATCATATATGTTGGGATTTTTCAAGAAATTCATATGTGTTGGATTTCAAATAATTTTTTTTATGCTTATTCTTAATGCATTAAAGTGTTATTATGATGGTAAGACTTGGGAGTTAGGAGAAGTTAATAAATGCTAAGATTTTTTTTTTTAAATCAAAAAATCAAGAAATTTAGGGCTTGTTTGGTTTGAGTTTCGGAGATGAATTTTAGAAAAAAATTTTCCAAAAATTGTTTGGCTTGAGTTTTTTTCAAAAAATTTCCAAAAACACTTTCTCTCTCTTACACATCAATCAATCACTTTTTCTCTCTCATCTCTCATTCTCAATCACTTTTTCTCTCACACACATCTACTCAATTTTTCTAAAATATCAAATCATCCCAAACTCTCACAAAAAATTTCTCTCTCAAAATATACAACCAAATAAACCAAAAAAATTTCAAAAACAACTCTCTCAAAAACAAACCAAACAAGCCCTTAGATTGGGAGATTGGAGCTCCCACAAAGCTTGGGATTAAAAATCCCCTTTTGCTTAATATATAGTATAGATATAGATATAGATATAGATAGATAGATATATTTTTATTTCATCTTTCAATTAGTTAAATAAGAGAAACGCAAATTACAATTTTTTTTTTTTTAACTTAACAAAATTATTATTTTTTTTTGGTGTGTTAATTTTATAATAAATCATGGTGATTTTGATGGCAATGCGGGTGGCAAAGGGGGCACATTGTTTTTGGTGGTTTTGATAGTGGTGAAAGGAGGTGGTTTGGATTGTGGTGTGCTTATCTATAACCTATATATAAGAGAATGGAAGTAGACAGCTCTTTTGAATCTAACACTTCAAATTCTCTCATTTGCCCTGCCTTGGCTCTAGATGTTTTTGTGAATCGATTTGGTTTGGTTTGGTTTTTTCTCCCCTTAATAGTAAGAGTGAGGCGAGTCAGTGAAGCAATTTGGTAGGTCTCTTCAAATTCTTGAATTTGGTAGGTCTCTTCAAATTCTCCTATTTGCCCTGCTGGTTTTTTGCTCTGAACGTTTCTCCTTATCAGTTGAAGCAATTTGGTAAGTCTCTTTAAATTCTCCTATTTGCCCTGCTGGTTTTTTGCTTTGGACGTTTCTCTTTGTCTATAACAACCACCTCCTTAATTAATTGTTAATGCTGTGATTAGCTTAATTATGTGTTTATATGTTCAGTAATTACCTTGTGATATTTGCATTGTGATAATGTGAACGGATATAAAGAGAATGGGAATTAAACCTGTCTGAGTCAGAGTCAGAGTCAGTAAACCATAAGATTAGAATTAAATATTTGAATAGGTAATTAGAGCCTAATTCACATTAGTTCAATTAAGCTTAGCCTAATTTAGAGTAGATTAGATTATGGTGAGCATTGAGTTAATTAAGTGAATTTGATTTATTAAGAACTAATTGGAATTAGGAAGAACTAATTAAGTCCTCATCATAGTCATCGAAAAAAAGAAGAAGAAGACTTAGTGGGTTTGTTGGAGATATACATGAAAGAAGGAAAAAGAGTTAGTGCTTTGTGTAGAGAGTTCTTGATCCACAAAGAGAGAGAGAGAGAGAGAGAGAGAGAGAGAGAACCCTAGAGCTCAAGAAGAAGGAGAAAGGGGGATTTGAGCAAATCTTCATCAAATTAACCATTTAAGGTAAGAATTGTCTTCTAATCTCATGAATTGAAGTTGTATTATCCATGAAAATATAGAATCTAGGTTGAAATAAGAGGTAGAGTGGTGTAATTTGAGGGTTAGAACCCTAAATGGAAGAATGGTAAAGCACAGCTTAAACTTTTGTCATTCATGGCTTCATTCTTGTTTTTACATGTGAGATTTTGCATGGTTCCTTAACTTTGAGGAGAATTTCATGGATTTTATCTTTGGCATTTACAATTTGCATAGAGTACGATTTTACACTCTAAGGTTAAGAGTTTGAGTTCTTATATGAGAATTGAGTTGTGATTTGAAGCCATGGCCCTTATTTGAAGTTGGAAAAGTTTTAATCAACATGTTTCTGAAGAGTTTTGAGCCTTGTTTTGTATCAATTGAGGTTGGTTTTGTCAAGGGGGAAGTTTCTTGTTTTAGCAGATTTTCGAATTGGGTTTCAACCCAGACCGCTCGAGCGGCCTGGGCCACCACACGAGGGGCTAGCCTTACTCTGCTTCATTTTGCATTCTGCTCACACAAGCAGCTAGACCCACTGCACGAGCGGCCAGGCCACCGCACGTGCGGTCAGCAGGGCCGACTCAGTTTTGTTTTCTTTATATTTTTTTTGACTTTTGGCCCTCCGTTTGCATGGTTTTCAAGTGTTTTTCATATGCATATGCATCTCATGAACACGATGGAAATTAATGAATGAAAAGGAAAGTTTAGTGACTAAGTAACGAATAGACCGAATAGGTTATGAATTGACTACATGAAAGGACTGTATGTTGAACCGTTGTGCTTGCATGTGTCTATGTAGGTCAAACACTGCGTCCTAACCACGTGTTTCAAGGAGCCAAATGTGAGTAATGATGTTGTAAAGCTTTGTTCAATTATAATTATTTTCTGAACTGTAATCGTGACATCCATAGCATCTGTTAATATTACTGTTACTGTTACTGTTACTGCTACTACTACAGCTACTACTACTGTTACAGAGATCTTTGTCAGTTCCAATTCTTGGAACTACAGCTTACTGTATTGATAGCCATCAAATGATTGTTCGGTCTTTAAGACCTATTGTACTGTTATGCTATTGGATGTACCACGTATGACTGCTATGATTTCATTATGACTCTGAAATGTATGAGATACTGCTTGGTGAATTGATTCACTACTGAAAACTGACTGTTTGAAATTATTACGAGAACATCATTCATAAACCCCTTTACATAATTGTTATTCACTGGGCTCTAACTCATTGTTTTAATATATAAATGTAGGCGATCAAGCACCAGACTGGACTTAGCGGCATTGACCTGAGCCTTGTTTGTCAAGCTAACTACTGTGCCTCACTGCGAGGTTCCAAACCGTCACGTGTCAAGGCTTTTGGGTAGTCCCGAATTCACCATTTTGCATTGTGATCAAATGTTATGAAGCTCTGGTTTAAGATAATTTGTTTTGTTTAATTTTGTTAATGAGAATTAATTCCCTAGGTTATGTAACTGTTTTTGTACTTATGTATGAGATGGATTTTGTGAATATCTGTATATAGTATATAAAGCTCTTTTGTTCCATGTAAGTCCCACATCTCATTGGATGATTTATTTTTATATTAGCTTCTGCCAGCCCTTATTACTATTTACTATTGAGCAGGCCTTTAGTAATCCCAGATTACTAGCTAGCTACGACGCTAAACCTATAGGGGCGAGTTTGGGTCGTGACATTATCAGTTGATGCAATTTGGTAGGTCTCTTCAAATTCTTATTTGCCCTGCTAGTTTTTTTCTTTGGACATTTCTCCTTATCAGTTCATACTTCAGTTGGTTTGTTTTTTTTGTTGTTTTTTGCCTTCCCAAGATGCAGAACCAAGCAGGTGAGTCATTCTGAGTAATAATTTGGTATATAGAAATTGTGTGGTTCCAATTTTTCAATCTGCAAATCACCAATTGTCTTCCATGCAGTTTGCATCAAATGGCCAAGTGTATAGGATTATAGATATACCTTCTGCTGCTGCCGTTGGTATTGTCTGCATTTGTAGCAAACAAAATTGCTCGTATGCTTATCTTCTCTCTCTGTTTATTTTTCTATTTTATGTCTACTTCTATTTAATATTATTATACATTCATGAGCTTCTTTTATTGATGTTGTGTTTTTTCTTTATGATATGATTTGTCCACCATGTGTTTGCAAATATGTTTGAATAAGAGATTGAGATGTTTTGGCTTCCATACATTGTTCACCATGTGTTTGATAATATGCCTGAACCACAAATTCAAAAGAGAACAAAAAAATTGAATCACAATAAATAATGAATCACAAAATCAGAAGAGAACAAAATTGATGTGATCAAATTCTAAGAAAAAAATAACAAACCTATTGGTAAAATAAAATACCAGAAAAAGCAAGAAAAAGCAATTGAAAAATATATTTTCAATTTGATGAAAGAAAAAACAAATTTGATTTCAATTGTTTATTCTAGTTCTATGTTTGTCAAGATTCTTTGCTAGCTTTGGTATATCATAATTAAATTCTGTTTGTTCACCATTGCCAAGATATGTGCATTCGCAGTTAAAAAAAAAAATTCTCCTAAAAATATTTACTATCATATGTAAAAATATAGAGAATGCCATTGTACCTATTTAATTATAGAAAAATGATTTATTCAATACATACATCCATTAAATAACAATAGCTCATGTGAAAAGATTTCAGAAAACTCGACTCTTTTCATTAAATATAATGGTATCCTAATATAATCAATACATACATCCAGCTAGCTTCCTTAGTCTTCTGGCTGAACTGAAACCATGACAACATAAAATCTTTACACCTTGCAATTTCTTCATGAATTGCTACAAATAGTGCTGGTGATAAAGCCAACCTTCAAAACCCCAAACTCACATTAACCTGCAAATGGACATAACTTAGCTTCCAAATACAGAGTTTGACTGCTTCTAAAGAGGTATCTGATGTTAAACTAAACATCTCGTGCTAAACTAATTCTTCTATCACAATATTTGCTCTTCATGGATTGAGCCCATACTTTTAAAATTTATTTGGCAGACTAAGTTTGTAATCAAATGAATCTGTTAAATAAACTTGATGTTCAGTCCACCCCTCTCAACACCCTCGGATGAATGTGAAGTTGTTGCCCATACATTTACATATAAACTACAGACAAGTTTCCGAGCAAGGAAATAGCTGAAAAATCAGTTTTCCCTACTCTACTTTATTTTCATTACTGTGTTTTGATTCTGTAATTTTCTTTTTCTTCCTTTTTGTTCATTTCGTTAAGATTGGCAACCTGGAATCCAAAAAGGGGCAGCTGATTGGGATGAAAATTGGGACAAGTTTGAAGATGAAGGTATGTCAAACAATTTTCATATAGGATTAAGTGGACATTTAGCGTGAGTATCGTTTTGGCGATAAGTGTTTGATGATGGATCTTTGAGCCTCTGCACTACTTGTTACTCTTCTTGACATTTAAAATGCATCTAATGCTTTCCTTTTTTGATTGGCCTAATTGTTTTGTGGCTTGAAAATTTCTTGGTATAGGGAATCTGAAGCCAAGATGTGCAAGTTGTTGTCGTATTGTAATTCTAATGAACTCTTGCCACTTCCAAGTTTCACATTTGTCAAAGAGCTCACTCTTGATGTGGAAAATGTTGTAGCCCCTCCCTAGCCAAAATCCTCTTTAGATTTAGTAAAGCATCTTCCACAAAAGAGGTGTACATGTTTCATCAACAAATGCTGATCATAACTCAGAAATGCCACCAAGTGGAGGGGAAATGATTGTCGATGATGCTCACAGCAAAGACAGCAAAGCTCGAAGTTCAGCTCATGCTCAAAATTCTCCATCTAGCAAGAACTTTAGTGCAGATGGTTCACCCCATGCTAGAAAGACCCAGAGGTACATGTTTTAATTTGTAGCTTTTTCGTATTTTCCTTCTGCGTTGGATTTGAAATTTTTTATTGGTGTCCGAACCTTTAAACCATTTCACGGCATCTATCTACACCTATTGTTTTATTAGAAAATCTGAATTTCTACATGATTTTATTGGTGCACTGAACATGGGGGTGTTGAATCTGTGTTCTCTGGGGACATGAGTGTTTATGAACGAAACTAGGGTGCATTTGACACTCATTATGATACCGACTTAGGCTGGGACTTCAGTTCTGGTCCCTTCGATCATTCAGTCTGTCTTTTCTTTGGTGTTGTCCATGAGAATCCTTTTTCCAGAATTTTTGGTTTAATATTCTTTTGTATATCATGTTTTTCCCTCTAATAATAAAAATAAAAATAAAAATAAAAAAATCAAATATTTCATGCATGTGAAGTTTTGATCCAAATCCTTAAAAGTCTATTCTGAATTATTTTTGACTTACCATAAAGAAAGGGATGTTTGTGTGTATATAGTTTCTGTTGACAATAGGGAATTACAACATTACCAAGGCAATTAGAAAATTAAATTAATGGAGTATTGTTTTCAAATAAATCAATATATATATATATATATATTTCAATTATCTACGTTAACAATGTCGCAACCCGTCAACTAGTATGTGTGTAAATAAAACAATGGTCAAATAGATTTTTATACAAAAGTATGTTAAGAGTACCACAAAAGTTAATTTTATTCTATATGAAAATCTTATACAATAATTCTATTCTTATAACATTACACTTGTGAAAATAAAGTCATTGTAGAGGAGTTAAAGGAAGATGGGATATACCAATAGAGGATTGGTTCAATAGTAAGACCTTTGATTTCTTCACTCAAAGTCTGAATTCGAGACTCCATAATCTCTTATTGGGGTAAACATACTTCTTAGCATTCAAAATACGCGAGGGTATTATCTTCGGCCCCAACGTAGGTGTGATGAGGTTCCTTACAAATGTGTTACGGGTACTAAGGAGCAACACTCCCTGGCGAGTATATAGAGTAGTCTATCTGCATATTCATTTTTATGAATCAAAAAAAAAAAAAAGGGAAGATAGGATATAATGTATAAAATGTCTCGCTAAAGTAACTGTGAGCAACACGTGATCATTTTTCATGAAAAACATACTTAAAGGTCTTTTCCAATTGGATAAATTATACACAAATTGAAGAACTAAAGGACAAATTGTCACAATAAAAATTACAAGCCCCAAATTGAAACACAATTTTTTTTGGCTCGTTAACATTTTTTTTAGGATGATCTCAAAACACGTTCTCACTTAAAATAGTCTAGCCAAGATAGTAGATAGGCAATTCTGGAACGCCTCAACCCATCACATATCATCGATATTGTCCGCTTTGGGCCATGCTTACACGGATTTGTTCTTCCTAGTGGCTCATCCATACCAGAACTACTCTGGTCTAAGCACGCTTAACTGGGGAGTTCTGCTAGGGATTTCACCACCCGAGAAAAGGCCTCGATGCTATATAAAAGTCTAGATTTTTACTTTTATAGTCCAGGAACTCCCCCTCCATTCCCGATGTAGGACACCGGAACCTCACAAATTCTACCTTTAGTTAAGTTAGAGTAATGTTCCACACTACATGTGGTGTCACTCGTCTTTTTGTCTCCCAAAAACTAATACAAAACAATAGATCATGCTGTTTCAGCCAATAAAAAACAAATTAGAACACCTCACAAACTTGCCTAAGGACCACAGCATAATTTTTTATATCGTTCAATCTTATGTGAAGAGAATAATTCCTATGGCTTCAACTGAGTAAAGATATATATATATATATATATATGTGTGTCTGTGTGTGTGTGAAGTCTACTTTTCATGTAAGAAGAGAATAATATGTGTAAATTTTTAAGCGTTCTCAATATTGAACCTATTAATTTTCCTTTGGGTTATGTAGATAATTTTTTAAGGGTCCAGGTTGTCTCCAGTTGGAGATTAAGATTGGACCGTCCAGTTCACATTGTGAACTCACTTTTAGGCCCCGTTTCGATAATCTAAATTGTTTACATTTTAGAGTATGTTGAGTAAATTATCCCTATAAAAAATCAAGTCGATCGGATAACGATAATTACGTGTTTGAATTAGTTTTGTCTAAGAAAAAAAAAATGGACGATGAAAAAATAAATGATTCATAAAAAACTGATTCGAACATGTAGTTGCCATTATCCAATCGATTTATTTTTTTATAAGGATAATGTATTCGACGAATCTTAAAATATGAACAGTTTGGATTATCGAAACAAGATCTAAACGGTCCAATCTTGATCTCCAATTGGAGATAAGCTGGACCCATTTTTAACCCCACCGTGGGAAGTGTGAAAGAGAGAATTTTGTTGATTATCAAAGGTACAAACTCTGAAGTCATTTCTTAAATTCTCTAACTCACTCATGATGAAAATATGAATCGCAAAATTATTAGATAAGAATAATATAAAAAATAGAAATATAAATTAAATAAGTCATTTTTTTGTATCTTAACTTAATAAAAGTGAGTTGACATGTTTCACTGTGATTAGTTTAAAACAATATGTGAATAATGTCACTTGATTTTCGCAAGGAAAGTGAGTCTACAATTGGATCATTTTTATTCAACATGAAAAAGCAAACTCTGTTAGACCTTTCACATTCTCATCCATTTCTCTAATTGGTCAAAAGGGCTCTACTATCAAACCTGCATCTCATAAATACTAGATCACCTCCATTGCATTATTCACAAAAACCCATAAGGTAAAAAGTCAAATCAATCCCAAAAAAAAAACATATACAAAATATCAGAAAAAATCTCATCACATCTTCCGTATCTATATCTTTACCAATAGGTTCTTTTTTCTACACTTAAATCTTCCATTGTTGTTATAAGTTCTTGTACAAGAATGGATAGAAGGTTAACTGAGACTGCCCAGATGCGTAATGTTGACCTTTTGCTCAATTTGATCAAATATGATCCCCTAATTCTACACTCTGTTTCATTAGCAGAGGAAGAGACTCCATTACACATTGCTTCCATGGCTGGCCACCTCAATTTTGTACAGCAAATACTAACATTGAGGCCAGAATTCGCCACGGAGCTCAACCAAGACGGTTTTAGTCCCCTCCATGTTGCCTCGGCGAATGGGTATCTAGAGATTGTTAAAGAGCTCTTGAAAGTGGATTGTGATCTGTGTGCGGTGAGGGGTAGAGAGAAGAGGATACCCCTCCACTACGCGGCTCTGCTAGCCCAGATTCTGTTGAGCACGTCACGGTTCGGGGAGAGACTGCCCTTCACCTTGCAGTCAAGAAGAATCAAATTGAAGGGTTGAGAGTGTTGGTGGAACATATCAAGGATTTCAAGAAAGAGGGTGTTTTGAATATGAAGGATGAGCATGGCAACACCATCTTGCACCTAGCTATCTCGGGAAAGTAGTACAAGGCAAGTATTTCCCTTTTACCCTTTTGTGTCCATAAATTTTTTAATACAAATATTGAACTTGAATGATGTGATAATAATAGTCACCTTGACAAGTCTTTTTTTATTTGAAATGATATTTTGATTAGAGTTTCTTTATAATTTTTTTTATTTGTATATTATTGCTCTTTTAATTTTGAGATAAATTATGAGCAGGTTGTCGACTTATTACTTGGTGAACTTTCCGTTACTAGGTTTGTGGGTGAAAATCTGACCACACTGCCAACTCAGTATTCAGCTGGAGAGTACTGGCAGAATAGATGACACCTGTTTAACCTGCAACAGAAAGAGAAGATTCCGGCGGTCAATGCCAGGCATTTCGTAAAGTGTCCACGCAAACACCGCAATATTTGCTCTCAAAAAAGCTTCCAACTCTTTTTCCTCTTCTTTGGCTAAGCCCGAGCCGAGAAGAAAGAAGCGTTCTTCATCCCCATCCTGGACGAGGATTTTCTTCAGTGCCTCTTCGCTCTTCTCGGCTGGCTCCTTGCTGACGTCTTCTAGGACTTCCACGTCCTCATCTTCAATTTCTGCCTTTTCTGGCTCTCGTATGCTGCAGGTAGATTTCATTGCTGCCATGGAGCAATTCTTCGCCTGCAACTGATTGCCTCTGACTTCCTCTATCCCATGCTCTGTTGGGAATCGCAATAGTTGATGCAATGTTGAGGGAACTGCCCCCATCGCATGCAACTATGGCCTTCTCAAGATGATGTTGTAAGGGGAGGGTGTGTCGATGATGGTGAATTCTGTCTTAATCTTCCTGGTGCCAGCCTGTACCTCCAAGCTTACTGCTCCTAGTGGCCATGTTGGCGTTCCATTGAACTTAACCATTAGGCCATTGGATTGTTCCATATCATCTGGGTGAAGGGCGAGCTCCTTGTAACATTGGACGTACATGATGTCACAAGAGCTGCTTTGGTCAATCAGGATGCGTTTTACTTGGCACTCCCCAACCTAGAGGGATACTACCAAGGCATCATTATGCGGATGCTGGACCATCTTTAAGTCGGTTTCAGTAAAGGTTATCATTGGTCCCTGGCACTCTTCTACCCGATGTCTTTTCTCCCCGACTTGGTAGACATGTTGTATGTGTTTTACCTTCTGGGTCTTTCCTCGGATTTCGTTTTCGTTGACCTTCGAGTGGATTACGTTGACTACCCGAGGTCCTCATGCCTGCGGCTGCTGTGTTGGGGGAGGTGGGGCTGCTGGTGCCTGAGGCAATCTTGCCCGTTCTTCTCTTGTCCTGGTCTCATCGACAAGGTCTCTCAGATGTCCTTGTCTCACCAGGTATTCTAAGTGTGTTTTCAGAGCCCTACAACCCTGAGTTGTATACCCATCTTCATTGTGGTTGGCACAATGCCTGCCAATGTTTTTTCCCATGAACTCTCCTGGAGTCCTATCTGGCATTCTGAAATAGGGCTGGTTCCGAATTTGATCCAGGACTTTCTGAATTGGGATTCGGAACACAGTTGTCACTGCCTACACAGCCCTTAGTTCTGCCTCTTGTTTGAAGGATCCATTGTTACCTCGGCCTCGCTTTGGCTAGCCGTTTCCTTTCTCATGCGCTGTCTCCTTATTCTCCGACTTATCTTCCTCGGCTCTGGCATACTTCTCGATTCTGGCCATGAGTTCTTCCATACTTTTTGGCAATGACTTCTGTAGTAGACAGTCATCTTTCAGGCCGTTCTTGAAAGATACGACTGCCACCTCTTGATTACATTCAAGAATTCGGTTAAACACCTCATAGTATCTTTTGGCGTAGGCCCTAAGGCCTTCATCTTTGCTGATCTTCAGAGCCATCAATGCGTCCACTCTTAATGGCTGAAGTTTGTTTGTCACGAACCTGGTCACAAACATCTCGGCCAGGCCTTCCTAGGTCTTTACACTTCCCTTTGGTAGTTTGTGAAACCAATCTGATGCAATCTCCCCGAAGGACGAGGGGAACACTTTGCAGAGCAACGACTCGTTCCCACTATACAATGCCATTGAGTTCAAGTATAATTCAACGTGGAAGTTGGGGTCTGACTTACCATCATATATTTGGAACCTCAGCATACTGAATCTCTTTGGTGCCTCGAATTTGTCTAATTCCACCGAAAATGGTGTTCTCGGCTTAACAGGTGAAGTTACCTCGGCATCGGCATTCTGTTGCTTCCTCTTGAGGTAATCTCTCAAGTCTTCTTTGCTTCGCCCAGGAGCTCGGCTATCTTTCGACTTCAGTCTTTTCGGTATACTACTCTCGGCCTCGTGGTGAGCCCTTTTCGATCTTTCTCCATGAGTTGTGTTGAAGCATAGTGCCCGCCCTTGAACATGCCGATGTTCTTTGGGGTCGTCCTCCTTGGTGCGTTGTGTCCTTTGTGACTCTTCCTTCCTTGACTCCCCTCTTCCGACCTCCCTTGAAGGCCGGTGAGAGTGTCTTTCGCTCCTGATGTGCCAGGGGGCTTCTGGGATTGCTTTCTGCCCTCCCTTCTGGGCATTGGCCGCTGGAATCGGCGTGTCCTGCAGCGGGTATGGTGGCTGCATGACGTTATTTTGCATCATAAAATTAACGACCGATTGCAGGTCTGCCAATTTGTTTGCCATCTCTTTCACCTTTTCGTCCCTTCGTAGGCACCTGTCCTTCCATACCTAGAGGTCGCCTTTGTTGTAGTACCCGCTTTGATCAGGTTTCTTTGGTACGTCGCCAGTTTGGCTGACGTCTTTTACTCCTTGAGTTTGCTCATGAGTTTCTGCGTTGGACCTGTCTCCTTCGACATCAAGGTCAATAGGTCTCCCACTCCCAGCAGGAGTGTCGTCCCCAATCTTTTCCTTCTGTCCGTTACTGGCCATCTATTCTACTTTCTTTCCCACAGATGGCGCCAAATTGTGTGGGTGAAAATCTGACCACACTGCCAACTCAGTATTCAGCTGGAGAGTACTGGCAGAATAGATGACACCTGTCTAACTTGCAACAGAAAGAGAAGATTCCGGCGGTGGTTCGTCCACCCGGGGGCACTCCGACGATCAAGTCAGTATATCTCTCACAGATAATCAATAGTGCAAACTCACTATTCAGAATATAAATTGCGTACCTTAGACCCACGGGGGTGTCTCTCTTTTATAGTTAACTCAATCCTAGTCCCGATAGAAGCCTGATTTCTATGGACTCCCATTCAGTGCTTACTTTGGACTCCTCAAGAGATAAGGATAGACTCCCTAAGAACATTATCCTTATCCATCTTGAAGTCTTTCCTCATTCTAGGACTCTTGTCCCTTATCCGCTTATCTCGGATTCCGATATCTTCGGAGATAACCTCGGCCACGCCGAGATCATCTCGGCGTTACGACCAGGACACGTGGCACCTCGGCTGATACATCGGCATTACCTTGCCACGTGTTGGTACTCAAAAATATATCCCCACACTAGGGCAGTGATGGAAGTGAATTCCTTAAACAAGAATAGCCTCACGGCTCTTGATGTTTTACTAATTTTCCAAAGTGAAGCGGGCGATAGAGAGATTGAAGATGTTCTTGGGCAAGCTGGTGCTAAGAGAGCCAGAGACTTGCACACATCGGCACTAGCATTAACTAGCCAAAATCAGGGTGTACAACTAACCCATCAAATGACCCGTTAATGCCAATTGAACGGACTCGATCTCCAGCTAGATAGTTGCTAGAGTATTTCAAATACAACAAGATTAGCGATTCGCCGAGCGAGGCACGAAACGCCATGCTTGTGATAGCTATACTTATTGCCACCGCAACATATCAAGCCGTGCTTAGCCCTCCAGGTGGTGTTTGGCAAGACGATTCTCTGTCCAGTAACAACAATGGGACAGATACTACCAAACCACATAGGGCTGGACAAGCAGTCATGGGTTCGAAGAGTATGGTCTTGTTTGGCTTGTTTATCTTTTTCAACTCAGTAGGGTTCTTCACCTCTATCAACATGATCTATGTTCTCACGAGTGGATTCCCTTTGCAATTGGAGTTGCAAGTTTCAATGTGTGCGCTCATATTAACATATGACACTTCCATGACTTTCATGACAGCTAATAATGTCTTGTCTGTGTTATTTACTGTTGTTTCCATAGCCTTGCCATTAGTGATACCTATTGCAACCATGGTGGCAAGGAACTACCTCAAATGGCCAAGAGTTGCATTGCAATGTACAAGCCTACAAGGTGCTTGAATTAGAGGCATGTTGTTCTACTTCTTTTCTCTTTGTTTTTATGAAATTAAGTGTTTGTGAGTATTCCTCGCTTGTTATTTTCATAGGCCTGGAAGCTTATTTAGTGAACATCTATAATAAATAAACAATTGAAGCAAATAAGATAAATTTCTCTATTATCATTCCAAGTTTTTTTTGTTTCAAACCATATGCCAACAATAGTTTCAAAAACAACAATGCAACCGAGCTACAAAAATTATTTTGAAAAATAATAAAATGAACTATGGAGCAGATTCATTGAGTGTGGTCCACATCACACTAAATTTAAATTTATATCATACAATTCAATTGTAGATTTAACTTTTTATTGCTTGATCACACTTGGCATACCCAACCACTTTGTCCAAAGTCAAACTAAAAACGTGCAGGTCACATAAGGGGGTTAGTCAAACAACTATTCATTTTCTTCTTATCCATCATTTTTAATAATTTTTTCTTTTTTTAATTTCTTTTTTACAAATCTAACACCGTCAAACTAACTTATTAGACAAGGCAACCAACCAAACCTTGACATTCATAGGATATTATTCCATTTGAAGCAAGTATTTTTTATTTATTTATCTTGTGACAAAGATAATGCACTCATTTCGCATAACAAATTTTGGGACAAAAAGACTATTTTAGTCACAAAATAATAAAATAGATTAAAAAATTAATATAATAAAATGTCATATTTAAATTATAATCATTTTATTTTTTCTCTCACAAAAATTTTTTAAAAAAAATTAAAAACATATCTTAAATGAAATTTTTTAACCCAAACTAAAATAACTAAAAAAAATTAACACATATCCCAAACCAACCTATTGAGACCATCTCCAACGGTGAATCAAAGTTGGCATCAAATTCAAATTTTGATGAAAAAGGCACTTTTTTATGCTCCAACCGTTGTACCAGATTGATATCAAAATGAGATTTCAGCAAAAAAAAATCAAACTGAGAACAAGTTATAGATTTCACCAAATCACTGTTACTGACCGTTGAAAGAGGTACACCGGTCAACTAGCCGGTTGCCGGCCGGTTGACCAACCGGTCGCCCGATTTCCTTTAAATTAGGTAGGTTCAAACCGGTCAAAAAAGGTTCAAACAGGTAAAAAAAAAAAAAAATTTATTTTTGCTTTACCGGTTGACGGGCCGGTCAACCAACCGGTCAACCACCAAAACCAAAATAGAGATGAAGCTGTTCTGAATACATACCAAGTTCTTGATGAATTGATGAAGATGAGTGGTCCCCAACATTCCACCTTGTTGAATTTTGGAATAGTGGAGTGAAAATAAACCCAAACCAAAGATTCCTCTAATTCTGGATAGTTATTGAACATATTCCCATCTCCATGAACAAAGCGTTCAAAAAAAAAATATTTACGCTTACCGGTCAACCCACCGGTCGACCAACCGGTTGACCCACGGGATTTGATACGGAATTTGATGCACCGTTGGAGTAAGTGATATAAAATTTAGTGAAATGAATCATTTTTAACTCAAATTTAATAAAAAATCTGAGTCACCGTTGGAGATGCTCTGATAGAGAGATCAGCAAGAGTTCAATCTATTAAAGTCCAGATTTTCATTTATGCGGAAAAATATGCAATCAAAAGTCAAAGACTATAGCTCAAATTGTTTGACCATGATGTTGGTTAAACAAAAGAAAAAAAAAAGCTTCAATCTATTAAAGTCCAGGTTTTCGTTTATGCGGAAAAATATGCAATCAAAAGTCAAAGACTAAAGCTCAAATTGTTTGACCATGATGTTGTTTAAATAAATAAAAACAAAAGAAAAAAAGAAGTTGACCTCAACTAAAAAGAGAAACCAAAATGTTGTTGGACTGGATTCACACCTATCCAAATGTGCATTCTGTTTGGAACTTTGATTTTTAGTTAAAAAAATCATTACAAATTATCAAATCATATTATTTTTTATCTTTTTTTTTTTATATCGTCCTATAAAAATTTTAAAAAATAATTAAAATAATCTATTTCTAAATGAGATTTCACATCCACTAACCAGTGAAAGTGAAAAAAAAAATTTTAAAATTTCTGGTGGATTAGAAACTAAATTATGTACATTTAGAAATTAAAAAAATTACTTAAAATAATAAAAGAAATTTACTAAAATAAAATAATATTAATAAATAAATAAAAACTCAATTTTTAGAAAAATAATCAAAACCAAATAAGTGATTGTTTTCTAATTAGCTAACGGCCTATAGGGTGGAACTATTTTCTTTACATTACTGTTTAGGAGTACCACATCAATAATATCATATAATATTCAAAAACTACCCAATAATTTATGTAGTATTATAGGTAGGAAAACATAATCAACCTCAATGCTAGCAACACAAACTGAGTTGAATTTTGTTCACACATACATATTGTTTTTTTTTTTTTTTTTTTTGGGTAAAGCAATGAACTCATAAAATTAAGCAGCCAAGGTTCGGGAGTATAAAACCCCTCTAGCATCATCGTACAACTAATTCAAAAGAAAGGAAGTAGCAATTAAAATTTAGCAAATAGGGTGAGTCACAACTCAATAGAAATCATCTAACGCAGTATATGAAATTTAGCAAAGGTATGAGTACAATATGCATATACAATGTCTGTGATAAAACGTTCACAAATTCACATACTCAAAAGATATCATATTCAAATCTTAATCCATTTTCCTTCAATTCATTTCAGTTCATTTAATCTTCTTAATACATGACTCAAGTACATTATCTTTTACAACCAAACTAAGATTACAACTCAATGGTTTTCAAGATCATATAAATACAAATACACACTTCAATCTGCCATTTTACGGATATTTCGTCCGCGGGATCGGCACCCATGTAAATATTTCAATTTGCCATTTTACAGATATTTCGTCTGCGGAATAGGCACCCATGTATAAATTTCGGGACTTTCACCCAAGACACTCCGACCAACTTAATTATAATGGAGTCCATCCCCTTTCTCCTCCCAAACAATCATATATATACAATGTATATAAACATAGTCATATTCAATGACAACCAACAAGAGATTATTTTCAATTCACCTAATCCGCATGCAATTTCTACAACAATCATAGCTATCCTCCACCAATAGCCCAATAGAGATATTCCTAAACAGATATACAATCTCAAGATAGATAATTCATCAACTTTCCATAGGCGAGTGATTAAACAAATCCAACTACACCTCTCACCTTTTCCCAATTTCACATTTCTGACACCAATTTTACTATTTATACAAAATAATTATTCCAAATATTTTAGGGCAAAACTCCCCATTTTTCAAGTATTGACCCCAAGGGCTAAAATCAACTATTTTAATACAAGATAGTCTCATAACTAAACCCCATGATCAATTATATAACCCCACATGGAAACCCCTCTTTTTCATTTACACCCAAACCCTAGGTTTGTTCAAATCACCCCCAAATCACACCATTGTTACACAAGAGACAAATAACTAGGCTAAATATCATATGAGAGTGTAGAAAAATCCCTATCTCAAAGAGAAAAGGTGAGCCAAGTAAGGATGGAACTCCAAAAATGTCAAAATCTGACTTCAATCGGGTCAAATGGAAGATCTTGAGAAGTTCTATCTCTTTATCAAAGGGAGAAGGGTAGAGAAATCAATAGATCTAGGTTAAAATGTTGAGAGAGATGAAGAGAGAGTATTTTAGAGGGAGAGGCTCTCAACTTTAGGATTTAGGATGAAAAAAGATGAAAATGTGATGTAAAAAGTTACTTTTACAATCTGATATACGCGCAGTCTGCTCTAGCGGAAGAGTTGACGCTCGAACGTCAGACACAATAAGTTGTTCCGCTTGAGCACTAGAAGATACCCACTCGAGTGTAGAATACATACCTCCAGTATTTTTGCAAACAACAAACAAACCACTCGAGCTCAAGAAAGGATGCTCAAGTGCCCACCCACTTGAGCGTAGGAAATCCCGCTCGAGTGTGAAAGACACCCCTCTAGTACTTTTGTAGATGTGCAAAGTACTGAGAGTTTGCAACTCTCGCTCAAACGCGAGAAAGGCCGCTCGAGTGGAGGACAAAAATGCTTATAGCCCGCTTGAGCGCAAGAATGGTCGCTCGAGCAGAAAACCAAAAATCTGGACAACAAGGTTTTGGAAAAACAAGTAACCAACTTGTTCCAAACGCAACCACAACAACCCAAAGGCCAATTTCAAAGAGATACAAGGGAGGAAAGAGGTAAACAACAATATGAAAGCATTAAACCTGAGTCCGAAATACCACAAGAGTCGGGTCAAAACCGGGATCGCTATAGAAAATTTCTCGGTATAGGGAATCAAAAGTCAAAGACTATAGCTCAAATTGTTTGACCATGATGTTGTTTTAAAAAAAAAAAAGAAGTTGATCTTAACTAAAAAGAGAAACCAATAATGTTGTTGGACTGGATTCACATCAATCCAAATGTGCATTATGTTTGTAACTTTGATTTTTAGTTAACAAAATCATTACAAATTATCATATCACACAACTTTTTATCTTTCTTTTTTTTATATCGTTTTAGAAAAATGTAAAAAAATAATTAAAATAGTCTATTTCTAAATGAGATTTCACATCCTTCCACTAACCAGTGAAAGTAAAAAAATAAAAAATAAAAATAATTGCTAGTGGACTAGAAACTAAATTATGTACATTTAGAAATTAAAAAAAGTACTTAAAATATTAAAAGAAATTTACTAAAATAAATAAAAAATAATTAAAAAAAACTTAATCTTCAGAAAAATAATCAAAACCAAATAAGTGATTGTTTTCTAATTAGCTAACCGCCTATAGGGTGGAACCCTTAAAGCATTTTCATTACATTATTGTTTAGGAGTACCACATCAATAATATCATATGATATTCAAAAACTACCCAATAATTTTATGTAGTATTATAAGTAGGAAAACATAATCAATCTCAATGCTAGCAACACAAACTGAGTTTAATTTTGTTCACGCATACACCTTTTTTTTTTTGGTAAAGCAGTGAACTCAAAATTAAACAGTCAAGATTTGGGGGTATAAAACCCCTCTAGCATCATCGTACAACTGATTCAAAATAAAGGAAGGAGCATAATTAAAGACATGAAATTCTTCCATGGCAAGATTGCCTTTATTAGCAAAGATGTCCGCATTGTTGGCTTCCCGGTAGATATGGTCGACCGTCGTGATTCGAAGCTGCCTCATAAGGTACCTACCATCACAAATGATATTACTGAAGTGGTGACGTGGGGAAGAATCATGCAGCACTAAATGGATCATGGCTTTGTCATCTGATTCTACATGAATATCTGATAGTCCAAGGTCTACTGCCAGCTTCAATCCATCTCTAAGAGCCCAACATTCGGCCTCCAAAACTGAGGCCATACCTATGTTGCAAGCGAAGCCTGCAACCCAACGACCTAACCAATCGCGAATGAGTCCACCTCTGCTGGCTAAACCAATACAACTCTTAGCTGCTCCATCAACATTAAGTTTCAAAAACCCGTAGGAATGGGGTTTCCAGCCTACAGAAAGAAAGGTAGAACTTGTGAGGGGCTTCTTTACAACAGTAATGTGCTGTCATTCAAGAGTTGTGGCAATCACCGTGAAGGCTCTAAAAGGAGTCAGGTTAGACTGAAAACACACAGAGTTGCGATTTAACCTGATGGCTCAGCATACAGTAAGAAACAAAATGGCTCATTTAACAGAAGAAGGGTGGGACACCTGAGATTGACAGTTAGTCTTGAACCAGGAGTGAAGATTGAGAGAAAATGAGGAGGTAACATCTGTGGGGATGCCGATACTAGACCAACAGTGAGTAGCGGAGGGGCATTCATGAAGGACATGGTTGACAGTTTCAGGAAAGCAATGGCAGAATGAGCAGAGATTGTCTGTGACAATTTGCCGCAGGAATAACTTAGTTTTCGTGTTGAGCTTCTGGTGAAGGGCACGATAAACAAAATGGAGGATACGAGGATTAGAAGGGATAGCCCAAACCCAGTTCCAATTAGAAAAGGGAAGAGAAGGTTGAAATTTTTTAGTAAGAAGGTAAGCAAATTTGCTTGTGAAATTCTCATCGGTAGAGTGTTTCCAAACACGGATGTCGTTCCCAGCGACAAACCAGGGGGAGGAGGAGCTACGAATGCTTGCAAGGATAATAGAGGAGAGGATAAAGGACAGGCTGAGAAAAATCCCAATTGTTATCCACCCAACAGTCACTCACACGTAAGGAGAAATCAGCAAGAGTTAAAGGGCCTTCAATAGTCACAAAGAGGGCCACATTTGGCCGAATCATCTGCGAAAAAATGAGTGGTACTACCATTTTTAAGAATCATTTTCGAACCGTTATCGAGTATGGTAACACCTTTCAGCATATTCCTCCAAACAGGGGATGCTTTAGAGCAAGTTCTTACCATCTCACCATACTTCAACTTGAGAGTTTTTGCCCATAGAGAATTATCCTCACACGAGAATCTCCAATTTAATTTTGCTATAGCAACTCTATTAATCAAAGAAGTCTGTCGAATACCGAGCCCGCCAAGATTTTTTGGTTTCGTAACTGTGTCCCAAGCTACACCATGAATTTTCCTATGTTCCAGAGAGGAACCCCCAAAAAAATCCCTATTGAGTTTTGTTAGGTTTTTATTATTGGCAACCCCGTTTGACAAAACTCCTTTCAGATGTATTTATTTTCGCCTTTTTATTTCAGTGAGGCTATGAGTTTATTAGATGCAAATCCAAACCCGAATCAAGCCATGCAGAGAAGTTTGTAATGTTAATGCTTTTAAGATTGCCACTTCGCTGATTATTACGGGGGTCGAGCTGCCCGGTCAGCTCGCGGCCGAAGCAAAATTCAAAATTGCATTCAAAATTGCATATCAGCCGTTGCTCGCTCGAGCCAAGGAGTGCTCGCTCGAGCTAAGACTTCCTCGCTCGAGCCAAGGAATGCTCGCTCGAGCCAAGGATTGCGTCCATACAAAAACCTGAAGAAGTGTATTCCTCGCTCGAGCCAAGGATCCGTCGCTCGAGCCAGGGCACTAGTAGAAATCATGAAAATTACTCTCCTCGCTCGAGCCAGGAAAGCTTCGCTCGAGCGAGCCTCAGAATCCGGATTTCTCAAGGAGTTTGTTTTCTTCCCAATCTTGGATTACTTTTGGTTCTCTATAAATACTTGGTTTTCTCCCAAAACTTAGTAATTGATTGAAGTCCTCCAGATCTTCTTTTTGGTTCTTAAAGGTTTATATCTGGGGATATTTTGATTTTTTTCTTTGATGTTTTATTGAGTATTCAACTCATGGTTTAAAGAGAGTACATCAAAGATTTGTTTGTTATACACAAAAGAGAGAGTTGTTCTTCAGTTGTGAATTCTGAAGAATTCGAGCCTGAAGCTTTGGTGGAATCCGGAGTGGCTCATCAGAAAGACAATTCCGTGCTGAAGATGGGGTTGGAAGAGGCACATAGAGGTTGGTTCAATTAGGCGTTGTGAATTCGCTAGATAATTGAGAGTGATACCTGTGTAATTCCTTTATATCTTCTTAGTGGATTGTTCTTGTGGCTGTTGCCCGTGGTTTTTTTATCACAATTGGAAGGTGTCCAATTGTGGTTTTTCCACGTAAAATCTTTGTGTCTCTTTCTCTTGATTGTTTGATTGGGATTGTTTTATTCTGCTTAAAATTGATACATAATCACAAATCAACATCTAGGAGGTTTCTAGATTTTTCAAGTTTATCAATGGTATCACTATAAGAAAATATACTTTTGGCGACCATTTTTGCCGACTAAAAATATTTTGGTTGCCCAAAGTTGTGGAATTGGCGACCAAAAATTAAGTTAGTCGGTACAAGTACAATATTTAGCTACCAAATTTTTTTAGTCGGGGTATATTGATTATTGGCGATTAAAAAAAAATTTAGTCGCTAAAAATGTCACAATTGGTGACTAAAAAAAATTAAGTTGCTAAATTTGCAACAATTGGCGACTAAAACAATATTTTAGTTGCTGTATAGATAGTTTTGGCAACTAAAATTATTTAGTTGCTGAATCAAAAATAAAAATTTACTTTTTATCTTTGGCGACCAAAAGTTTGGTCAGCAAAAATTTAATTTCAGCGACTAAAAAATATTTTAGTCGCTGTATAGATAGTTTTGGCAACTAAAATAATTTAGTCGCTGAATGAAAAATAAAAATTTACTTTTTATCTTTGGCAACCAAAAGTTTGGTCGGAAAAAATTTAATTTCAGCGACTAAAAAATATTTTAGTCGCTGTATAGATAGTTTTGGCAACTAAAATAATTTAGCCGCCGACTCAAAAATAAAAATTTACTTTTTATCTTTGGCGACCAAAAGTTTGGTCGGCAAAAATTTAATTTTAGCGACTAAGAAATATTTTAGTTGCTGTATAGATAGTTTTGGCAACTAAAATTATTTAGTCGCTGAATGAAAAATAAAAATTTACTTTTTATCTTTGGCGACCAAAAGTTTGGTCGCCAAAATTTAATTTCAGCGACTAAAAAATATTTTAGTCGTTGAATGAAAAATAAAAATTTACTTTTTATCTTTTGCGATCAAAAGTTTGGTCGGCAAAAATTTAATTTCAGCGACTAAAAAATATTTTAGTCGCTATATATATAGTTTTGGCAACTAAAATAATTTAGCTGCTGAATGAAAAATAAAATTTTATTTTTTATCTTTTGCGACCAAAAGTTTGGTCGGCAAAAATTTAATTTCTGCGACTAAAAAATATTTTAGTCGCTGTATAGATAGTTTTGGCAACTAAAATAATTTAGTCGCTGAATCAAAAATAAAAATTTACTTTTTATCTTTGGCGACCAAAAGTTTGGTCGCCAAAAAATTATTTTCAGCGACTAAATAAATTTTAGTCGTCATATACCAACTTTTGCCGACTAAAAGAAATTTAGTTGCCAAATATCTAGTATAGTTTTATTTTTCATCTTTGGTGACTACCTCATTTGGTCGGCAAATATACATTTTTGGTGACTAAAACACATTTAGTCGGCAATAAAACTAAATTTTTTTTGGTGGGAACACATACCGCCCAATTTGAGTTGATGTTTAATTTTATTATTATTATCATTATTATAATTTTATTTTTTTATTTATTATCATTTTGGACGGATTTTTAAATTAATTTGGTGAGGAACTTTGGAGGGATTTCAAACAAACTAAAATGAGTTAGGGCTTAAACACGTCTCTCTCTCTCTCTCTCTCTTTCTCTCTCTCTCACTCACTCTCACTCTGTGACTCTCTCTCTTTCGCATCTGCCCTCTTCTGATTCTCTCACGCCTCTATCTCTCTCATTCTATTACTGCCCTCCTCTTGATATTGAATCTCTATTGCTTTGTTTCCATCGCCGTCGGGTAAGGAGCATCGCTGCCATTGAGCACCACCGTCGATCCACTATTGGAGCATTACCCCAATATGTCCTCTCTATTTTGCCTTCTCTCTGTCCCTCTCTCTGCCTCTCTTCCCCTAATATCTGTCTCTCTCACTTTGTGACTCTCTCTGTCTTTGTTTTCTCTTTGACTAAAGTAATTTTGTTTTACAATGTCTCACCCACCAGGGCCTTCACCATCCCCATTTTCTAGAGCATCTTCAACTCTCCCTAAAAAACAATTTGAGGTATAAATATCCCTCTCTTTCCATAAAATTTGCTCTACATTTTTTGTATAACAATAATATTCATCGTCATAATAGGTAATGTCATGGAAAGAATGGCTCAAATTTATTTGTGAGATGTCAAGCCGTTGGAAAATTTGTCATTTAAATGAGGCTAGTAATCTTCCTTTTGGTTATTCCAAATCGTAATGCACAATATGCACTTATTTGAGAATTTCTCTTTTTTGTATGTGTGATGTGAGTTATCTAATTTTTCACGTAATAATTTACACAAGCATCCACATAGTGTGGAATAACATTTCTCTTTTTATATCCTTATGTTGGTTCATTGATTTGGAAAGAGAAATAAAAAAAAAAAAATAGATAAATAGATGAAATATAATTATATTTTGCTTACATTGTACATAATTTTTCTTTTTTTCTTTTCAAATTTATAAACCAAATACAACCTAAAAATATGCTCAATATAAATTATATTATGAATCTTGTAAGAAACAAATAAATAAAAATTTCAAATACACAATTGTTTCCTTGTTAATAGAATGACGTGGGCAATCAAAATGGGATGGGCCATTCAAAGCAGAGGGGTCACATTTAATAAAAATTGTATTCAACTTTCAAACAACTAACCATAGCAGTCGCACTCTCCAGATAGGTGGGAGGGCCATGGCCCCTCATGGTCTCTCCATAGGTCTGTCCTTGTATACAGTTACAAATGGTTTGAATAAATGCAACGATATTTTTCTGTCGCAAAAAAAAAAAAAAAAAAAAAACGACGTCGTCTTACTCTTTTGATATAACATGTCTCTTTTCACCCATTTTTTCATCTTCATGTCTTTGTCTCTGTATTTTCTCTTTCTCTCTCTTACTTATCCCTCTTCTCCCTCTATCTGTCTGTCTCTCTCTCTCTCTCTCTCTTTCTCTCTCTCTCTCTCTGTCTCTCACTCATATCTCTTCTCTCTATTTTTCTTTCATCTTGCTTCTCTGTCTCTCTTACTCATCTCTCTTCTCTGTATCTCTCTCTGTCTCTTTCACTCATCTCTCTTCTCTTTCTGTCTCTCTTTTTTTCTATGTATCTCTCTCGTTCATCTCTTTTCGCTCTCTTTCTCTATCTCTTTGTCTATCTCTCGCTCATATCTTGTTTCTCTCTCTCTATCTCTATCTCTCTCCCACTGTGTTCGCTTTGCTCACTCTCACTATCTCCCTCCCCTTTTATCTATTTACCGAGCTCCCTCTTAATTTATCGATCCACTACAAGAAAATGCACTTTTAACAACCACTTTGTCTCTCTCTCGCTCATCACTGTCTCTGTCTCTGTCTTTCTCTCTATCTCTCTATCTCTCTTCTCTATCTGTGGCTCACTCATTTCTCCCTCTCTCACCACTCATCTCCTTTACCACCTTCACCACTACTGCAAATGCCATTCCACTACCACCACCACTACTACTGTTGCCACTCCACCTCTACGACTACCATTACTACCACCATTGTCACCACTCTACTACCACTACCACCACCACCATTATTGTCACTACTACTACCATTACCTCTCCTTCACCACCGTTACTCCATCTCCTCTACCACTACCACAACTTCACTACTAATCTCTTTCGCAATCACTGTCATCACCACCACCACCACCACCACCACCACCACCTCTTATCCACCACCTTCACCACTATTGAGGTTCCCTCTCCTCTACCACAAAAAATTAGTTCCTGATTTTTAATAACAAAAAAAAATAGGCCGCAGAAAAAAAAAAATTCATTGATCACAAAAAATTAACTTTATTTTAACTGAAAATATTTTTCATTAAAATATTACTCCTACTTCTACCAAATTAAAACAAATAATTTTTTTCATTAAAATAAAAATAAAAAAAATAAATTTTCAACCTTAGTAACTAAAAAAAAAATGAAAAAAATAAATAAATTCATTAACTACAAAAAAAAAATTTATTTTAACAAAAAATAAATAAATTATCCTAACTCTTCTATTTTTTTTCTTCTTTTTGTTTTCGTTTTCCCGCTCTTTCTAATTCCCCCATTTCTTTCCCTCCTTTGTTTCTCACGATCTCAAATCCCAAATCCCTAACAAAAAAAACCCCAAAATACAATTCTATAGGGAGAGAGAGAGAGAGTTGATGGGAGATTCAAAAATGACGAACTATCACTTTGTGTACAAGGACGTGAAAGGAGCTTCAACTCAATGGGACCATATTCAGAGAAAATTGGGAAACCTCCCTCCGAAGCCCCCTGCATTCAAGCCCCCATCCTTCAAGCCCGCCGAAGACGAAGACTCTAAACACAAAGACAAAGCCCGCCACCGTAAGTGCGACTACCACCGACGACTACGACTATCTGTTAAGTTCTCTCTCTCTCTCTCTCACTTGTTTGTTGCTCTTACTCTGCCCCTTTCCCTCTTCTTCTAATTTTTGAAACCCTAACAAGTGATTTTTTTAAGGCTAGGGTTGGTCAAAGTCGTCTATCTCCTATGTGATTTTGATTTTGATTCAATTTGTTCATTTCCAAGTTCTTTTCTTTAATTTAATTTATGTGTAAATTATGTACACCACCTGTTTGCTAATATGCCTCTGACAATAGAAAGTATAAAATCTGTTAGTGTCTCAACCATGAATAAAGAGGCATTCTAACTACCAACCACCAACATTAAGCTATAAAATTTGGAATATAAATTTATACTCTTGGTCTAGTAACAAATAATGAACCTTACCAAGCTTAAACAAAAGAAATCTAAGGCTGCTTTCAGAAGGTGTAGTATGGCCATCAGTTCTAGGTGGTGGTGATTATTAGGAAATTGTTGAGATATAGAAAGAGCTAGAATTGATTAGAAAGACCCATGAAATAATGTAAACTGTCTGCTAGCTTCTTTGATAGTCAACTCATTAATTCCATTAGTCCTGTAAAAAAAAATTCCCTTTTTTTTTTTTTTTTTTGCTTCTTATTGAAATAATATTGCAGGTGTGAACCTTTTACCCGAATGGAGTCTGTTCTTTTGGAAGCTAATGCAGATATGAACATGTTAAAGTTTGTTGAATATGGTTTCATTTTTTTCATTTGTTTATGGTTTCATTTGTTTCATTTGTTTATGGTTTCATTTGCTTCTTATTCATTTTTTTGTTTATGGTTTCATTTGTTTAGAAGTAAGCGATCAAAGCGGAAGTGTGCGGTATAAAAATGTATACTTAATTGAGTGTAGTTTAAGTGAGTTCTGTATATGTAAACAAATTGTATCTTAGTCAATATATAGTGGGCATTTTTTTTGTTTACAGCTTATTCATTTAAGGTTTACTTACAAATAATGAAAATCATTCTTTTTTGTTTGATTGAAAAGACTTGCACATCCAGCTTGATGTTTGAAACTGATATTTATATCAAAAGTTTTTGAGTGCTCTTTAGGGAACCTTCTACACCATATTCTTTCAAAAATTAGAAATTGTTGAACCATAAATCCCATCAATGGATCAAAGCAGCAAAGCAGGCTGTTTTACATGTGTAGAATGCTAGCTTTTGAATATTTTGATAATTTTATGCCCACCAATCCCAATATTTGAGGGTGTTGGCAGGGGTGTAGATTTGATACAGACCTAGCATTTGGCATCATTGAGCTATGACAAAGGACAATTAAATAAAAGGAAGAAGTAGATTATATTAAAGGACATTGCAGCTAAGTCTGCAAGGTGAACTTTCCCATGCCTTCCAAGTCAGCTACAACATATAAGTCTAGCTTATGCAGAACTGTTATACATGTTGACAAATCACTCGAATAATATTTTCTTTTCTAATGAGTTTATTGTTTGAATATAGTTTCAGAAGCTAGGTACTGAATTTTCCTTGGCTGCATTTGCTTTCCTAGGTACTCAATTAGATATTTGTTCATGTAGAATATATTTTGCACTATATGAAACAGAAAGGGAGAGAATACTCTTTATACTTACCCAAGCACTGAAAATTTGTCCGTTGGTCTGCCTTGATCCTGGTTTTGCAGGTCTGAGCTTGAAATCAACTATACATGGATCGCAATTACAAAGGTAAGCTTCGTTAGCATTTATGCTTCTTTAAAGAAATTCATATATTATGTTTATATTTGTTTTCTTCCCTCTTATTTTGGTTTAAACTAAAAAGACGCTATAATGTACTTTGCAAATGAAAAACATTACATTCAATAATGAGTAGGAAGAGAAGGCAGGGGTATCTTTCCTGATCGTGTAGCTTGAACCTTGGTATGTCATTGAAATGCTGTAAGTAGAAGCCATAGTAAGAGAAGATGGATTAGAGTCTGTGCTCTCCTCATCTGGGGCTTGAGCTTGAGCTTTGGTTTCAATGTCAAAATGGGATATAGATATTGAGAGTCTTTGGTCATAGTGGCTCAAATGGCTTATTTTATTATTTATTTTTGCACTATAGCAAGCCAAAAAATGGTTTTTGCCTTGTGCCATTGGAGATGCTCTAATGGCAAAGTGATAAATTTGAGATGCCATGGATGCTTTGCTTTTCTATTAAAACCAACTATTGTTTTATTTTTATTTTTATTTTTATTTATTTGCTCTGTTCTTTTTCAAGCAATTTTAGCAATCTGATTCATAAAATTGAATTCCCAATCCAAGTAAAAGAAATCTGATTATTATTTTTAGATAACTATGAATGGCAATATATTAGCTATAACAACCACAACTAGCTGAGTCCTATTTAATGAATTAGGAATCATTTAGAAACACAAATATCATGAATACATATATAAGCAATCATGAATGCAAGGGTGTCATCTATGGTTTACTTTTCATTTGGATTGTATTTCTAAATATGATCTTACAATATAACCTGATTTTGATTTATTGGTTTTCTCCAGCTATTATGCTCCCAAAAAGACTGATTTGGGAATTGGGGACCATCTTTTGGTTTGTATTCTTTTTGCTCCAGATAAGTACACTAAAGTTTGATCAATTTAATAGTTTGTCATGACTCAAGCTGGCTCTCATTGAGATACTCAACATAATATTGACTTGACCTAAAATCTTGTTTTCTATATCCTTGTCGATAACAGTTCTTATGGAACTTAACTTTAACAGAAACCATATTTATGCAATTTTAGGGAGGTTGTTGACTAAAAATGGCCCAACGAACAACACACAGCTTTGTTGTGACCTAAGTTGGCTTTTGCACAAATGCATTTGTTTAGGCTGTCAATTTTGTGTATTTTCTGTTTTAGGAAAGTTTTTAGTTATCAATTACAGATTTCGTAATTTATATGTTGCTGTTTGTTATGGTAAGTTTTTACTCCTTTCTGGTATCTAAATTTGAGCTGAACTCAAATTTGCTATCTTTGGCAATTGCATATTTTTCTTTATTAATTTCTTGTTTTACAAAGAATTAGATTTAATTACATAACTTCCTAGTGGTGCAAGTCATCCTGTACAGTAGATAGACCTACCATGTTACACCTTCTTAGTGCTTTTAGTAGATTGCCTTCCCTATGAAAGCAAAAACTACAATGTTGGATTGGATTTATAAAAATAATTTTCTAGAAGCTTGAAGACATCATAAAACAACATATGTGAATGTTTTTGTTTTATTTACTTGTTATTATCATTATTTTTTTATATAGTTTTGGTATCTATCTCTGTGATCCATGGTTCAAGAAATTGGCCAGTACGTTCCAGTTTGTGGCCCCTCCAATTTGAATACACCCCAGTTTACTATTGGGATAAAAAATTGCAAGTGAATCAGCTGATTTGCAATACGTATCACTCTGAGGGAATTGATTTTCAGATTCTACATCTGCATATTAAAGCATAAGTTTTATTATATGCCCTCTTTCCAAGCTACAAAGGCATGTTTGCACCCCTTCATGCAGTAGCCCAAAGTGAAAACAGTAGTTGTAGAGATGGCTAGAGACAAAAACATATAAACTATTCAGAAGTATCTTCTACTACGCTCTCACAAAAACACATACATTAGTCTGGTAACATATAGACAAAAACATATAGACTATTCAGACAAAAACACATACATTAGTTTGGTAATATGCTTCTGATAGAGAGATGGGTTTGTTGTTTTGCTGGAGCTTGTGTTGATAATCCCAACCTCGTATCTTCCACTCCGCTCTCACACTTACCCTCCTCCAAGTAAAAGTTCAACCAAAGCATATAGACTATTCAGAAGTAGAAAGACTATTTTAACTTAGCTTCCGTTGTTGAAACATAGGTCAATACTGGCATATCGTGGAACAATAGTTACAATTGATATATACATATGAATGATGTTTTATTTACAAAATGGTATTGATAGTCATTTAATTTGTTAATGTTTCCTTTACTTTCCATGTAGAATTTACATTTTTTGTCCAATTTTACAATAAAGTGATGTGCAAATATTTTCAACAAAAATTTACCTGACATTATTTCTCATTTTCTTTGGTACAGAGGGATTATCTCGTGCACAAAGCTAAATTGTACATGACTGATTGGCACTATAAGCATTTTTGGAAGGAATACATATTTTTGGCTAGATATGTATCAAAAAGATTTGGGTGGACTAGTAGTTATATTTTTTGGATGAATGTGTATGGAAAATATTTGGATAGACTACTAGTGTGTATATTTTTTGATAGATGCGCATGGATAACAATTTAAAACATAATAACAACTAATTGTTATGTTTTAAATTATTATGCTAGATGGATGTGACTTGGATGATTATATAGATTACAAGTGGATTTTTAATTGGAGAAATATGTAGTTTGAAATTACTTGTGGATGAAAAATTATAATAGTTGATGACTTTCATTAAACAGGCTCAGTTTGGATGATTTATATTTTGTCGAATGTTCATGATACAGTTGATTTGAATGATGCTTGTAAATTACATATTATATTGAATGGATTGGATGAAGTATTATGAATTACAGGTTTATTTTGTTGGATGTTGGCGACCAAATGTTGATCTTGTTTTTTTCTGTTTTGGCGACCAATTGATTAGTTGGGAAAGATAACTAATACTTTTGCCGACTAAATAATTAGTCGTTAAAGTCATTAATTTTGGCGACCAAAAAGTAATTCGTCGCTAATAGGTCAATTGTCGATTAAAGTTTTAGTGGCGCAAACATTCTTTTTCACGACTAACATGTTTGGTGGTGGAATGTGACAATTGTCGACCAATCTTTTTGGTTGTGGAATGTGCTATTTGCCGACCAAACTTGTTGGTCGTGGAATGTGCCATTTGCCGACCAAACTTTTTGGTCGTGGGATGTGACAATTGCCAACCAAATTTGTTGGTCGTGGAAATGGGCCACAATTGCCGACCAAACTATTTGGTCGTTGAATGTGCGAATTGGCGACTAACATGTTTGGTCGGGAAAATATGACTTTTCGCGACTAAAGTGTTTTAGCTACTAAATGGATTAGTCACAGTAATTATATATTTAGCGATCAAAAATTTAGTCGGCAAATATAACTTTTTCGCGACTAAAAAACTTTTTAGTCGCTAATTACTTTCTGCGACCCTCAATTGGTGACCAAAAAAATCAGTCGCGGATAACTTTTGCTGACTAAAAATTGACTTTTGCCGACTAAATTTTTAGTCGGCAAAAGTGCGAATTCTTGTAGTGTATTGGACACAGACATGGGAATGAAGTTACACTGCATGATGTGAGTAGGAATGGCAGCATTCACTGCTTTGATGAAAGTAACACGGCCAGCAAAGGATAACATCTTGCTTTTCCACCCAGCAAGCTTGAATTGAATCTTATTAATTAAAAATTGGAAAGACGCCTTGTTGGGCCTAGAATAGTGAATGGGACAGCCCAAATACTTCCCTAGATTCCTGGTGATAGGTATATTCAAAGTGGAGGAAAAATGACGTTGCATGTTTTCCTAGACATTCACGGAAAAGAAAACTTTGGATTTGCTAAAATTGATTTTCTGACCAGATAACTCACAAAACTCTTTCAAAATGAGAGAGATACAAAGACAGTTGGCTTCCGAAGCTTCCCCAAAAAGGATAAGATCATCGGCAAAAAATAGGTGAGACAATAAGGGGCCATTGCGTGAAACCCAGATAGGAGTCCAGCCATTAGTAGTGCAGGCATCAGAGATCCTAGAGGACAAATATTCCAAGCAAAGAATAAAAATGTAAGGAGAAATGGGATCCCCTTGCCTAATACCTCTAGAAGGTGAAAATTTCTCAATTTTCGCTCCATTGAACAAGACGGCTAGAAAGTTAGAGGGGACACAAGACATGATGATATCAATCCAAACAGGCGGGAAATTAAAGGATCTGAGCATAGTGTGGATGAAACTCCATTCTAATCGATCGTAAGCTTTATCCAAATCAAATATGATCAACATGTTGCCTTTCCTGCCTTTTTTCTCTTTATAGCATTGAACAACCTCTTGCACGATGACCACATTATCCACTCATCTTCTACCCGGGATCAAACTAGTTTGGAGTGGGCTGATAAGATCATCTAGTAGGGGGTGAAGTCTAGCAACCAGGATTTTAGTGATGAGTTTATACACAATGTTGCACAGGCCAATAGAACAGAATTGAGTGATCATCTCAGGATTGAAGACTTTGGGAATGAGGCAAATGAGAGTTTTGTTGATATCCGGATTAATATGACCAGATTCAAAAGCATCCGTCACCACTTTGACAATCGAAGGGACCAGGGCCAGCCAAAATTTGTGGAAAAAAATGGGGTGGAGACCATCAAGTCCGGGAGCCTTCAAAGGTTTGAAAGACCAAAGAACTTTCTTGATCTCATTCTGGAAGGGTGTAGTCGAAAGGGAGGAGTGATATGTCGAATCAATAGAAGGGAGCAAATGGAAAATCGACTCAGAACGCTAAGATTGAAGGAGGGAACAAGTGAAAAGATTTTTGAAGTAAAGCAAAATGTCATTCTTAATAGTGTCGACCTTATACACCCAAACATTATTGGAGTTTTTCAAAGCAAAAATTTTGTTGTGTTTGCAATGAGAAATGGTAGTTTGGTGGAAAAATTTAGTATTTCTATCCCCATCAAGAATGAAATTGACCCGACTCTTGAGAGCCCAAAATTCTTCCTCCAGACGAAGAATATGATTATAATCAGAGATGAGAGACTCTTCGAGTCGAAGAAGAAACTAGGAGGGACCAGAGTCCAAGGAACACTGGACAGCTAGAATTCCATTGGCAAGCTTTTTCTTCCCTAAGAAAATGTTACCAAACGTATTACGGTTCCAGATAGAAACTTTTTCGACAAACAAATTAGCCCCTTGAAGAAAAAGGATAGAATCAACCCAACTGTCGAAGACCACAACATTAAGAGAGGGATCAAATAACCATATGGTTTCAAAACGAAAAGGACAAGCCAAGATGGGGGGGTGGAGGGCCTGAGTATGTAAAAGAATAGGGCAATGGTCCGAGTGAAGCCTAGGAAGATTGAGAATTTTATTATCAGGAAAAAGTTGAGCCCAGTGTTCATTGCACAGGCTTCTATCCAATCTTTCACTAATGAATTGCCCCACCTGTTTACGGTTATTCCACGTGAAGCGAGGGCCGGAAAAACCCATATCCATCAACCCACAATGGTCCAAACAATCTTTAAACAATAGAACTCTCCTAGTGTCAATAGGTTAGCTGCCAAACTTCTCAGCACTAGTAAGAATTTCATTGAAATCTCCCATTAATAGCCAAGGCATATGATGGAAGTTAGCAAAAAACTTAAGATTATCCCACAGAAGCTTTCAAATATTAAAATGAGGACTTGCATAAATAGCAGAAAAAAACCATGAAGAAAGTTGAGATAAAAGCTAGATACACGCATGGATCTCCTGCTGCGTGACCGAGAGGACGTCGCAATGGATTTCAAGGCTATTTCACAGTAACCAGATACAACCAGCAAAACCAATGGACTCAACAATATGAAAATTTGGGAAACCCAAACTCTTGCAAATGTATGTGCCTCTGACTCCACCAACACGTATTTCGGTGATAACAACAAGGTAGGGGTGATGTTCTTCCATCAAACTACGAAAATGCCTTCAAAAGTGAGGGTTGGCCACCCCACGACAATTCCAAAAAAAAGCCTTCATTGGAGACTTAAACAGAGGGAGTGGAGGAAGTGCAAACTCCTCCTTTTTCAACACCTCGGTCTCTTGTGAAATCCATTTTGGGCCCAGAACTTCTACTTCTGCGGTGTGAAAGAATGAGAACATCTAAATCACATGTTCGAACTCTGGATTTTCATGCATTATGCAAGAGTTGACAGTAATGCGAAGGCGTTGGAGTAGTGGAGAGTGCTCTACTAGAATCACCTGGTTAAGATGACCCCAAAGAACAATTTCCCAAGGAACTGATACAAGTTACATGTGGTCGGTTAATGGCAAGGGCGGGGCAGAGAGAAAGGTCTCCTCTACCAGATATTCCAGTACAGGTTGACTATTTGTCAGTAGTCCTAAGTTGGGCATGATCACTTGATTCATCTGGACCATTGGATGGGGGAAGTCGGTTGCATGAGTGAATGGAGTTGATAGAAAGGTGACAACCATTGTCTGACGATACAGTAGGTGGGGTGGGAGAGGAAGAAAGGGAGAGATACTCATCGAGATGTTCATAATCTTTGGATCGTACCAGCCCAGTACAAAGGTTAGGTCCCCCTGGAGCATCTCGAGTAGTCGGTCGTCCACTCTGGAGTATCCAGCTGTTGTCTTCATGAACCAACCCGAATGGTTTTGACCCTTTACATTGGTCAAACGGAAGGGGGATGGCTGGAGCTATGTGGGGATAAGAAATGGCAATGGGCCGGGAAGGGGCCAGGGCTGGGGATTGCACTCCCAGTCCCTGATCCCCGAAAGTATGGAATTCCCCGTCCCCGCCCCGATCCCCGGCGGGGAACCCATCACCCCGCCTCCGCCCCCGCCTCCTAATAGGGATCGGGTTTCCCCGACCGCGAAAAATCCCCGACGGTGACGGAGTTACAGAGCTGAGTCGTTGTCATCATCATCATCACACACACACAGAAACACACACACACACACACATCTGCAGATCTGAGATCTGAGTCGTCATTATCATCATCATCATCATCTCTCACACACACACACACACACACACACATCTGCAGATCTGAGATCTGAGTCGCCATCATCATCATCATCATTATCATCATCATCACATACACACACACACACACACATAGGGAAAGAGAAGAGAGGTCTCGATTGGTGACGGGCGACGAGCTTAAGAGAGAAGATGGAGACTCTAGTTGTAGCAGAGTTGTTGTCACGACCCAAACCCGGCCCTATGGGTTTAGCACCGTAACCGGCCAGTAATCCGAGATTACCGAAGGCCTGCTTAACAGTAGTACAGTAAAACAGAGTTCAGGGCCTGGTGGAAGCCAATACAGTAATTAAATAATGTCCATTGAGCTATGACAGTCTGTATGCCAAAAAGATTTTTCATGCATTCACACATTCAGAACAGTACAGTCTATACAAAATTTACAGTCACACGGTACAGGGACCTAATCCCTTGATAACAGTACAGTTGGCAGTTGACAGTCTATACAGTAATCCAGAACAGTACGGAGACAGGCGGGGGAAAACAAAACACCCCAAAGCCATAACATGGAAACTTGGAACCCCACAGTGAGGCACATAGGCTGGCTTGACAAAACTGGAATAACCCCGACGCGTCTAGCTTTGGTCCGGTGCCTGTACACCTACATATATATATGAGCAGTGAACTAAAGCCCAGTGAATAACATAATGCGTAAAGAGGTTAAGAATGAAATGTCCTTACAGTAATGAAAACAGTTCATTAAACAATATTTCAGTCTTTCAGTCAGAACAATTATTCAGTCATATGTGGTACACCCATTAGCTTAGCAGTAGACAGTAGGTCTTAAAGACCGAACAGTAATGATGGCCATCAGTCAGTAAACAGTGGTGGTTCCACGGGGGAACCGACAGAGATCTCTGTAACAGTAACAGTAAACAGTAGGTGCTAAGGATGCCACAGTACAGTGCGAAAATAAAGGACATACATTCATTCAGTAATCAATTTCAGTTCAGTAAACAGTTCAGTTCAGTATTCAAAAGATAATCATTTTAACATATCTTTACACAATTGTTACTCACAGAGTTTGGGCTACAGTATGCTAGAGCGTGTCTCCCCAGTCGCCAACCCTACACAATTCACAGGTTGAACACACACTAAGCTACACAGTTGGGAATATCATAACTTAATCCCTAATTTGCTTGGGTGTGTTCTACATCTATATCCTCATTAAGATGTCTTAAACTAGGCCTAAGAATGCCTAGAATGGAATGAGGATGCAAAAATACACTTAGAAAATATTTTGCAAAATTTGCTGAAAATAGGAGCCTCGCTCGAGCGAGACTTTCTTCGCTCGAGCGAGCTTCCAAAATCAAAGGCTTCGCTCGAGCGAGAAATCCTTCGCTCGAGCGGTCTGATGAAACAGTAAAAGTACTGGATGTTGCAATTTTACGCTCGAGCCACCAATTCTACGCTCGAGTGTAGCTTCGAACAAAAGTTGGTCGCTCGAGCGAAGAATCCTTCGCTCGAGCGAAGAAGCCAAATTCTGGAATTTCTAGATTTGTCTCCTAAGCTCAAACCAAGCATTCTTTCACTCAAAACTCGACCTCTTGGGCCCAAATTCTGGAAAACACATCTAAATTCAATGTATAACAAGTTTCAAAACTCAATTTATGAATTCAAGCCCCAAAGGTGAGTCAATTAAAACCATTTTTCACACCCATTTTTCATAAACATGGAGAAATGCAAACATGCATGGATTCAAACCAAATTTAAACTTCAAAACTTGTTCAAATGAGCTCCAAACTTTGAAAAACAAGATGAAAACATGGACTTATACATAACTTTAGACATGCATGTGAGATTTCTATGAAATCAAACTCAAAAACTCCTCAATATAGCCATGCATGCAAGATTCAAGCTACAATTCAATATGTTTGAATTTAAAACATGACTTAACTCTACAATGAAGCATGAATCATGCAAGAATTAGCTTAAGCTCAACATTAAGAAGGTAAAATCCTTACCTAAGTCTTCAATTAGGAGAATACAAGCTCAAACAAGCAAGAACTCTTCTAATCTTCTAAATTACCAAGAAATCCCACAAAATGAACTCAACTCTCTCTAATTCTCCTCTCTTGGTCGGCTAGAGTGAAGAAAAGGCCTGAGGAATGCTCTAAGTCAAGTGTAACAAGTCCCTAGTTGTGTAGGATAGTGGCCCACTTAGTGGCAAGTTTGGTAAATAAATCAAAGTTGGCAATATAACAATGTTTAACCTAATTTAATCGTTCCTAATCACATTTTAGATAAATATACCATTAAATCACAAAAATTCTACTGATCATGAAACACTAAACGGTTTTTAGTTCGGCTGCCGATAAGGCCTTCAATTTGTAATTTTAAACATAAAACACAAACAGATAATCAAATAATCAAAAGATAAAAATGCAATACAATAGACACGCTCAGTCAATTCAGTTTCAATTTTCAATCAGTCCGTTCAGTACTCCAGTTAGTCCAATTATCGGTCATAAACAGTCCAGTTTAGCAGTAATCAGTACGTATTTCAGTAAATTTCGATAAACAGTATGGGGGTTGTTACAGTCTCCTCTCCTTATAAGGAGTTTAGTCCTCTAAACTCGAGTTATCTTCATTCTGGAAAAAAACAGGATTCAGCGAGAACAAATCGGGATATCGCCTAGCCATGTCATCTTCCCTTTCCCAAGTGGCATACACACCACCATGGTTCTGCCAGTCAACTTTCACCAACGGGATCTCTTTGTTTCTTAGTTTCTTGATTCGTCTGTTTACAATCTGTATAGGCCGTTCCTCGTAAGTGTAGTCATCACTCAACACGATACGAGTAGGCTCAATCACGTGGAAGGGATCCCGGAGATAATCTCTCAACATCGAAATGTGGAAAACATTATGCATATGCTCCATTTCAGGAGGGAGCGCAACTTGATACGCCACCGGATTGATTTTCTCAATAATCTCATACGGTCCGACATACCTCGGCGCTAACTTGCCCTTGACTCCAAAACGAGTCTGGCCTTTCATTGGTGTCACTTTCACAAAAACGTGATCACCCACTTCATACTCTCTGTCCCGTCTTCTGACATCCGCATAACTTTTCTGTCTACTCTGTGCAGTTTTCAGTCTTTGCTGTATCAGTTTTATCTTTTCAGTCGTTTCATATACAATCTCGGGCCCAAGCAAAGGCCCATCTCCAACTTCTGCCCAGCAAATTGGAGATCTACACTTTCTGCCATACAATGCCTCGAAAGGCGCCATACCAATACTCGAATGGTAGCTGTTGTTGTAGGCGAATTCAGCCAATGGCAAATGACTTTCCCAGTTTCCCTGGAAATCAAGGACGCACATTCTCAATAGATCCTCTAAAGTCTGGATGGTCCTTTCTGACTGTCCATCGGTCTGAGGATGATAGGCACTGCTTAGTCTCAATTCAGTACCCAATGCGGTCTGTAGGCTTTGCCAAAACCTCGATGTAAACTTCGAATCCCTGTCAGAAACAATGGACACAGGCACTCCATGCAGTCTAACAATTTCATCAATATAAATTACAGCCAACTTGTCGGCATTATAAATTGTCTTGACAGGTAAAGAAATGAGCAGATTTGGTCAGTCTATCAACAATGACCCAAATTGAATCCATACCTTTTCTGGAGCGAGGTAATCCAACGATAAAATCCATCGTGATTATGCTCCGATTTCCACTCTGGTATGGGTAAGGGTTGCAATAATCCGACAGGTCGTTGATGTAAGCTTTACTTGTTGGCAATGAAGACATTTGGACACAAAGTCGGCAATTTCTTTCTTCATTCCCGGCCACCAGAAATTCTGTTTCAGATCTTGGTACATTTTCGTATCCCCGGGGTGAATAGACAGTTTCGAATTGTGGCCCTTTGCAGAACTCTTCTTTCAGTCAGTGTCATTCGGCACACACAGTCTTTCTTGAAATTCAGTACATTGTTCTCAAATTTGAAACCGGGTCTCAGCTTAGACTCTCTTTCTTCGATGATCTTTTTCAAAAAGTCATCCAGTTGCTGTTTCCCTTTAACTTCTTTGATCAAGGCTGGTTGAGCGAAAATAGCGGCTAGTGTTCCACCTTGTTCCCTCAAAACAACTTCAATTTCAGATTTTCAAAGGTCACAAAGCAACTCTTTCTGTCCAGTGAGCAAACAAGCTGGTTGGCAATTGATTTTCGGCTCAATGCATCGGCAACGGTGTTGGCTTTTCCCGGTGGTAAAGAATCTGGAGATCATAATCTTAATCAGTTTAGCCATCTCCGTTGTCTCATGTTCAGTTCTTTCTGTTGAAGAAATATTTCAAACTCTTGTGGTCAGTGTATACTTCACATGTCGCCCCATACAGATAGTGACGCCAATTTTCAGTGCAAAACACTACTGCAGCCAGTTTCAGATCATGGGTTGGGTAGTTCTTTTCGTGTGTGGTCTCAACTGTCGGGAAGCATAAGCAATAACTCTCCCATTCTTGCATTAAAACACACCCAAACCCTTATGAGAAGCATCACTAAATACAGTATAACCATCCGTACCTGAAGGTTAAAGTCAGACCGGTGCAGTCACAAGTGGGTTTTCAATTCTTGAAATGCCGATTCCCTTGGTCAGTCCAGTCAAATGATGTCCCTTTCTGAGTCAATGAGTCAATGGTAAGGCAATTTTGGAGAAGTCTTTAACAAATCTTCTGTAATATCCAGCCAATCCCAAAAGCTTCGGACTTCAGTCACATTTGTGGTCTAGGCCAGTTCACTACGGCTTCAATTTTCTGTGGATCAACAGAAATTCCATCTTTGCTAACAACATGCCCCAAAAACATAACATGATCAAGCCAGAAATTCACATTTAGACAGTTTAGCATACAATTTCTGTTCTCTTAAGGTCTGCAGGGCAAGTCTCAGATGGTGTTCATGTTCTTCTCTACTTTTTGAATAAATCAGTATGTCATCAATAAATACTACAATGAAATCATCAAGGTATGGTTTAAAAACTCTGTTGTTCATAAGGTCCATAAAAGCAGTAGGGGCATTCGTGACTCCGAATGGCATAACTAAAAATTCGTAATGGCCATACCTCGTTCTAAAAGCAGTTTTATCAATGTCTTCCGGTTTAACCTTCAGTGATGTACCCCGACTGAGATCAATTTTGGAAAACACTTGTGCACCCTGTAAACTGGTCAAACAGGTCATCAATACGTCGGTAAAGGATATTTATTCTTTACAGGTTACCTTGTTCAGTTCGCGGTAATCAATGCACAGTCTCAGTGAGCCGTCTTTCTTTTTCACAAACAGAACCGGTGCACCCCATGGGGAAGTACTAGGCCTGATAAACTTCTTGTCCAGCAGTTCTTGCAATTGTACTTTCAATTCCTTCAGTTCAGTGGGGCCATTCTGTAGGGAGCTTTGGATAACGGCTGTGTACCCGGAATCACATCAACCGTGAATTCAATCTCCCTGTCAATCAAATCCCCTGGTAGATCATCTGGGAATACATCTGGGAATTCCCTAACTATAGGAATACAATTCACATCAGTTTTCACACTATCATCAGTAGGTACAGTCAGCACAGAACACATATATCCTTTACACCCATTTCTAATTAATTTAAACAGCTTTTTGAACTGAAGAAATCAAGTACGGAGGAGTACTACTCCAACCCCATTAAACACAAATTCAGGTAAGCCAGGTGGGCGGAAACAACTTGCTTGGTCACACAATTAATTAGTGGCATGATATTTTGTAACCAGTCCATCCCATATTACATCAAAATGATCAATGTTCAATGGCAGTAAGTGAGTAAGTCAATAAACAGATGCATATCCCCAACAATAATCTCACAAGCAGGATATATATGTGCACCATGTCATGGATCCTCCTACGGTGATGATATGGCTAACAGATAATTCATGGGTTCTAGGGGTCTATTCAATTTCCGTGAAAAAGCATGTGATACATATGAGTGTGTAGACCCCGAATCAATCAATACATATGTATTTTGAGCACAAATAGTGAGGATACCTGACACAACGGTTTCAGTATTTTGCACGTCTCCCGGTACTAGGGCAAACACTCGGCCCTGCCTCATCGGCTCTTTCCCGATAGCTTTGGGGTTAGGCTTTGGTGCTACAGTTGATGCTGCGGCGCTGCCTGCAGCTTTACTATTCCCGGAGCAGTGGAAGGGCAATCTTTCACCATGTGGCCCACCTTGCCACACCTGTAACATGCACCAGAGATTTTATAACAAACTCCTTTATGATTCTTACCACATCGGAGCAGGGCGGTATGGAACCACTCCCTTGGCTGGGGCTATTTGTTAACCCTGTATTCTGCTTTTTGTTCAGTTGATTATGCTTGCCTTTCTTGAATTTGAAACCCTGCCTTTGCCATGCCATTCAGTTGTTGGTGTTTCAGATTGTTTCACTGCCTTGATGTTCGACTCGGCCATCAATGCTCGGTCAAGAACACCTACATAGGTCGGTAGTTTTAAACACACTATTCTGTCCTGTATTGCAGCATTCAGGCCGCCTTCAAACCTTCGGGCCTTCTTGTATTCGGTGTCCACCATATTTGGTGCATATTTGGCAAGCCCGGTGAACTTTGTCTCATATTCGGCAACGGACATGGTGCCCTGCCTCAGTTGTTCAAACTCAGTCACTTTCCTATCCCTGATACACTGGGGAAATATTTTTCAAAGAAGGACTCTTTAAACTGAGCCCAAGTCACTACAGTGTTAGTATCACGGACCAGCATCCACCACCTTCTGGCCTCTTCTTGCAAGGTGAAGGTAGCTAACAATACTTTATTTGCCTCCGAGCACGGAAACACTTCAAATAACTTTTCAGTCTCAAGTACCCAAGCTTCAGCTTTCAACGGTTCCAAGCCTCCCTGAAAGGATGGTGGTTTCAGTTTGCTGAACTTCTGGGTGAGAGCAATTATGTCCCCATCATTCAAATTCACATTCGGTTCCGGCTGTACCGGAGGAGGAGGAGGTGGGGGCTGTTGGTTCTGTTGTTGCTCAAGTCTAGCAGTTATCAGTTCCATCATTCTTTCCATTCTTGCCATTCTTGCCTCAGTAGATGAGGATTCAGGTTCATTTGCATTGTCCATTTCACTAAAGCAGTTATAACAGTTATAGCAATTATAACATAAACAGTTGCATATTTAGACAGTTATCACATTAACATGTATTCAGTCATAACATAGCCACACACTTTTCAAGTTCATGAAATGCCCTAATCACTTTTCTAGGACACCCTATAGCTCATTTGGACACGTGTGTGGGGTATAACTCGTGGTTAAGTATCGCTCTGATACCACTCTGTCACGACCCAAACCCGGCCCTATGGGTTTAGCACCGTAACCGGCCAGTAATCCGAGATTACCGAAGGCCTGCTTAACAGTAGTACAGTAAAACAGAGTTCAGGGCCTGGCGGAAGCCAATACAGTAATTAAATAATGTCCATTGAGCTGTGACAGTCTGTATGCCAAAAAGATTTTTCATGCATTCACACATTCAGAACAGTACAGTCTATACAAAATTTACAGTCACACAGTACAGGGACCTAATCCCTTGATAACAGTACAGTTGGCAGTTGACAGTCTATACAGTAATCCAGAACAGTACGGAGACAGGCGGGGAAAACAAAGCACCCCAAAGCCATAACATGGCAACTTGGAACCCACAGTGAGGCACATAGGCTGGCTTGACAAAACTGGAATAACCCGACGCGTCTAGCTTTGGTCCGGTGCCTGTACACCTACATATATATATGAGCAGTGAGCTAAAGCCCAGTGAATAACATAATGCGTAAAGAGGTTAAGAATGAAATGTCTTACAGTAATGAAAACAGTTCATTAAACAATATTTCAGTCTTTCAGTCAGAACAATTATTCAGTCATATGTGGTACACCCATTAGCTTAGCAGTAGACAGTAGGTCTTAAAGACCGAACAGTAATGATGGCCATCAGTCAGTAAACAGTGATGGTTCCACGAGGGAACCGACAGAGATCTCTGTAACAGTAACAATAAACAGTAGGTGCTAAGGATGCCACAGTACAGTGCGAAAATAAAGGACATACATTCATTCAGTAATCAATTTCAGTTCAGTAAACAGTTCAGTTCAGTATTCAAAAGATAATCATTTTGAACATATCTTTACACAATTGTTACTCACAGAGTTTGGGCTACAGTATGCTAGAGCGTGTCTCCCCAGTCGCCAACCCTACACAGTTCACAGGTTGAACACACACTAAGCTACACAGTTGGGAAATATCATAACTTAATCCCTAATTTGCTTGGGTGTGTTCTACATCTATATCCTCATTAAGATGTCTTAAACTAGGCCTAAGAATGCCTAGAATGGAATGAGGATGCAAAAATACACTTAGAAAATATTTTGCAAAATTTGCTGAAAATAGGAACCTCGCTCGAGTGAGACTTCCTTCGCTCGAGCGAGCTTCCAAAATCAAAGGCTTCGCTCGAGCGAGAAATCCTTCGCTCGAGCGGTCTGATGAAACAGTAAAAGTACTGGATGTTGCAATTTTACGCTCGAGCCACCAATTCTACGCTCGAGCGTAGCTTCGAACAAAAGTTGGTCGCTCGAGCGAAGAAGCCAAATTCTGGAATTTCCAGATTTGTCTCCTAAGCTCAAACCAAGCATTCTTTCACTCAAAACTCGACCTCTTGGGCCCAAATTCTGGAAAACACATCTAAATTCAATGTATAACAAGTTTCAAAACTCAATTTATGAATTCAAGCCCCAAAGGTGAGTCAATTAAAACCATTTTTCACACCCATTTTTCATAAACATGGAGAAATGCAAACATGCATGGATTCAAACCAAATTTAAACTTCAAAACTTGTTCAAATGAGCTCCAAACTTTGAAAAACAAGATGAAAACATGGACTTATACATAACTTTAGACATGCATGTGAGATTTCCATGAAATCAAACTCAAAACTCCTCAATATACCCATGCATGCAAGATTCAAGCTACAATTCAATATGTTTGAATTTAAAACATGACTTAACTCTACAATGAAGCATGAATCATGCAAGAATTAGCTTAAGCTCAACATTAAGAAGGTAAAATCCTTACCTAAGTCTTCAATTAGGAGAATACAAGCTCAAACAAGCAAGAACTCTTCTAATCTTCTAAATTACCAAGCAATCCCACAAAATGAACTCAACTCTCTCTGATTCTCCTCTCTTAGTCGGCTAGAGTGAAGAAAAGGGCTGAGGAATGCTCTAAGTCAAGTGTAATACAAGTCCCTAGTTGTGTAGGATAGTGGCCCACTTAGTGGCAAGTTTGGTAAATAAATCAAAGTTGGCAATATAACAATGTTTAACCTAATTTAATCGTTCCTAATCACATTTTAGATAAATATACCATTAAATCACAAAATTCTACTGATCATGAAACACTAAACGGTTTTTAGTTCGGCCGCCGATAAGGCCTTCAATTTGTAATTTTAAACATAAAACACAAACAGATAATCAAATAATCAAAAGATAAAAATGCAATACAATAGACACGCTCAGTAATTCAGTTTCAATTTTCAATCAGTCCGTTCAGTACTCCAGTTAGTCCAATTATCGGTCATAAACAGTCTAGTTTAGCAGTAATCAGTACGTATTTCAGTAAATTTCGGTAAACAGTATGGGGGTTGTTACAGTTGTCGAAGTTCTGGTGCAACGAGTTGAAGAGAGAAGATGGAGACTCTGGTTGCGCTGTCTGTATCAAGAAGCGAAGTGCGACCATGGCAGCGGAGAGATGAGAGACAGAGAGAGGCAGAAGAAGAGGGATTAGATCTGAGATGAGAGAGAGAGAGAGAGAGAGAGAGAGAGAGAGAGATCTAAAATAAGAGAGAGGAGAGGAAGTGTGTTTGTTTTGGGATTGTTAGATCTGAGATGAGAGGGAAAGAGATGAGTATATATATTAGTGGGTAGGTGAGTGAGAGAGGAGAGGGAGGCGGGGCAGAAACGGAACGGGGAACGGGGCCGGGGCGGAAGCACTTATCACCGTCCCCGGCCCGAAAATGACCCGGGATTTTTTTTTTAATACCATCCCCGGCCCGTAGGGGGTATTTTTTGAGAAAAAACCATGTTAATCAGGGTCGAGAGGTTAGGTCCCCGTCGGGCCGGGTTTAAATTGTCATCCCTAGTTGGGGCTGGGCAGTTGGCTTGGGCTACTGCAAGGGGTTCAGAGATGGTGGGTTCAGCGAAGCATGGTGAGATCTAGGGAAAGGGTGAGAGAATGATGAGGCAGTGGTAATGGCAAGGGAGGTGGGAAGTGATAAAGCAACAAAAGGCATACCAGTCGAGGTGGGGATATGACAAGACAAAGGGGTAAGCAAACGAGATACTAGACGATCAGAATTTGTAGCATCAGATATAGAGGTAGCAGGAGGTAAGGTAGGGGATGAAGCTATAATAGTGTAAGTGGTACTAGGAACAGTTTCCAATAAAGGTAAAGCTGGGTCAGAAAGACAATTGAAAGAGTTATGAAGAGGGACAGAAGGGTGCCTGAAAGGTTAATGACCGAAGGAACAATTGTGGGTAGGTGGGTCAACGAGGTGACAATATGATCTTGGGCAAAGGGCGCCAAAATTTGAACATTGTTCACTTTCTTCTTCCAAATCTTCTGAGATTTCCCGGTGGTATGTTTCTCCGGCACCAGCTTTTAGGCCAAGTGGGGAGGAGTGAACCTCCCTGAAAGAACGATCGATAATAACATTTCCTACCAAAGTGTTGCTCTTCTTCTTTAGATGGCGTTCCAGTAAGTCCTCTTCCTCCGTTGATTGCTCCGAGTCAACATTCTCGTCTTGGTTGGGCTGTTGGTCAGTTACTGTAGAGAAGCCCTTCATCCCTGCGCCGTCCTCCGGTCTCCAAGCGAGTGATCCGTCGTGCTCTATTTAGTACTTTTCAGCAAGCATGCATACAAATGTTTTATTAGTGAAAAATAATGAAAACTACAGTTTTAAGTGAGATCAATACACTTTTTGAATATAAAATCTAATATTTTAGGCCAATCAAAATTCATACATTACACAAACTATTTTCCAAAAAAATACAGGTGAGGTAACTGGTCATTTGAGATGTCGGTCTATTTTGGAAAGTATGTTAAAAGCCAGTTTATTGGCTTTTTGGTTTTTCTGAATTACATCACCTCTACTTTTTTATATATTTTTTCAAACAAAAAATTAAAAATTAATTTTTAACCTACTTCTCAAATCATTTGATAAGTGGAGAAATATTTTTGAAATAATTTGAAAATTCAACTATTGTTTGCACAAACAAGCTGGCTCCAAGCAACATTCTGCAGAGTCTATTTTTTTTTTTTGTTTTTTCTGTTTTTGGGTGAAAAACAGATCTGCAGACCTATAAAATACTAATTTGTCAGCTCCATCTTTGATACAAGAAAAATGTGTAGGGCACACAGATAACCCCAACTTGAAAAATGTATGGTACAAGGACTTCTAAAAAAAATAATTATAAATCAGTGAAAAATTTTATCAATATGATTTTGTAATTATTTTTTAAAAAATAATGTGAATTGTAATTTCCCCTAGAAAGATCTAAACAACTTCAACCAAAAAAATAAAAAATCCAAAATGGTGAAATATATATATATATATATATATGTACAACATTTATTCTTCTTTCTTTTTTTTTTTTAATATATAGTAGCACTTTCTAATATCCCCCGTAAAAATCAATTTAACAATTTAATTTAAAGAGGTGCATGGCCAAATTATTGATGGTTTTGAACCACTGTAATGTTTTTCATATGAAAAAACTACAAATAATTTCAATTTTTACTTATTTACTCGGTGAATTCCACATGTATTTAATGTAGATCTTATTATATCATATATCTAGGAGTGAAAAAACATGCAAAATGAAATCATGTGTAGAGATAAACTTTTTATATACCTAAACTACTCTGATCAAATAATTGTAATTTTCTCCTTTTTTTGGGTAAGTAATTCTCTCCTCTCATTAAACCAATAAAAATAGAATAGAGAAGAAATAGAACAAAATTACTCAGATCGTTCTGTTAACAAAAAAAATACAAATATTGAATATGAATAAAAAGCTTGTGTTCTCTACACAAGTTTAAATTTCTTTCTAGACACACCAACATGAACAATCCTTTGCCAATTCAAATATAGAAGTTCACACATTCCCAGCACTAAGCAAAATATCATAATCTGGCCAACAGCACACAAAAAAATATCCACGGCAAAACGAAACTGGCCAGCACCTAAGAAGCACGGGTGCGGGTACGAGTACGGTACGGGTACGAACGGGTACGCCAATACGACAAAACCCCAAAAAAGTAGGGTATGAGTACGGCTGTGGTACGCCGATATTTTTTTTTTATTTTTTATAATTATGGTTAAAAGATCCAACCTACAAATTGAAGTTAAATATCAAAACTAAAAAGAGAACTATAAAACTAAAAGACAAATATTAATATATTTGAATTCAACATAACATAACCAACACCAATTCAGTCCATAATCCAAGCAAAGGAAAAACAACCAACACCAAAAGAAAAACAAGGCCAATTCAGTCCATAACACAAGCAAAGGAAAAAAAAACAAAAGAAAGCCCTATATATCTAAACTTGACACTTCAAAGTTCACTTCCATCAACTTCATCATTGAATAAAATAGCTTCCATCTCTGGCTCATCAAGTGAAAGATTTGCAATTTCAAGGAAACCAGAACCCTCCAATGAATCAAATGCATCTCCCCCAACATCCTATAACTTGGTCTCTCCTTCTGTGTATAGTTGACTCCTCCTTGATAAGAGGCGAATATTGGAGTGCACAAAAACCAAATCCTCGCACCGTTGTGGTGTCATTTTATTCCTCCTCATAGAGTGAATGAAAGAGTAGGTGCTCCAATTCCTTTCACAACATGATGAGGAACATGGTTGGCTAAGTAATTTCACTGCCAAGGATTGGAGCATAGGTGCAGAAGAGCCATGTGCCAACCACCAAACCACTGGTTCCATTACTCCTCTATCACATATTGAGTCAGAGTCACTAAAACTTTCCAAACAACCTGAAAACTTCGCATACTCTGTATTAACAACCCTTCTCTCATCTGAATCAGGAAAGTATCTCTTAAAACACTTGATTCTCATCTCAGAAATTTCAACATCTTTGTGAGGAGGAACACGAATGGGATTTTCATGAAGCCACATCCCACTATAATACCTAGATTTCATAATTAGAAAAAAATAATAAGTAAATTATGCAATGAAAAAAATTAAAGTATAAACCTTGGATTCATGAGTCTAATGTGAATTATACCTTGGATTCAAGGAATGAGCAAGGCAATGAAGAGGTGTGCTACTTTTTGTCCACCTTTCCACTAATATTTGATGCACTACAGAATAAAAGGATGACTCTTCATTTTCTGACTTCCCTTCACGCCTATAGATGGATGCCTTCACCCGTTCAATCATTGAATCCCACATCTCATAAACCAAATGTAGACATGGCTTATCAGTGTCACAAAATCTAAGCATCTCATAAATAGGCAATGTGAATGAGAGTATATATTCAATCTTATCCCACCAAACATCATTCAACAACTTTTCCTTTACAACAGCTGCTTTCCCAACATCATCTTCCTTGTAAGAAGCCCATTTGTCACTTATGACCATTGTTTGGAGACCATGATATATAAGTTTAAACCTTTTTAGCATAACAATTGCAGATGCAAAGCGTGTATCTGCAACAGAAAGTAGCTTCAAAGGTACAAACTCATTAAAAATAGCTAATCTCATAGAATGATTCATGATGAAATTTTTCACAAACATTACATCATCAATCACAGTAGTGATCCAATGGCATTCATCATAAGCATATGCAGCAACTCCAACTTCCTTCGCAGCACAAATGTTCTTAAGAGCAAGATTAAGAGTGTGAACTACACAAGGTGTCCAAAAGATCTTCGGATAATTACCTTGAATAATTGATCCAGCTGCACTACAAACTGGAGCATTATCAGTAATTACCTGAATTACATTATTAGGACCCACTTCATCAATCACTTCACTGATTAATTTGGCAATATGGTACTTGTCCTTGGTCTCACCCTCACAATTAACAGCTTTTATAAACATAGCTCCACCATTACATGCTTCCATAAAATTAATGAGAGGTCTCCTTTGTGCATCAGTCCATCCATCAGATACTATACTCAACCCCTTCTCATCCCATGACTTCTTAGTTGGTTCCAATAACCTTTCAATATTTGCCCTTTCTTTTTGAAGTAAGGTAGTCCTCAACAAATTATATCCAGGAGGGACATACCCAACAATTTGATTCTCAGCAGCATATTGAAAAGCATCCACAAAGTATGGATTCCTAGCCAAATGGAAAGGCAAACCGGCTGAATAGAACATACGGGCAATTAAAGAATGTAAATGCTCTCTAGCACTTTGATTGAATGCCCTATCTAAAGGACTACTCCCAATTGCCTTTCTCTTTCTTGGTGCATAACCTTCCATTCTAAATGTTCCAACATCTTCTACACTGCCGTGGCTAGCACTAATTTGAGAAGATGGAGGTGGTAAAGGAACATTTTTTGGCTTTGCCATTTTTTTCCGGTTCTTAGCTTTTTGATCTACCTTTCGAATTTCAGAAAGAAGATCACTCTTGTTCTTCACAGTTGCACACACTCTAATTCCATGGCCAGTAAGTAGCAACAAATGGGCTCTAACTCTAGAATATGACCCTTGGTACTCAATGTTACAAAAATTACACTTAAATTTTGTATTACCACTTCCTCCTTCTCCCCTTTTAACTAATTTTGTAACATAGCCCCAAAGAGGAGCATTTTCATCTCCAGATTGATCAATGGAAGGAGCAGAAGCACTTGCAGCAGATGAACCTAAACTGCTTGATGAACTCATTTTCCTGTAAGCATACAAAATAATATTTTTGATTATTAAAAATAATATTTATGATTATTAACATTCTGTTGAGGAATAACTAATTTTTTTGATTATTAGCATTTTCATCTCTAATTTATTATTATTAATAACTAATAATAATATTTATGATTATTAGCATTTTCATCTCTAATATTTATTATTAATATTTATTAGCATTTTCAGTATTAATAACTAAAGAAGAAACAAGAAAAAAATAATAATAAATAAAGATGAAGAGATATACCTCTGATGTCGTGGGTCGAAGACGAGGGTGATCTCTGCGTCGAAGTCGAAGTCGAAGCCGAGGGTCGAAGTCGATATCTGGGTCGAAGTCGAAGACGAGGGTCGAATCTCTGGGTCGAAGTCGAAGACACTACAGGAAATTCGTTTTTTAGCGGCGTTTTAAAAACGCCGCGAAAAGCCTTAAAAACGCCGTAATATCTTATAGCGACATGTAAAATTTTTGCCGCTGATACGGCCGCTGCAATAGCTACCCAACGTTTAAAAAACGACGCTAAAAATATTAGACGGCGTTTCTTAAAACGCCGCAAAATCTTTGACGACCGTCTCACCCTCCGTCCCAAATTAACATGTGACGTCACAATGATGTCATTTAGTGGTGTTTTTGAAAAAATGCCACTTTTTTTTTTTTTTTTTGGGTGAGGGGGCCTGCTGCTGATGCAAAAATATGAAATAAAATACCATTTTGAATGATATGTTGGTTTTTTTTTTTCTTGTTAGCTCAGTAGAGAATATTTTTTTTTTCTTTTTCTTCCATTAATTGAAATTAGGGAATATTTTATTAAAATGAAACTATTCTTGGTTCCATTTGAATCGTTTCTTGTATGACAAAAAAAAAGAAGAAAAAGAAAAAGAGCACTGAAATGAGGCACATCCCTTAGAAACTACTACTAACATCAACTGCAACACAACATGTATATACAGCAACAGTAGTAGTAGAGCATCAATAAGACCGCGGTAGCAGCAAGTCTATAACAGGAACATCAAAAGATCACCAGCAACATAAGAATAGCATCAACAGGGCTATCATCTAGTTCATTTAGGCAAAAACATACATCATCTGGTTTCCCGATTATCAAAACAGAACCAAAATAGTAGTAGTAAAATTGTAGTAACAACAACAATGAAACCAAAATAGTAACATCCACCATCCTTTTACCCCTATGGACTGGCAAAGAGGAGAGTGAATGTTCAGAACACATCTACTGGGGCATTGTCTTCTGGCTGGCCTAACCGAAGCATCACTATTCATCAAAGCACCATGTAAATGATCATGGGATTCGGAAATGACATCTGCAAATAATTCACATAAATTGACAGTAAAATCTCTGTTCTGTCAACTGTTCCACTTAAGGTTGCTTTGACCTAAACTTAAGGATTAATAATGTAGAAAATAATTATAAGAATCATTAGCCTACAATTTGTTTGAACATCCCCCATTGAGCTTGCTCCTCATGGGCAGAAACCATCTATTCCAACAAACATTAAAAGAGTCAACCTCTAGAGGCTGCAACAGAAGTAATTTTTCACAATAACATTCTCATCAAAATATACTCATCTTGCAAGTGCCTTTTCTCAAATTTGGAAGGGATAAGGGAGCTAGATTTTGGAATAATAGTATCTGCTAGGACAAAATGTATCTTATATCTCACAACAGAAATGTTAAAGAGAACATATGAGTGATAATTGTGAGAATCAACCAGCAAATACTAATATTTTCACACAAAATGCAGCTAGAAATGACAGTATAAAAGGTTTAATGGATAATCTAAACAAAAAAGGGAGCACTGCAAAAGTGGAATGACAAACATAGCCCAGCAAGCCACGGCCAGATTTGATACCTTAAGGCCTGAGGAGCAATGTCCCAACCCAAACGCGACCTTCTGGGACAGCGATCCATGTGCGTGTGTGGAAACTCAATCATGCATTCCATCTCCATGTTCTCATTTTTGTTTTTGCTAGAAATAAATATAAGCATGTATTATCTTTCCTGTAAAAAAAAAAAAAAGTAAACTATAAATGTACATGAAATGCGAAGAATTTGAACGGTGATTCAGGTTGAAAACACCATTGTTGAGCCATCTTTCAGGTTGGAAATCTTCTGCATCATCTCCCCAAATGTAAGGCATCCTCTGCCCATGGCATAGGACATGTAGTAAACACCATCTTCCTTTTTCAGTTTGACTACCTACAACTTTATCTTAAACTTCATTAAAAAAGGAAACGAAAGGTCATGTGAAATTACTTTAGAAGGCTGAAACTGAGGACCAAAGTAGTGTAATCGGATTGCAAAGAAAGGATTATGTTAAGGTTTAAATACAGTGCCAATTAAATCTATTCACTAAGAGCAACTGACGGTTATAAGAGAGCGAGAGAGGCCCATTAAATTATTCAGGCAGGTCCCTCTTTCCTTTGGCAACAATGCGTACATGTTAAAAAACCTACACTGAATCTGGTGTAAAACAAGTAGGTATTAGGATTTAGATGTTACATCTCCAGTCATTTCAAAGCCCAGTGTCCTGAAATGAAATTATATTAGTTCCAATGTTTGCACTACTCATTAACCTAAAAGGCAATAGTGCTCGGGGCAACTTATTCTTACCTCATTGCAAAGTTCAGCTCTTTGGCATCAATAGTGCCTAGATAACACAAGTCAAACAACAAATTATAAAAAGTTCAAGACGCATATTAATACACACACACACATTTCAATACCAGAGCCATCAGTGTCAAAAAGCTCAAATGCTTCCTATATCTCTTGCCTCTTCTGTTGAGTTAACCCATGATGACGTCCTCTAGGTTTCTCTTTCCTAGATGCAACTCTGTAAAGGCTTGCCTGATAGGTATTGAAATTCAATGAAACACTTCAGCAAACAAATATGCATCCTAGAAAGCTTAAAAGAAATATCTAATTTACTGAACAGGCAAAGTAAAAGCTATAAATGGGGAAAAGATTTCAAACTTAAAAGAGAGGAGGGGATGATAGAACTACCGTTGCATCTGTATTCTGTAGCTATGCAAAAATAATGATATGGCATCCACTTAAAGTCCCCTACAACTATATGATATCACAATAAAGTGTGGGAAAATGATGAACAATCAAACACAATACACCTTTCTCTCATTAAATTATCAATTTGACTATTTTACTAAACAAATAGAATAAAGGCCCAATATAATGGTCAAAGTATGTGAAACCATAGGGTGTTAGAATAAACTACAGTAAATACCCTATCATAAATACTTAAATAATCAAAGGAACCTGAAATGAAATTATGAAGAAGCCCAGAAATATCAAACTATAATTAGCAGAGCTGGCAGAAGGAAGAGCATGCCAGCATGGTGTTAGCTGGTTTCTAATTTGCAACATTCAGTGGTCAAAGCATATCTGAAACATAGCGCCCAACTGAATCTCACCAAAATTTCACTCCATGACAAACTTTATATAAATATGTTTATGCCATAAAAGGGGTAAAATTAGTCAATTTAATCCAGATATGAGAGACACAGTCTGTCTTTGCTCACAATTCAAACCCAAGGCTGGCCATAGATAGCCTTGGTAAGCCTCATGATTGGATCTCAAAAAAATTGGGCTATCATAGAGTCAAAGTGAAACTATATTAGCCTCCAAACTACTATAGTCTCTAAGAGGTTGTTTTGTTACACAAATTGTATTATTCCATTTGGGTTAATTTAAATAAATGTAGGCATTTAAAAGAAAAAAACAAATCTTATAATTTTCATAAAGAAAGCAAGCTTAAATTTTTTAGTTGTTTCAGTTTTACAACAAAACATATTTAGTTGTCTAATTCTTAAATAAGCCAATTCTAAAGCATCTCAATTCACATTTTGGGACAACCAAACAGGCCCTAATTGTCCCCAAACATCAGCTCCTTACATGCAAAACTTACAGTTGCATCTCAATTCATATCTTCTGCATCATCTCCCCAAATGTAAGGCATCCTCTGCCCATGGCATAGGACATGTAGTAAACACCAACTTCCTTTTTCAGTTTAAATCCATCTGGAAGAATATGTAGTTGATATTTGTATAAGAAAGTGACACTTGGGGTGCCATTTCTCTATTAAAAGCAACCTATGGACTAGTCATTAATGTGAAAATGAGATCAAGCTCAACAAGATAACAAAAAACACATTTATTCAAAATACGTAGTAGTTTAGACACGTACAAGATAGGAGCAACAGAGATCGATCTAAAGAATTATATAATATACACTCCAGAGATCATTTTCCCTACGAAAATTGTATAATTCTTTAGATCGATACAATGAATACGTAATTCGTACAATTATATAATTCTTTAGATCTAAAGAAAATGCATACTTAATATTATATAATTCTATATGACTTTGTCCGATTAAGAGAATCAAATGATAAGAAAATGTGGCATATTAATGAAGAAAATTTTTTTCCTATAAATTTATTTTATTCACGGCGTACTCCAGAGATCTAAAGAATGCATACTTGCTAGAATACCTTCTCTATCAATCGATCTAAAGAAAAATAATGATCTAAAGAAAATGCATACCTTTTTTTTTTAAATAGAGAAGATCAAACTTCAGCATGAGAAGTCATCGGCAGAACCTATGGAATACATATAAAAAAAAACAGAAATCGATCTCTGTTGCTCCTATCTTAGGTACAATTTAGATCGATACAACGAAATCGATTGCAGATTTTGATATACAGAAATCGATCTAAAGAATTATATAAAGAATACGATCTAAAGAAATCGATTATATAAAGAATCACAGATTGCAGATTATATAAAGAATCGATTATACGATCTAAAGAATTATATAAAGAAATCGATCTAAAGAATTATATAAACAGAAATCGATCTAAAGAATTATATAATATACAGAAATTGATTGCAGATTTTGATGGTCCTATGAAAATTGTACCTGAGATAGGAGCAAAATTATCCTGTTTGATAGATCGATGAAGAGCAACAGAGATCCAGAGTTCGACGAATATACAATGCAAAATCTGCAATCGAGCGAGAGAGAGAGAGAGAGTGTGTGTGTGTGCCTTTGATCTGGTTCGATGAATATCAGTCGAGGGCTTTGGAAGACAGAGAGAAAGAGAGAGGGAGAGAGAGAGACCATCTGTAACAAGCCCGCGGGGGACCTCGCTACAGCTCGGACTCGATTTCGTGTCACGGTTCTTAATCTTGAACCAAAGAGTCCAAATCCGGCAAATCGTTTTGAAAATAGATTTGTTGAAAGAAGTGCCAAACATGGACTGCTTTGCCAGATACAGAGTCGCCACCTAAATGTTTTTTTTTAAATGGGAAATTTAGGAAACCCTGACTCGGTATAGCGACCCCGGTCTTTTCCCTTTTGATTATTGTATCCGGACTTATGTTCCGTAGATTCCATTGTTGTATTATTGTTGTTGTCGTCCTTTAATTCTTTTTTTTGAGTTATGGGTTGAGTTGGGCAGGTTTGTTACAGGTTGGTTGGGTTGGAAACCAAGTGTTGCTGTCCAGATTTTTGGACCTTCGCTCGAGCGAGGAGTTGGTCGCTCGAGCGAGCTGTTGTTTTTGTTCTTCGCTCGAGCCAGGGTTTGGTCGCTCGAGCGAGAGTATGCGTCTGGGCTTAGGACCTGAGAGATGTGTTTCTTGGCTCGAGCGAGCATTTCTTCGCTCGAGCGAGCGAGGTGTATGTTTTCGAGTTCGTCGCTCGAGCGAGCATTTCGTCGCTCGAGCGAGCTTCTGGGTTGCAAACCTAAAGCATCGAGTTTTTGGCTCGAGCGAGATTTTCTTCGCTCGAGCGTGGATTTTTGTGTCTGGTCGCTCGAGCGACCATGTCTTCGCTCGAGCGAGCCTGTCCAGTTTAAATACGCAGCAACAGTTTTAAATCATTTTTTTTACAACTTTTTGATCCAGAAACCCTAGTTACGAGTTTTCTCTCTCCCAACTCACCTTCTCTCCTAGGTTTGATCTAGTTAGGGTGTGTTTTTACCCTAGTTGCTTTACAAATAAGATAGAGGAGAGTGGGGGCTTTCATTTAATCTGAGCAATTGTTGGTTTGGAGCACGTTCAAGTTTTGGGCATCATCTTCGTCTTCTCTTGTTGAGTTTTTCTTCGAGGTAGGGATTTCCTACTCCATTTATACGCTTTAATCCTAAGTGGTGGTATTTTGGTATGTGGGGGTAGTTTGGTAATTTTGGGAGAAACCTTAGGGTTTTGTCATAGATTAATTTATATAATTAATTTAAAGGAAGATTGTGGAATTTAGTTTAATTCATGGAATTGGGAAATTTAGTGAATTGATGATATAGTTGGGTAGTTTAAATACTTACCTATGAGAATGTTGAATTTACATTCATGTTATATTATTTCTTGTTTAGAAATAACTGTTTTGGGCTATCGGTGGAGGATAGCCATTGATTGTTGTAGACCTTGCATGCGGCTTAGGTATAACTGAAATTGAGTCAATTGTTTGACTGTTGAGTTAATACAGAACATTCGTGTATTAATTATGTGTTGTATATGGCAAGTATTGATTGTGTTGCATATGCATTTGGTTTTGGAGGAGATAGGGGATGAACTCCACGGTTTAGGGGAAGATAGGGGATGGACCTCTAAACCGGACTTGTTGGGAGGAGATAGGGGATGGACTCCAGTAGCATCACTTATGTGTGTGCTTAATTATAATAGAAATATTTCTATTTGTTGTTGATATGATACATCACCACCATGTGTATCAGTTGGGAAGTAAGGAAGTGAATTTGATTGAGATTGGTATAACACCAACATGTGTGTTTATTATGTTATGAGAAAGGTTTAACCTGATTTGTTATCCTTGTTGAGTTGTTTGGCCAGGTTCTGAGCCATGACTGTATAAATGGAAAGTAAAAGGTGTCATAGACCATGTGTCATAGACAACGTAGACGTTTGTGTCGATGAATTGTAAATTGATTATCTTGTGTTAACCATGTATCGGGTGCTACTGCTTTAGTTAATTCTTATGCTTGGTTTAGTATTTCTCTACTGGGCTATGGCTCACCCTATATGGGAACTTTATTTTCAGGTTCAGGTGGTTCACTACCTCCAAGGACTTAGCTTGTGAGGATTTGGACTTGAAGACTTGTTTTATTTGTTTTAGTTGTTTTATTTGAATTATGTAAACGTTCAAGCCCAGGGCTTTATTTGTTTTGAGTTAGAACTCATGAAATTGTGTCCAAGTGTTGGCTTGGCAAGATGTAAGCCCGTAGGGCATTTATTTTGATGTTTTATTTCGTAATACTCTGATGATTTAAATAATATAATGTTTTTCTTTTAATAATGCATGCCTTGTTTTATATTTATTGGGTTTTATTTTGAGGGTGTGACAACATGGTATTAGAGCGTACCGGGTTTGAATACTTTGGGTACGTGGGAAGTGATTAGTATCACAATGGGTTCGTCTCGTTTGATAGAGACTTAGATGTATTGTTATATGCCTATATGATAACATGTTTATGTGATTATGTGGGTATGGAACGTAGTTTCTAGGATGTTGATTGGACCCTTGAGTTTCTAGTAGTCTTGTTGGAAAGGCACTTGATCACTGCTGCTTCCAACCGGAACTATAGTAACGCTTTGGGACTATCATTATCCGGGAATGAAATTCGTAGGTGCTTATGTGATTATGTGCTTACGTGGAATGAATTATTGTTGTCCAATGCATTAGGACGTGAGTGTTTAGCTTCGGCACATTTATTAATATGCTAACGTCTTTGTTTCTTGTATTAGGATGTCAGGACGAGGACGAGGACGCGGTAGGCGTGGTAGGCCGGGTAGGCAAGAGGTGCCTGTGCCAGAGGAGATTCCGGCAGTTCAGGAGGGTGTTGGCCAGGCCAATGTGGCCGAGCCAGTAGGACAGCAGTTTATGGGCGCTTTGGCCCAAGGGATAGCAGGGGCATTTCAGGCGTCAGTTGACATTCTGAGGGCTGCGAATCCAGCCCAGGCTGTTGTTGCTGCAGATACAGGACCTTCTTTTCTGAAGAGGGAATTCTTCCGGTCTCACCCGGACGAATTTTTAGGTGATCCTAGCGAGCCGCTTAAGGCAGATGAATGGCTCGAACAGACAACGAAAACGTTTGAGATGCTAGGCATCGAAGACGAGGGGTTGAAGGTGACCTTGGCATCATTCCAGCTGAAGGGGGATGCGGGTCAGTGGTGGAAGTTCACCAAAGGTCGTATTGGAGGTACTTGGAAGGCTTTTGTTGATGCTTTTCAGGAGAAGTACCTGTCTCCAGCTGTTCAGGAGAAGTTGAGAGATCAGTTCCGCCATCTTGAGCAGAACAGTTTATCAGTGGCCGAGTTTGAGGCTGCATTCACTAGTTTGTCCAGGTTTGCACCTGAGTTGGTGGCGACTGAGGAACGCCGTTGCATTGAGTTTGAGAAGAAGTTGAGGCGTGGCCTCATGTTGAGAGTTGTCGGATCTATGATTAGGGATTTTGGGCGATTGGTTGATGCAGCAGCCCATACCGAGACTATGATGCAGGAAGAGGGGGAAAGGCAGAAAGGCTCCAAGAGGAGTCAGGATGGCCAGAGTGATGGCAGGAGGCAGAGAGGTTTCACTCCTCAGCAGCCTCAGAGTAGTTTTTCTAGATCCACTTTTCCAGTGCCGAGTGCTAGTTCTGGGAAAGGCAGTCAGGGAGACATTACCTGTTTCAAGTGTGGCCAGCTGGGTCACAAGTCTCCAGTTTGTCCTCAGAGGGGAGGATTCAGAGAGCAGCATCTTCTTCGGCTCGATCTCAGAGCCAGAGTCAGGGTAGAGGCCAGCCGCTCTCTTGTTTTCAGTGCGGTCAGCCGGGGCACATGAAGAGGTTTTGCCCACAGTTGGGTGGCACATCTGGTGCATCTGGTTCGAGGCAGACTCAGAGTCAGCTGCCTGCTCAGTCAGTTCAGGCCTCGAGGGCCAATCAGGGGGCTTCATCGTCCCAGTCTGTGCAGCAGTCTTATGCTCCGAGGGGTGAGCAGGTTGATCAGAGGTCGTCTGGGCGCGTGTATGCTGTTACCGCGCAGGATCCTGTACCGGCTCCATCTGTTGTGAGAGGTACCTTCTTGTTTTGCAATTCAGTTGCTAGTGTTTTGATCGATACGGGTGCATCTCATTCTTTTGTGTCTGCTGCATTTGCATCCATTTTGGAGTTGGAGTTAGCTCAGTTAGCATCTCCTATTTGTGTAGTGTCACCTCTTGGGGGTGAATTGATTTTGAAACAAGGTGTTAGGGGTTGTGATATAGAGGTCGATGATCATAGAATCCCTTTCTCTTTTGTAGTTATGCCCATGAAGGGCTTTGATGTTATTTTGGGTATGGACTGGTTGTCGTCATACCGGGCAGTTATTGATTGCTACCGTCAGAGGGTCACTTGTTGTACCGTGAACGGGGAGTGTTTTCGTTTTCTGGGGGACCGGGTTGGTAGTGTTTTGCCACCGGAGTATGATCCGCGAGGGCGGAGTGAGCTTAGTGGTCTACTTGCTAGTCTTTCGATTAGTGAGGGTGATGAGACCCAGATTGTGTTGCCGAGGGTGGTTTGTGAGTATTCGGACGTTTTTCCCGAGGATCTTGTTAGTTTGCCACCTCAGCGAGAGATTGAGTTCTCTATTGATTTAGTGCCCGGCACGGCGCCGATTTCTATGGCACCTTACCGTTTTGCCCCAGCCGAGTTAGTTGAGTTGAAGGTTCAACTCCAGGAGTTGTTAGATAAGGGCTATATCCATCCTAGTGTTTCGCCGTGGGGAGCACCGGCCCTCTTTGCTAAGAAGAAAGGTGGTGCTTTAAGATTGTGTATCGATTACCGGAAATTGAATCGGGCTACGGTTAAGAATAAGTACCCTATGCCTCGTATAGATGATTTGTTTGACCAGTTGAAGGGTTCCCGTTGTTTCTCTAAGATAGATTTGAGATCGGGTTACCACAGTTGAGGGTCAGAGAGGAGGATATTCCGAAGACGGCATTCCGTACGCGGTATGGCCATTATGAGTTTCTGGTGATGCCATTTGGGCTCACCAATGCACCGGCAGTGTTTATGGATTTGATGAACCGGATATTCCGGAAATTCTTAGATCGTTTTGTAGTTGTCTTCGTGGACGACATTCTGATTTATTCACCTTCGGAGGAGGAGCACGAGGAACACTTGAGAGTGGTGCTTGAGTTACTTAGAGCCCATAAGCTGTATGCTAAGTTCGGGAAGTGTGAGTTCTGGCTAGAAGAGGTGAAGTTCTTAGGCCATGTAGTTTCTGGGGAAGGGGTGTCTGTTGATACATCCAAGACTGAGGCAGTGCAAGATTGGGCACAGCCTAAGAGTGTGTTTGAGATCCGCAGTTTTCTGGGATTAGCTGGGTATTACCGTCGGTTTGTGAAAGATTTCTCCAGGTTAGCTTCACCGTTGACTAGATTGACTCGGAAGGGAGTCAAATTTGTATGGAGTGAGACTTGTGAAAAGTCGTTTCAGGAGTTGAAAGTTAGACTGACCACCGCTCCAGTCTTGATTATTCCGGAGAGAGGGTTGGGTTATGCAGTCTATTGTGATGCCTCACGAGAGGGTCTGGGTTGTGTGTTGATGCAAGAGGGGAAAGTGGTCGCCTATGGCTCACGTCAGTTGAAAATTCATGAGAAGAATTACCCTACGCATGATTTAGAATTAGCAGCTGTGATTTTTGCCTTGAAGATTTGGAGGCATTATCTTTATGGTGAGAGGTTCGAGGTATTCTCGGATCATAAGAGTCTGAAATATCTGTTTACACAGAAAGACTTGAATTTGAGGCAGAGGAGGTGGATGGAGTTCATTGAGGATTATGACTTCGAGTTGCACTATCATCCGGGGAAGGCCAATGTTGTGGCCGATGCCCTTAGTAGGAAATCTGTTGGTGACTTAGCTAGTATAGCCATCCGGGAGTGGGAGATGTTGGGTGCAGTTGGGGAGTTTGATTTGCATCTGGGCGAATCCGTAGAGGCTGCGGCCTTGTTTTCTGTTGTTGCACAGCCTACACTTGTGACTCGAGTGTTAGAGGCTCAGAGGGGTGATCTTGAGGTAGAATCTCTCCGAGAAAAGATTTCCATTGGGAAGGTTGAGAAGGGTTTGACGGTGTATCCCGACCTGAGTGTGAGATACCGAGACCGTCTGTTTGTGCCGGAGTCTTGCCGAGAGGAGGTACTCCGAGAGTTTCATCATTCGCGCCTTGCGGTGCATCCGGGAGGTACTAAGATGTATCAGGATTTGGGCCGCCAGTTTTGGTGGCGGGGTATGAAGAGAGATGTGGCAGCTTTCGTATCTAGGTGCCTTACTTGTCAGCAAGTGAAGGCCGAGCATCAGAGGCCAGCGGGTTTGTTGCAACCCTTGCCTATTGCCGAGTGGAAGTGGGAGCATGTCACTATGGACTTCGTTGTGGGTCTTCCGAGGACTCAGCGGGGTAGTGATGCTATTTGGGTGGTTGTAGACCGGTTGACGAAGTCGGCGCACTTCATTCCTATGCGTGTTAGAGATTCGGTAGATCATCTTGCCGACTTATATATTCGGGACATAGTGAGGTTGCACGGGGTCCCAGTGACGATCGTCTCAGATAGAGATCCTCGTTTTACTGCCAGGTTGTGGCAGAGTTTGCAGAGTGCTTTAGGCACTAAGTTGACCTTTAGCACGGCTTATCATCCTCAGACTGACGGACAGTCCGAGCGTACTATTCAGATCCTTGAGGATATGCTTCGGGGTTGTGTTCTCGACTTTAGTGGGTCGTGGAGAGGCACTTGCCATTAGTGGAGTTTGCCTACAACAACAGTTTTCAGTCTAGTATTGGTATGGCCGACCGTGTAGATCTCCCGTTTGTTGGGCCGAGGTGGGTGATGCACCTCTGTTGGGTCCGGAGTTGGTGAGGGAAACAACGGAGAAAGTTGAGCTTATCCGTAAGAGGCTTGTTACAGCACAGAGTCGTCAGAAATCTTATGCCGACCGTAGGAGGAGACCTTTGGTATTCGAGGTGGGTGATCATGTCTTTTTGAAGATATCACCTAGGCGGGGTTTAATGAGGTTTGGGAAGAGCGGGAAGTTGTCCCCTCGGTTTATTGGACCTTTTGAGATCCTTGAGAGGATTGGCGAGGCTGCCTATCGTTTAGCTTTGCCACCGCAGTTATCCGGAGTTCATGACGTGTTTCATGTGAGTATGCTTCGGAAGTATGAGCCGGATCCATCGCATGTACTGGATTGGACTGACTTAGTTGTTGATGAGGATGTCTCGTATGAGGAGAGACCGGTTCGGGTCTTGGATAGGCGGGATCAAGTTTTGCGAGGCAAAACCATCCCTTTGGTGAAAGTTTTGTGGAAACATCACGGAGTGGAGGAAGCCACTTGGGAACGTGAGTTGGAAGTCCGTGAGAAATATCCGTATATGTTTATTGAGTTGTAATCTTGTATTTAGATTATATAATATTGTTCAACTTAAGAGCTTGTCTTAAGGAAAACATTGAGAATGTTTTGGGTTTAATGTTAACATTTGCACTTGCCTTTTTATGGAAGTGGAGGATAACATTTATATATTGAATGTGTTGTTTATATCATGAACTTGAATAATGATATGGAAATTGTTAACATTGAAAGGAATAATGCATAATATTGATGCAAGTTGAATATATGTTGATTTATACATATTGTGAGATGCCTCTTGATAAGAGATGAAGTGACCGGTATTGGGTCAAGTTGTTGTTTATTGTTTTATAATATCATTGGGAATTGAGAAAAACTTGTTTTTACAAACTCATGCTTAATTTCGGGGACGAAATTCTTTTAAGGGGGGGAGGTTATAGCGACCCCGGTCTTTTCCCTTTTGATTATTGTATCCGGACTTATGTTCCGTAGATTCCATTGTTGTATTATGTTGTTGTCGTCCTTTAATTCTTTTTTTGAGTTATGGGTTGAGTTGGGCAGGTTTGTTACAGGTTGGTTGGGTTGGAAACCAAGTGTTGCTGTCCAGATTTTTGGACCTTCGCTCGAGCGAGGAGTTGGTCACTCGAGCGAGTTGTTGTTTTTGTTCTTCGCTCGAGCCAGGGTTTGGTCGCTCGAGCGAGAGTCTACGTCTGGGCTTAGGACCTGAGAGATGTGTTTCTTGGCTCGAGCGAGCATTTCTTCGCTCGAGCGAGCGAGGTGTATGTTTTCGAGTTCGTCGCTCGAGCGAGCATTTCGTCGCTCGAGCGAGCTTCTGGGTTGCAGACCTGAAGCATCGAGTTTTTGGCTCGAGCGAGCTTTTCTTCGCTCGAGCGTGGATTTTTGTGTCTGGTCGCTCGAGCGACCATGTCTTCGCTCGAGCGAGCCTGTCCAGTTTAAATACGTAGCAACAGTTTTAAATCGTTTTTTTTTACAACTTTTTGATCCAGAAACCCTAGTTACGAGTTTTCTCTCTCCCAACTCACCTTCTCTCCTAGGTTTGATCTAGTTAGGGTGTGTTTTTACCCTAGTTGCTTTACAAATAAGATAGAGGAGAGTGAGGGCTTTCATTTAATCTGAGCAATTGTTGGTTTGGAGCACTTTCAAGTTTTGGGCATCATCTTCGTCTTCTCTTTTTGAGTTTTTCTTCGAGGTAGGGATTTCCTACTCCATTTATACGCTTTAATCCTAAGTGGTGGTATTTTGGTATGTGGGGGTAGTTTGGTAATTTTGGGAGAAACCTTAGGGTTTTGTCATAGATTAATTTATATAATTAATTTAAAGGAAGATTGTGGAATTTAGTTTAATTCATGGAATTGGAGAAATTTAGTGAATTGATGATATAGTTGGGTAGTTTAAATACTTACCTATGAGAATGTTGAATTTACATTCACTGTTATATTTATTTCTTGTTTAGAAATAACTGTTTTGGGCTATCGGTGGAGGATAGCCATTGATTGTTGTAGACCTTGCATGCGGCTTAGGTATAACTGAAATTGAGTCAATTGTTTGACTGTTGAGTTAATACAGAACATTCGTGTATTAATTATGTGTTGTATATGGCAAGTATTGATTGTGTTGCATATGCATTTGGTTTGGAGGAGATAGGGGATGAACTCCACGGTTTAGGGGAAGATAGGGGATGGACCTCTAAACCGGACTTGTTGGGAGGAGATAGGGGATGGACTCCAGTAGCATCACTTATGTGTGTGCTTAATTATAATAGAAATATTTCTATTTGTTGTTGATATGATACATCACCACCATGTGTATCAGTTGGGAAGTAAGGAAGTGAATTTGATTGAGATTGGTATAACACCAGCATGTGTGTTTATTATGTTATGAGAAAGGTTTAACCCGATTTGTTATCCTTGTTGAGTTGTTTGGCCAGGTTCTGAGCCATGACTGTATAAATGGAAAGTAAAAGGTGTCATAGACCATGTGTCATAGACAACGTAGACATTTGTGTCGATGAATTGTAAATTGATTATCTTGTGTTAACTATGTATCGGGTGCTACTGCTTTAGTTAATTCTTATGCTTGGTTTAGTATTTCTCTACTGGGCTGTGACTTACCCTATATGGGAACTTCATTTTCAGGTTCAGGTGGTTCACTACCTCCAAAGACTTAGCTTGTGAGGATTTGGACTTGAAGACTTGTTTTATTTGTTTTAGTTGTTTTATTTGAATTATGTAAACGTTCAAGCCTAGGGCTTTATTTGTTTTGAGTTAGAACTCATGAAATTGTGTCCAAGTGTTGGCTTGGCAAGATGTAAGCCCGTAGGGCATTTATTTTGATGTTTTATTTCGTAATACTCTGATGATTTAAATAATATAATGTTTTTCTTTTAATAATGCATGCCTTGTTTTATATTTATTGGGTTTTATTTTAAGGGTGTGACAACCGGTGCTAAAGGCCACGCGTCCGTCATCACCAAAGTTGCCTCGGCTCGGGAACTTGGGTACGATTGGGGAAGGTCACTTCGTGAGCACCCCCGCTCGCCCGGTCGAAGACCGGCCTCTACTAACCATGATATTTGTTTTTGAAAACATTGTGTGTTCTTATTCCGGTTATTAGCCTAGATTTACTATGTGATGCGCACAGCATACAAGTATAGACCGAGTCGCCTGAATTGGAACAAAACATTTCATGTTTATTTGTTTGAAAATGGTTTGATGGTGCTACCCGCAGGTAGGCTAAGACGTGGATTTGCCACCCTCAGGTGGGCTTAGAAAACAATGGTTTTGCCACTATCTAGTGGGCTTAAAATAAACATTTGATGAATTGTCCCAATTCAAGTAACACAACCTCCACCCACAGGCATTCAAGGCAGTCATATCACATAAGCACATAGCCTCATGGTAAGCATGCTATTCATGGCAGTCACTCACACGCATGCAAGGATGCTAAAGCATAAAAACTTACCGAGTACTCCAAGCCAAAACAGAAGCTAATTAGAAATCATGCATGATCCTAATTATACAGAAATGCCTAATGCAACGCATGCAATAATGCAACTATAGCAGGCTCGGCTATTCTAAACATGGCATATGGAATGCTACAGCTAACACGTATTCAATTCGGAATTGAAGTACAAATGCAGTTTGAATGATGCGCCGAGCCCAGTGTATGCAAAACAGATGAATGATGCAAACATGCTGTCATACTGTATGCTAATTGAAATATGCCCTATATCTAACCATCATAAGCGGGTAAATAAAAGGGAAGAAAGACGTGGGGTTGGAAGATATACATCACACTCACCCACACTTATTACAATTACGCCCTCGCGCAGAGGGTCCGAATAAAATAATAATACAGTCCCGAATAAAAGAATGAGACAGTCCGAATAATACAGATCCCTAATTAATTAACAAATTAACTAAGAAAGACTGTAAACTGGCATGCAAGCCAGGGGATGCCTTGATTCTGATGAATGCTGCAAGTTTGGGCTGCCTCGCGCGGAAATCCACTGGGATGCCCCAATTAGCCTATGTTTTGCAATGTTTCTCGAAATGCGTGCCAGACTCCGAAAAGTTGCTGATTCTCTATTTCGCTGCAACAGAGAGCAGAAAAGGGGCATAGCAATGTATTTCACAAATATATGCATGCCTCGATCCTCGTGCCACCAATCACGCATATCGATGCATGATGGCTGAGGAGCCGAATTGCACAACTCAATATAGGATGAATGCGTATGAATGCTACAACAAAACCTAGCTCCATCACGGACAATCCGGAGTGTCGGTGACTTGGGAATTGAGACCCGTTCCGTCGCTCGGAGTACGAAACGTGCCTCGTTTCCCGTGCCGGGCTAACTCCTATCCCGAACACAATGCAATATGCATGATATGCATGAAATGTAGCTAATATGCAACCCTAACATACACAATGTCATGGAATGGCATACACGCTATACGAGGTAATATACAACCGGGCATACACAATGCTATGGATGAAATGGCATACGCAATGCAATATGGGCTTACAACAACATGAGAGAGCCTCAGCCACACTCACACAGGAGGTCATGAGATAAAAGTGAAGTGCCTCGAAATGCGTGCACACGGGCACACAAACTGAGGCAATGGCATACGCAATGCAATGAGACTAAAATGGCATACAGAATGCAAAATGGCATACAGAATGCAAAATGGACTTACACTAATATGAATGAGCCTCAGCCACACTCACATAAGAGGCCGTCGGATAAAAATGAAGTGCCTCAAAATGCGTGCCCACGGGCACGCAAACTGAGGCAATGGCATATACGGGATGCAAAATGGACTTATACTAACATGAGTGAGCCTCAGCCACACTCACATAAGAGGCCGTCGGATAAAAATGAAGTGCCTCGAAATTCGTGCCCACGGGCACGCAAACCGAGGCAATGGCATACGGGATGCAAAATGGACTTATACTAACATGAGTGAGCCTCAGCCACACTCACATAAGAGGCCGTCGGATAAAAATGAAGTGTCTTGAAATGCGTGCCCACGGGCACGCAAACCGAGACAATGGCATTAAGGCATGAAATGACATAGAAAATGATATGCAAACACGCCAATGGAATTTCAGCACTGAAATATGGGGAAAACAGTCCCGAAAGATGGCGAAATGACACCAAATGCAAGGAATGGTCCCGAAATGCGAATTTAGGCACCCGAAATGGCCTATAGCTATGCAATGCATGCACAATATGGACATGGAATGAAAATACAGTAGCAAGGCAGCCCCAAAACAAGAATTTTTCAGTACTAATCAAGGCCAAACAGCAAGCATAGATAGGGAAACAATGGCATGCAAAAATAGGGGCCAAGAGAGGGGTATTGAAGTAGATAGTAAATGAAAAGCCCAAACAACAAAATACCCTTCTACAATACTGAAGAGGGACCAAAAATATGAACATTTACAGTAGATGAAAAGCCTCAAATCAGCATGCAAACATGCTAAAAATGCAATGCAAGGTTAAGGATAACAAGAGGCTATAACATGAGGTACCCCAAACATTCATCAAACAAGAAAGGACCCTTAAGGAGACATGCCAAGAAGGTCAAAATATGACCAGTTTCAGTTCTGATCATGTCCGAAAATAGAAGCTAGATAAGCCTAAAAAGCATGCAAAAATGGGGGCCAAAGAGGGGTATAATGGCAAGCACAACATGGAGGCCCCCAAAAATGGTGATCCCTTCTACAATGTTGTAGAGGGACTCAAAATAATCCTACTCACAGTTCATGACATGCTCCAAAACAATTTACATATAGGCCAAACAAATCATGCAAATTTACGGTAAATAGGAGGGATTATGAAGTAAGTGCAAGATAGGGGGCCCAAAAAGGGTTGAGCCCTTCTTCAATGTTGAAGAGGGGCTCAAAATAGGCCCACTTACAGTTTACATTATGCTCGAAAACAGATCACAAATAGGCTAGAAATCTTATGCAAAATAATGGCATACCAAGGGGTATTGAAGCAAGTACCAAATGGAGGCCTCAAACAGGGTTGAGCCCTTGATCAAACATGAAGAATGGCTCAAAAAAGGCCTAGTTTTAGTTAGGGTCGGATCCCAAAACAATAAGAAAATAGGCTAAGAAATTGGCGCAAAAAAAAGGCTACAAAAGGGGGAAAGTCCACTTACCCTTGTAGACAAGTCTTGGCTGCCTTTTGCTTGAAGAATGGATGCCTCTAAGCCTCTGAAAAGCTCCCCTTGTTGCTGGAAATGGAGTGGTGGTGGTGGTGCTTGATGATGATGAAGAAATGGAACCAAAACTTGAGAATTTGAGAGAGATTGAGAGAGATATGAGTGTATATGCATGAGGCAAGTTTTCTAACCCTTCAAGGAGAGCCAAAGCTGCTGTATGAATGCAAGGAAGGAGGAGCAAGTGGGTGAAAAAGTGTAGAGGCTTGGGATTAAGTTCCCTTGTCCCTCAAAAGTCCCCCGAAATCAGATCTTTTGGGGGAAAAAGTTATACAGCTGTAGGGCACACATCCCAAGGAGCATGGCCGGCCTGCTACCTTTCTTGCAGGTGGCCGGCCGGCTACCCCCTATGGCCGGCCGGCCAAGGGGCAAAATGGTCATGTTGAATTAATGGCCGGCCACCAGGTATTGGTGTCCTCCCATGTGTCCTCATCACAACCCTGTGGTTCAAATTTGGCAACTCTAAAACAGGAGAGAGAATAGGCCATTTTAAAGAGGGGTTCAAAAGGGTCAATAACAATTACTGGCCAGCCATGGACTTTTAGGGTCCTCCCATGTGTGTACAACACAAATATGTGGTTTGGCTTGAAGAAAATGCTCCTAGGGTGGTCAACACTGGCTCGGAAGTGAGAAAAACGGGCGTCGGAGGGCGCCGGAGGAGCATAACTGGTTGCTGAGATAATTGCTGGCCTCCCACCCTTCAGTGACCTTCCTTATGATAAAACAGAGGTACCTGCCAAAAACTGATGCAAAACGAATGCTCGGGGGCCAAAACACGCAGTTCGGGGTCCCGAAAAAGGCTGTTAAGCATCGAAAGTGGCATTCGGCCACGAAGTGGGTCTCTCGGACCCCAGTGTCCCTCAAAAGGGAGTAAATAAGATGTATGCCAAAAACCGGAGGAATCGGAGATGGTTAGGCGGTCCTGAACCGAGGCACACGACCTGACGGCTCCGAAAATCGGGAACCGGGCTCCGAAATGGGCAAAATGGCCTACGGCCACGAAATGTAGCCCACGGCCACTGAGAGATGGTCTACGAGACCTCTCCCTCCCCTCAGGAAAAGAAACAGAGAAAACCGAGTCTGGTTTGCAAACCGAGACAAGGTACAGAAGAGGGTTCGGAAGTCCGGAGGCAGGGCTCACGGTCGCGACTCTGAGACTTCTGAACGAGCATGATATGCAACATCACCGAGCGCTCAATCGGTGACGTCTGAGTCTTAAGGTCGGTCAAAAATGGGGTGTCTACACCATCAGTCGAGGGCTGTGATCTGGTTCGATGAATATCAGTCGAGGGCTACGGAAGAGACGGAGAGAAAGTGAGAGACAGAAAGTGAGAGACGGAGTATGGACGGTGTCAATATATACACCCAATACGACGTCGTTCAACTGCGGTCTAAGACAACGTTTTGAAAACGTTGTCTTTCAGCCATCTATAATGGCGTTTCCCAAAACGCCATAAAAGAAGGCCATTTTTCCTGTAATGAGACGAGGGTGAGTGAGGGTCGAAGTCGATCTCTGTTTCGAAGTCGCAGACGAGGGTGAGGGTCGAAGTCGATCTCTGTTTTGAAGTCGCAGAAGAGGGTGATGGTCGAAGTCGCCTCTTCTCTTTGCTTCGATGAGATTAGGGCATTCGTATACACATCTTTTCTTTTCTTTTTTTTTAATTTTTCTTAATATTGCTCCGGTACCCCCTCAATTTTTCAGAAAATTTGATTTCTGCCCCCGCCGTACCCAAAACGCACCAAAGGCGTACCCATGCCGTACCCATGCCGTACCTAACTGAGGCAGAAGTACCCGACTACTTTTTGCCGTACCCGGTACGTTTACCCGCACCCGGTAAGTACCCGGTGCGTGTACGGCACTATTTTTGGAGTACCCGTGCTTCATAGGCCAGCACCAAAAAATAAAAACCTACGAGCTACACATTCAAGTCAAAAGCATGAATTCTACTTGTCGGGCCACAAAAACACTAAATATACGCAGATCACTCAAAATATATAAAACAAAACACAGGCAGTTAGCTATTACTTAGCAGTAAAACAAAACATCTTTGACGTTTGCTTTGATCACAGGTAGTGGTCAGACCTCTATACTCCTCTCCCTTGTATTCCTTCCACCGCTAGTTGATTCATTTTCAGAAGTATCTCCCTCGATATAGTAGCGAGCACGAAAGGCAGCCAAATGGGCATAGTAAGCAAGAGGCACTGCATTTAATAATGGACTAAAGTTATGGATTATTTGTCGGAAAAACAATTTGTGCACAAATTACTGTCTATAATTAAAGAACAAAATGATAAGAGTCGACAGATGAAGGACAAACCTATGGAAACAGATCTAGTGCACCTTGCGTAGCTGAAGAAAGAAAATAATTGTTTGAGTAGAAATTTAAAAAACTTCACCAAAATAATGAGAAATATATATATATGTAGAGATTGAAAATCTTCAAGTCAAGAGAGGAGAAGAAATACGTGTAACACAAACTGTTTGTCAGTGTTTGCAAGGCATCAGCACTGAATTGGTTCTCATCGTACAGCATGTGATAGTGTGTAGGACGGCTTGTGCCCTATTCAGACAGATACAAAACACAATTAACATTTGTCACGGAAATCTGTCTTAAAATCTACAACACTGAATTTGTATAACTAAAATTTTAAATTTCTATCTTTCTTACAAAATTTCCATCTTATCAAATGCTTTCAAGAAAATAAAATGAAAATAACTTGAACATTGCTTACCTGAATTCCGGCATGACTATACAACAACCGTACAACAATAGGGTTCCAAAACAAGGCATCATACAAACTCATAACGAGGGGCAAAATCTGAAACCTGGCAGAATGTTGCCACTCCTATCTGTTGAACGAGGATTTTTCTATGATACATGAAGGTAGTTTTCATGTACCATACACGAATAATTTTGGACCTTTAGATCTAAAAGTAAAATAAATCTAACCATTGATTGGTAATCATTAAAACCAGGTTAAGAAATCTAGGTAGTTTCGTAAAAAATAATGTAGTTTTTAATGGTTTTGAAACCAAAAGGTGGTTTTCAACTTACCATAATAACTAAGTACACTTACTATTTGATATGATTATACTTACTATTTTTAATAACTATACTTACCATTCAATTATTAATAAAACACACTTAACCTGCTATGCAGGTAACAGGTAAACTTAAAAAATTAAGTTATAATAAATTTTGAAAATCTCTAAAATAAATATAAAATTTATAATATAGAATTTAAGAAAAAAATATACAAAATAAATGTGAATTCTATACATTTTATTATAATTTATTACATTTTATGAAATATGATTTTTTATTTATTTATTTATTTATCTACTTAATAGCAATAAATGAAACCTAGTTTCCTTTTCATTTATCACACTTGAAAATAATAAATGCAATTAATGAAGAAATATAATTAATAAAATATAGAAAAATTTATAATTTATTTGAGGATTTCATGAACAAAATTTTATGTTTATTTTTAAAATTTTTGAATATTTGATGATTTGAAGATAAGATTGTTGTTGATTTGGAACTCTTTAGGTAAGAATTTATGTCTCTATAGTCTCTATCTCTTTTTATACTTTAACTTTCCATGATATTTTGAATTTATAAATTTTAATGTTTTGTTGGAACAACATTTCACCTAGTTAAAAGAAAAATTATGAGATTTAAGTGGTAAGAAAAAAAAAATCAAGTTTGATGAAATAGTAAGTGCAGTCTTAAGTTTAATTTAAATGATTGATTAATCAAGTCTACTAAAATAGTAAGTAGAGTCCCATTGAGTAGTAAGTATTGTTTAAGTGATGAGTCAAGTTTGATAAAGTAGTAAGTAGAATCTAATTGAGTAGTAAGTGTTGTTTAAGTGATGAGTCAAGTTTGATAAAATGGTAAGTAGAGTCTCATTTAGTAAGTGTTATTTAAATGAGTGGTAAGTCAAGTCTGATAAAGTAATAAGTAGAGTCTTATTGAGTAGTAAATGTGGTTTAAATGAGTGGTAAATAAGTCTGATAAAATAGTAAGTATAGTTTAAACGAGTAGTTTCCAATTTATTACAACAACTAAACATAATATAGTTGTACTTATTATTCCACATAACTACACTTACCATTCAAACATTAACAAAATACACCTAACCTCTAAAATAAATTTAAAATTTATGAAATAGAATGTAAACAAAAAAAAAATTTACAAAATAAATATGAAATTTATAAATTTTATTATAATTTTTTACATTTTATGGAATATGATTTTTTTATTTATCTACTTAATGGCAATGAATGGCAAAAAATGAAACCTAGTATCTTTTCATCTACTACAATAAATGTAACTAATGAGAAATATGATTAACAAAATATAGAAAAATTTCAAATTCATTTGAGGATTCCATAAACAAAATTTGATGTTCATTTCTAGAACTTTCAAAGATTTTAAGATAGAATTATTGTTGATTTGGAACTCCTTAGGTAAGTCTCTCTCTTTTTACTTTCACTTTCATTATATTTTGAATTTATAAATTTTTATGTTTTGTTGGAACAACATTTCACCTAGTTAAAAGAAAAATTATGAGATTCAAGTGGTAAGAAAAAAAAAAATCAAGTTTGATGAAATAGTAAATGTAGTCTTAAGTTTAGTTTAAATGATTGATAAGTCAAGGATGTTCATTTCTAAAACTTTCGAAGATTTTAAGATAGAATTATTGTTGATTTGGAACTCCTTAGTTAAGTCTCTCTCTTTTTACTTTCACTTCCATTATATTTTGAATTTATAAATTTTTATGTTTTGTTGGAATAACATTTCACTTAGTTAAAAGAAAAATTATGAGATTCAAGTGGTAAGAAAAAAAAAAAAAATCAAGTTTGATGAAATAGTAAATGTAGTCTTAAGTTTAGCTTAAATGATTGATAAATTAAGTCTAATAAAGTAGTAAGTAGAGTCTCATTGAATAGTAAGTATTGTTTAAATGAGTGATAAGTCAAATTTGATAAAGTAGTAAGTATAGTCTCATTGAGTAGTAAGTGTAGCTTAAATGAGTGGTAAGTGATAATTAATTCAAATCCTGCCTATGTAGAATCCAAATCCAAATTACTAAAAAATGACAAAAATCATATGACTAAAATCCATTTGCTCTACATCCTCTCCAAAACAAATTCAGTTAAAATTCACATAATTCAAGTATGAACATGCAACAACATCAATGATACATGACAATTATCTATCGCAAGCCAATTCTATTACTCTTGACCCAATTTTATTGTTTGCATCTCGAACTAAGCCCAGTGCCAATCTTTGTCTTACATCCCACGAGTCAAATTGAAGCAAACAAGCTTCGGAATCAATAAATTGCACCAATTCAAAATACTTGATGGCATGCATTCCACAATCATAGCCATTACTTTGTTGTAGAAGCCATTCAAGTGTTCTAATTGGAAACTCGGTGATTTTATTTGTATATGCATTCTTGTACTGAATTCGCAATAAGTCATGTAATACTTCAACCTGTCATTTACATAACTAATTAGTAGGAAAACATGCAATACAAAGTGCAAATAACAACATTGTATAAGGATGTATACCACTTTTTTCACTTGAGTTGGCCGAGTTCTACTTTTTCTTGATATATATGGATCAAGGATATATACCACTTGTTGTCGCATGTATACCACACACATATACCAATGTTCACCCGCATCATTAATTGGAATGTACACCTATATTAAATCAATAATCAGCACTATCATATTCATTGACATATTAAACAAAAATAAAGTGAGATAATAACAAATCAATACCCTTTCACATGATTCAATTTTTCCCGTGTACCGTTTTGTTCCAAAATAGGACTTGAGCATGTTTGGCTTATGAACCTTGTGGTACAAAATATGTTGCTACAACTCATAAAAATTAGTATAAATATCAATAACACAAGGTTATTATAGATAAACATTATATGCTATATAGTCAAATGCTTTCAATTATAAAATGCATAAGTAAATTACCGAAAAATATGTAGGTACATACCACGTTGGATATTTCGCATCTGGGATACAATCCTTTTGCTTTAATGTAAATTGCAAAGCAACTAAAGTGATTATCTAAGAAACAAAAACTCATCAATAAATGCAATTATCTTGTACATTATAAATTCATTTGTGCAACGGTTTACTACTTACTTGTCCATCAAGCCAACAACCACGATCTAATGTCCATATGTTTTTGCACGTTCCATGTTGAATATCAAAGTTAATAAGAATTTCACTATCATATTAATTAAGTGATACATGTCAATGTAACAATATAAACACATGAAACATAAAAGAAAATATTTCTTGAAAGAAATAGAACCTTTCCAATTTACTACGATGAAATAAATAGTCTCTTATCAATTTATCCTTAACTGAAAGCGGTGGCAAATCAAATCCTTTCATGGGAGTCGGCAAACTCAACAACTCAAAAATCTGTTTTTAACCAATAATTAATAACATTTTCATAAAGTATGTAATTGATTATTCTCCTAAAAATGAGTTTCTATAAGAAAACATAAGTATACATTTTTCGAATGTTGTTCAAGAAACACAACAACTCGTTTATTTTTCATTGTAGCTTCCTGTATAACATAAATAAGCCGGTGACTAAGTTCATTTCTAGTGAATTATTCTTCAAAAAAAATTTATGTGTACAAATATTATTTATTACCTTTTCTCCATATTTGGGTAACATGTCATGTTGTTTGCTTGTTATATTATATTTCTACATAACACAAATAAATCAATAACTACTTTCAATTCTAACAACAAAACAAAACAAATAATAATAATAATGTATCTTACCTTGCCAAGTTCAACATCATAGGGTGAAAGTATATGTTTGCTTTTTTTTCGTTTGCTTTCCCTCCTAAGCTTCATATGATAAGGCAAAATTGTTGAAGACTCAACACCATCATCTACCGGAATTGACCTTTTTAAAATCACTTTTGGTAACTTTGGTGGTAGTAGCTCATGTTCACTAAAAAGGGGGGGAAATGGAGATACAGACGATGTGAACTGATCACATACTGGAGTCTTAGGCAATTCTTCATTTTCTTGTTTGAGCTGTTTAGCCATAGGAAACTTACGATCTTGGAAAGCATAAGGTGGGGGACTCCATTTGTTATCCAAGATATCTTCATTTTTCAATTGACGATCGATATCATAAGAGTGTTTCTCCTTCTCAATAGCCCATGACCCATTAGCTACCTTTGCAATTGCTATCAAAATCTCTTCTTTGGCAGATTCTATTGATTGACTGACACCAACGACTAAGTTATTCAAGTCTCCTCTCAAATCTTTCACTTCTTTTTCAACATTACTTAGCCATGCATCCATGTTTGGCTCTACACTCACATCATTATTTTCAACAATAAAACCAACCTATTAAGAAAATAATAACAAACATGTTAAATGAATTCTTTAATTACAACACGCATTCAAATTAAATTATATAACACATAAGATGTAACAACCCCAACCTCTAATTAATGTTAATTCATGATTAATTATGCCTAATTAGCAATTTGGGTGAATTCTGCATTAAACTGCATGTGTGTGATGCACTGTTTGTGTCTATATCTATTAGGCGTAGAAAGATCTGTTCACGTTTTAGTTTTGATTTGCGAATTGAAAGCCTTATCGGCGTCTGAATCAGAAATTGACTTGATTTATGTGTTAAATAGGATTTATAGAATTTTATGGTAGGTCTAATTGAAATTCGATTTGGAACGATTAAATTAGATTAAATTAATGCCCACTAATTAACCCTATTAAGCACATTTTTGTTTAAGCCTAATTAAGGCCTTAGTGGCCTCATTGACCACTTACTTTCCCACCTACTCTTCTCTTCCACTTAAACACATGTTGAGTTCATACATCTTTGAGTCCCCTAAGCTCCAAAAACGTGAGAGAGGGTGAGAGTAGAGGAATTGGTTCAAGATTTGGAGATTGAGCTCAAATTCAAGGAGTTGCTAAGAATTGGTATTAATTGAAGAAGATTTGTGGAGCTTCAACCTTAATTTTGTAGATTGAAGCCTCTAGGTAAGGGACTAGACTCTTAATCGAGTAATTAACTTAGATTCTACAAGATTATTGGTGAATTAAGTGAACTTAAGTAGGAATTGCATTAGAGTTGGGGAGAAATGGACCATACCATGCATACATGTACATTTTCTCACAAATTGAGCATGATTTCAAAGGTTCTTTCATGCATATGTTAACCTCACTTACATTTTGGTCATTCATCATGTTTTCCATTAAATTACCAAGTTTGATTATGTTTTGGAGGGTTTGAATTCAAGGAAGTTCTTGCATGTTGTATTATTGGCATTTTCATAAAGTTTGTGTTGGAATGTTGCTCAATTGGCATACTTCTGGGCTTTGATTTTGTAAAATGATCTTCAAAACATGTTGTTTTATGAGCCTTCATGTATTTCCTCAAGTTTTGAGCCCAGAAAATTGAGTTTGTTGCATTTGGGGTTGAATTTGAGCTTGGTGATCAAATATGGAAATTCTCCAGAAATTTGATCCACGCTCGAGCGTGAAACTTTACGCTTGAGCGTGCACCCTGAGTACATGTACTCCGCTCGAGCGACGATGTTTACGCTCGAGCGTGAAATGCATATACCCAGAAGTTCTTGTGTTTTATAGTCCGCTCGAGCGAGGGAATCCACGCTTGAGCGAGGGTTTGAGTCTCACGCTCGAGCGTAGGTCGAGCACCTGTTGAGTGTGAAAAACTTGCATCTAGTACTTTTGTCAAGGTTTGCAGTCCGCTCGAGCGGGGAAGTTGTAGACACCCCATTTTTGACCGCCCTCAAGACTTGGACGTCATCGTTTGAACTCGATGATCATCCATGTTCGTGTTCGTTTTGAGTTACCGGAGGTCTTGGCCGTGTGCCTTGCCTCAGGATCTCTTAACTTGCCTATTCTGTGCTTGGTTGTGGACCAAGAACTTGTTTGTTTTTGCTTTGTTGGTCATCCCCACACCTCACCGGCCTTGGCTTGAGGCCACCGGCCCTGTTTTGTTGCTACGACCATTGTGATGGCCGGTCGCATTGTTTTTGGTCGGCCGGCCGTTTGTTTGGTCAGTCGGCCATATTTTCTGGCCGGGACTTCTTTTTTTGCCTTTTTTAGGCATTGTGCATGCCAGCTATGCCAGCTGGAGTACACAGACCTGTCCTCCATACGTGTATGGAGGATTTGCACCCTTTGCACCCTTTTTGCTCTAGCTTCTTGAGGAAGCTTGAACCCTTTACTCTAGCTTCCTTAAGAAGCTTGAACCTTTATCTTAGCTTCCCCAAGAAGCTTGGACCTTTGTTCTAGTTTCTTGAAGAAGCTTGACCCCTTTGTCTTAGCTTCTCCAAGAAGCTTAGGCCCTTGTTTTGTTCTATAAAAGAGGGCCTCCCTTCTCCTTTAGAGGGGTTGAGAAAATCAGAGATATATATCACATACATCACTCCCTCTCTATAGCTTCCTCTCTCTCTCTACATTTGTGTGTGGAATAGTGTTCAAAAGTGTGTTGTTCTTATTTTGCACTAAAGCACCTAGTGTTGCACTATACCTTGGTTATGAGTGTGAGAGTTTGTTCTTGGAGTTTGAGTTGTTTTTGATCAAAAGGAGGGGTTGCTTCAGAAGGTTCTTCAAGGGTGAGCACTATTGCTTTATATTCCCCATTTTTACACTAGCTTTTAGCCTATCTTGCATGCTGTTTTGAGCTTAGTGTTAAACTGATAAAAATCTGTATTTTTATGCTTAAGATGTTTGTTTAAGGTCATTTTGGTGTTGGGGGTCGTCCTCCTACTCTTAGGCCTTGTTTGGCCTCTTTTTGTACCTTCTTTGTTGAGCTTTGGAACTTTCGTGTATTGGCCTTCTCACCACTGAAATCCAGAGGATTTTCAGTGGTGGTGAAGTGGTTTTGAGGTCTTGTATAGGGGAGGGACACCCCTCTCCCTTTGTGTCTCATATGCTTGTGCTTTTGGCTCATAAGGATAGCATGCATGCTTAGTCGATTTTGGCTCCATCTCAGTGGGTATTTAGTGATATTTGGTCATGTTACCTCTTTTAAGTTGGTTTGTTGACCCCTTGCATGCACCATACACTTGCCTTGCATTCCTCTATTTGCTTAGAAATGCCTCATGCATTTAGACCACCATGCTTGCATGTTTTGCCTTAGCTTTGTGAAGTTTTTAGTCATGTTTTAATTGTTTAAGTTCTGTTTGGTGTAAATTTGGTCATGCTTCCATTCTTTATATAGCCTCTTCGCATTCTAGCTTGTTGGCTTCAGGTGTATGTCATTAGCATGCTTCATTTGAGCTATTTCAGTGATTTGGCATCACTTGTCATCATATTTCAGTCCATGTTTCGTGGCCACACACTTGCATTTATCACCTATTCTATACTTTGGAGAGTTGTTGTCTCATGCTCCTTATTTGGACCATTGCATGCGTCTCAATTGGTCTTTGGAAGACCTTCTCATTGGGTTTTGGGGTTTTTTTGGTGTATATAACTCTAATTTTATTTGCCTAAGTCATGTCATGTTCGGTTGTAAGAGGTGTAGTGCATTTGCCCTTTGGGCCTTGTATGCGTCTTTTCGTGCCTTCTTACAGCATGTTTTGGCTTTGTTCCATATGAGTTTTAGCTTCATTTTGGTCTGCCTCGGGACTGTTTGAGTCGCTTTGACCATTTGGGGTTTGGTTGACATAGTTAGGGGTGTGCGCGGTGCGGGTCGGTACGGTTTGAGAGAAAAATAGAAACCGTATGGCGGGTGGCGGATTGATAAAAGTGTCACTAGAATTTGTTGTTTTCCTTATCAAAAATCGGCGGTTCGGTTGGCAAATAATGGCGGATTTGCCTTGGCGGTTTGGGCGGATTGGCGGTTTATAAAAATATAATTCAAATTACAAACATAAATCAAAGAGTAAAAAAAAAGACGAGAGATACCGTGATGTTAAGCATCTTGCGAAGCTTTCTTGTGATGCAGCAAGTGTAGCAACAACATGATAATATCAACGACTATGCCATCAGTTCATACAAGCATCTATGGAAGCTACAATGATCAAATACAATACATAAAATTAATATCATTCAGGGTTTACAATATGTTGAAAATGTTACTCTTGAAAGTATTTAGATTGAAAAGTGAGCTAATACAAGTTTGCAACATGGCCAGAAAAAAAAAAAAAAAGATTGAAAAGTGAATTGGAATCCAACTTTATTTTATTACTAACATCTTGAATCCCCTCGAGCAGTAATGTAATACTATATTCTAAGGTATAGAACAAAGAGCAAACTTAAGTAAAAAGAATTTTTTAGAATCTTATAAAAACATTGATTTAATAGCGGTGCGGGTCGTGCGGTTTGGAAGAAAAATAGAAACCGGCGGATTGATAAAATGTCACTAGAATTTGCCATTTTTCTTACCAAAAACCAGCGGTTCGATTGACAAATAATAACGAATTTGCCTTGGCGGTGCGGCTCGGTGCGGTTTTGGCGGTTTTGGCAGTTTCGGCGGTATTATGCACACCCCTAGACATAGTCATGGTTCAAGTCTCGTAGCTAGCTTTGAGCTTTAACTCCATTAACATGCCATGTTTGCATTGTGTAGTCGATTTGGCATCATTTCTTCATGTGATTTCAGAGTTTATTGTAATGCATATCCTCATATTTATCACATCTCGCTCATTTTGAAGGTTGTGCATTGTGGTCTAATTGATAGACCAACATGTGTGCATGTTTATCTCGCATTTTGGTGCCTTATTTTTGGTATTTGGTCACTGTTTTGGATTGGCTGAGGTCTTCCCATTTCGGTTTAAGCCCATCTTTGCATATAGTTGCATGTTTGACATGTTGCATTTGGTGTGTTGTTGCAGCTGCTTGCATTATATCATGTTGCTTTATTATGTGCATGTCATTTAGCTAGTTGCATCACATAACCTGTTGCATACTTGTGTTTGTGTTACATTAGCTTAGCTTGCATATTAGGTCGCATTGCATTGCATCTTGCTGCTGTAGCACATTGTACATTTGCATTAGGTGCATTGCATTTGGCATGCTTTGCTAAATTAACCTCATATTACATACATGAGCCATTTGCATATTTGAGCCATAGCATACATGCATTGCATTGTGTTTGGTTGGGGTGTCAAACCAAACATGAGGAATGAGGTGTGTTCGTACTTAAAGTGACGAAACACTCCTCAATCCTTGGTCGCCGACACTCTTGATCCCAACATGATAGAGTGTGAGCATTCATTTGTTTCGTTGCATTCATTTTACATTGATTTGCAAACTTGGCACCTTTGCCCATCATGCATCGAAATGCGTGATTGGTGGCCCGAGGACCGAAGGCCATACTCCCTTAAGTTCATTACATGATAGGGAGAGTGGCTATGCACACATTGTCTTGAAAATGCTTTGCCATGCACTGTCTGTGCTCTGCTGCAGCAAAACCAGTGCTCTGCAGGAAGAAATGGCCGGTCGGCCACTTTAGTGTCGGCCGGCTACCAAAGTCTAGCCGGTGGTCCCACTTTTGGTCGATAACTAATTCCAGGCCGTGGACTCGCATTATGGCCGGTGACATCCCACAGTGCTATGGGAGTGTTCCAGAAGCATCACAGGTATTTTCACAGTTCTCAGAGGTGCAGAACAGTGCAAACAGAGGCAACAGTGGCATGGCGACGGGTTTCCAAGCGAGGCGAATCGAGCATACATCATCCAAGCATTCCGAGGCGGGGCTGCAGCGGCCTCCCTTTATAACTAATCTGTCAATTAATTTAGGTTTTTTTAATATTAATTAGCTAGAGTATAATTATTTATTCGGTCTGTAATTATTTATTCGGATCCTCTGAGAGAGGGCAATGTTGTAAATAAGTGCGCGTGTGTTGAATGTCTTCAACCCCACGTCTTTCCCCCTTTATTTACCAGCTTATGATGGTTAGTTTTAGGGCATGTTTCAATTAGCATACTTATGCTCGCATGTTTGCATTCATTCATCTGTATTGCATGCACCGGGCTCGGCGCATCATACTAATTGCATTGTATTTCAATTCCGAGTTGAATACATGTTATCTGTAGCATCTCATATGCCATCTTAGAATAGCCGAGCCTATTGTAGTTGCATTTTTGCATGTGTTGCATTAGGCATTTCAGCATAGTTAGGATTCATGCATGTTTTCTAATTAGCTTCTTTCTTTGGCTTGAGTACTCAGTAAGTGTTTATGCTTTAGCATCCTTGCATGACGTGAGTGACCCATGATAGCATGCTTACCATGAGCTATGTGCTTATATGATATAACTGCCTGAATGCCTGTGGGTGAAGTTAGATTACTAGAATTGAAACAATTCATTGAAATGCGAGTTTTAAGCCCACTTGATTGTGGCAAAATCATGTTTTCTAAGCCCACTCGAGGGTGGCAAATCCACATCTAGCCTACTTGCGAGTAGCATCATCAAACCATTTTCAAATAAACAAACATGAAATGTTTTGTTCCAACTCAGGCGATCTAGTCTATACTTGTATGCTGTGTGCATCACATAATAATTCTAGGCTAATAAACCGGAATAAGAGCACATAATGTATTCAAAACTCGATATCATGGTTAGTAGAGGCCGATCTTCGGATCGGGCGAGCGAGGGTGCTCATGAGATGACCTTCCCCAATCGTACCCAAGTTCCCGAGCCGAGGCAACTTTGGTGATGACGGACACGTGGCCTTAGGCACAAGTCAGGGTTTTCTAAATTCCTCCAAAATAAAATATTTAGGTGGCGACTCTGTATCTGGCAAAGCAGTCCATGTTGGCACTTCTTTCTAAAAATCTGTTTTTCAAAACGATTTGCCGGATTTGGACTCTTTGGTGATTTATCGGTCTTGCATTGCACTTTGCGGGATTAGATTCAGAACTGTGACATTTGAGTCTGAACTGTAGTAAGCCCAATGAACAAAACGGGATTTCTCCGGACGTTCGGGACGTCTACAGAAATCCACACTCGAGCGTGGACCTTATTTTCAGTCAGTTTCAAGAAATGTTTTCCAATGCATTCTTGCATCCTCATTCCATCCTAGGCATTCCTAGGCCATGTTTAAGATTCCATAATGAGGATTAAGAGTTAGAAACACATGAAGAGCAAACGACATAAGTTATATACAATTAGAACGTATGTTTCAAGTGTGTATCTGTTATGTGTTATGTAAGTCACGTGCCGCGTACTACTGTGGACCAATCTGCTCCGTCTATCTGTCTTAGGGCCAACTATGAGTAATAACAAAAAAGATATGTTCAACTTTATTTATTTTCGGTGTGATGAATTAAGATCTGTTTACTAAAATGATATGTTCTGTACAATGAATGATTGTCTAATTTTTGATATATATATATTCGTGACATCTTAACATCATGTGATATCTATTGGCTGTTACCTGGTATCGGAGGTTCCATCATAGAACTTAATCTGTCTGCACTCTGTTACCCGTACCGAAGGCCCCATCATCGGGGCTCAGCGTATTTATTCTCTGTTACCCGGATCCGGAGGTTCCTTTATGGAACTGGTTATTCGTAACCCTCACGTGTCTGCCTCTGTTCTGTATCTGCTCTGTTAATGCTAATGGATGTATCACGTAAACTTAAGCATACCTCATGATTTCTGTATTCGATCTGGACAAATTATGATTTTGATATGAAACTGAATTATGACTTTTGAATCTGTACGGACTCATTCATTGAAAACCTTTACTCTGTTATTGTTCACTGAGCTTTCGCTCACAGTTTATGTTATGTATGTAGGTGAGCCGGCGCGTGATCAGGGCCAGAGTTGACGGCCTTCACTTCTGTTTTTGTCAGCCAACCGTTGTGCCTCCCGAGGAGGTTCCGATCGAAGTCTAGTTACATGGTTGTTTTTGTATTTATGATAGTCTCTGTCGGTTTTGTAAAGTCAAGTCCTGGGAATCACACTTTTGTAAATGTGTTGTATATGGTATCCTTTGATCGACACGTTTATGTATATATATAAGTTTTGAAATATTCTGTCCCATGTACGTTACCACAACTCATTGGACTTTATCTATTTTATATATTTGCTTTCGCAGCCCCTTATTATGTGCTTATCTGTTAAGAGGCCTTCGGTAATCCACGGATTACTGGCCGGTTACGATGCTAAACCTACAGGGGCAGGTTTGGGTCGTGACAGAGTGGTATCAGAGCACGTGTTCTACCGCACACACTGGTCCATATGAGCTTAGGATGTCCTAGTAAGAGTTAGGGGCATTCCATCTGCATGTGTGAGTGTGTGGTAATCCAAATGAATATGGAAACTTAATGTATGTAAATTTGAGCAAATGAATTGAAAGAAACGAATAAGATTATGCCTATGTTTATTATCATTTGATGTCTCTATAGCAACATGGAGAATGCAAGGGGAAGTGATGTAAGTGAATCTTTAGAGGCTCGCATGGGCCGAATAGAACAAATGCTTGCTGCATTGACTGAAACTTTGACACAACAGCAAAGGCAACAACCTTTACCCCCTCCACCTCCGCCAGCACAAGCCGGAGCAGATAATAATGACATCATCAACTTGACACAGAAATTCATGAAAATGAAACCGCCGACATTCTACGGTGGAATTGAACCGTTGAAAGTAGAGACGTGGTTACTTGAAATAGAGAAGCTATATGAAGTGTTTCCTTGTTCTGAACTCCAGAAAGTCCTCCTAGCCACCTATACTCTGAAGGATGAAGCCCGAAGGTGGTGGTTACTGATTCGAAGTGGGAATGGAAATATGACGTGGGCGCAGTTTAATGCCATCTTCTATGATAAATATTTTCCCCAATGTTTCAGGGATCGAAAAGTGTCTGAGTTTCAAGAACTTAAACAGGGAAGAATGTCTGTAGCAGAGTACGAAGCCAAATTCACCGAACTGGCACGGTTTGCTCCACATATGGTGGATACTGATTACAAGAAAGCACAAAAATTTGAAGGTGGACTAGATTTAGAGGTGTTTGATCGAGTAGGCATGTAGAAATTGCCTACTTATGTGGAAGTTTTAGACAGATCCTTAATGGCGGAAGCCACCATAGCGCTATGAAACAAAGTAAGGCCCCAGCAGCTACAACAACTGATTGGAGAGGAAAAAGTCTGGGTTTGGTTTTAAAAGAGGCCGGTCTTTTGTCAGTAAGAAGCAAAACATGGGGTCTACAAGCAACTTGAGTCAGAGTAGTGGGTCTATCCCGGTCTGTTCTGATTGTGGTAGAAGGCATAGGGATGTGTGCTACCGAGTGTCCGGTGCTTGTTTCCGATGTGGCCAGTCAGGTCATGTAGTGAAAGATTGCCCACTCAGGTCTGAGAATACTAGCCGTCCTACGGCAAGTTCAGCGGGATCCGCCTCTACGACCAAAACAAATGCAAAGGCCAATACTGGGAAAGAACCTCTGAGACAAGGTCGAGTGTTCGCCTTAGTGCCCGGTGACGTACCAAACACCTATACTGTGGTGTCAGGTACACTCTCTGTATGTTCTCAAAATGCATGTATACTGATAGATTCTGGTTCTACACATTCCTTTGTATCCATGCTTTCTCTCGAAAATTGACTAGACCATTAGAACTTATGACATATGTGTTATCTGTATCTACGCCGTCTAGGGGTTCTATGATGTGTGCTCATGTTTATCCAGTATGTGATATTATGATTGGCGATATGATGTTATATGTTGACTTATTGCCCTTGAACATTGATCATTTTGATTGCATTTTGGGAATGGACTGGTTGACTAAATACTGTGCTACCATTGACTGTGCAAGTAAATCTGTTGTGTTTAGACCACCAGATATGCCTGAATTTACCTTTACTGGGAATGGGGTAGTTCCTCCCCCATATCTGATTTCAGCTCTGAAAGCCAGAAAACTGCTTAGGAAGAGTGTAGGGGTTACTTGTGTTGTATACTACTGCATCATCTGACGGTACTAATGTAGAAACTATCCCCGTTGCTTGTGAATTTCCCGATGTGTTTCCGAATGACTTACCTGGAGACTTAGTTGATAGAGAAATTGAATTCACTGTTGAGGTGTTTCTGGGAACACAACTTATTTCCAAGACTCCATATAGAATGTCTACCTCAGAATTGAAATAATTAAAAACTCAACTTCAGGAGCTGTTGAATAAGAAATTTATCCGTCCGAGCACTTCACCTTGGGGTGCTCTAATCTTGTTTGTCAAAAAGAATGATGGATCTTTGAGGTTGTGTATAGACTATCGAGAACTGAACAAAGTAACCATCAAGAACAAATACCCTCTGCCCCGAATAGATGACTTGTTTGACCAACTTCAGGGAGCCCAAGTGTTTTCCAAAATTGACCTTAGATCTGGATATCAATAGTTAAAGGTTAGGGCTGAAGACATAGAGAAAACTGCATTCAAACTAGATATGGACATTATGAATTTTTAGTAATGCCGTTTGGGTGACCAATGCACCTGCTGCCTTCATGGACCTTATGAACAGAGTGTTTAAATCATTTCTAGATGAATTTATTGTTGTATTTATTGATGATATCCTGATTTACTCCAAAAGCAGGGAAGAACATGAGAATCATTTGAGAATTGCCCTACAGACTTTGAGAGAAAAGAAATTATACGCTAAATTGTCCAAATGTAAATTCTGGCTTGACAGTGTGGCATTTTTGGGCCATGTAATCAACAAGGATGGTGTTTCCGTTGACCCTCAGAAAATTGAAGCTATTGTGGACTAGCCTAAACCGACAAATGTGACAGAAGTTAGAAGTTTTCTGGGACTTGCAAGTTACTACCGAAGATTTGTGAAAGACTTTTCCAAGCTTGCCATCCTTTCAAGAGTTGAAAACCAGGTTAGTGACCGCACCAATTTTAACTTTGCCCAATGGTACTGATGGGTTTCAAGTTTACAGTGATGCTTCCTACAAAGGTTTGGGGTGTGTGCTAATGCAAAACGGAAAAGTGATTGCCTATGCTTCTCGACAACTCTGACTTCATGAAAAGAATTACCTGACGCACGATCTTGAATTAGCAGCTGTGGTGTTTGCTTTGAAAATCTGGCGTCACTATTTGTATGGGGTAACTTGTGAGGTGTATACCGATCATAAAAGCTTGAAATATTTCTTCACCCAAAAGAAATTGAACATGAGACAGAGGCGATGGTTAGAGTTAATCAAAGATTATGATTTAGAACCAAAATTTCTCTAAGTTGAATTTTTTCTGTGAAGATATTGAGGGACCCTAACTACTATGAAAATATTGTGTGCCATTTATCTTATAAAATTTTAATATTAGGGATCTTAAAAAAAATTCTCCTATTTTTTATTTCTTCTCTGGATTAGTTAAATAAGAGGAAGACCAATTTTTTTTTTTTTTTTTTTAACTTCACAAATTGTTTATTTTCTTTTTTGAGATTAGATTGATGGATGATAAGGGAGGATTTTAATGGTGATTTAGATGGCGGTGCAGAAGGCACAAGGTGTATGTTGTTTGTGATGGTTTTAATGGTGGTGAAATGGGGTGGTTTGGATCGTGGTGTGCTTATATGGGTGTAAATAAAATAACACTCAAATAGATTTTTATACAAAAGTATGTTGAGAGTATCACAAAAGTTTTTTTTATTCTATATGAAAATCTTATACAATAATTCTATTCTTATAACATTACACTTGTGAAAATAAAGTCATTGTAGAAGAGTTAGAGGAAAATGGGATATGGTGTATAAAATGTCTCGCTAAAGTGACCGCGAGCAACACGTTATCATTTTTCATGAAAAACACAGTCAAAGGTATTTTCTAATTGGATAAATTATACACAAATTGAAGAATTAAAGGACAAATTGTCACAATAAAAATTGAGTGCTGTTATTAGCACCTGCTAAAATTCTTTGGACCTCCTAATTTATAATTTTTTAAATTATAATTATACCTTAAAGTAAAAATTACATTAAAAGACATTATTAAATAGAACACTTACCTATCAAACAAGAACTAATACTCTATAATATTGGACACCCACCCCCACCCCCACCTTCACCCCCACCCCCAACTATACGTATTTCATGTTTGTAAACCCTAAACCTATTACTCTTCATAATCAACCAACATAAACTCTAACTCTATAAATCCTGAATGTGTCATCTTCATCACTATCATCAACCCTATTGAACCAAAAAGTTTTGCTTCAAGTATAACGTATACTTTATCACTTATTTCATCGTGTAGAGCAATGGAGGACGAGGACAACATTTCTAATGAGATTGAGTTTATCTGTCTTGCATTAACATTCTCGGTCGTTTTCAGTCGTTCTTCTTTTGTTCAAGTTGTTCGGTACTAGTTTGCCAACTGTTAGGATTATGTTTGGTAATACAGTACTGAACATAATCCTTTAGTTCAATACATGAGTTCTGAACATTAATGCAGATAGTCAGTACTGCTAAACCGAATATAATCTTTATTTTCGACACTGTTGAACTGAACAAAACCATTAGTTTCGGGACTGTTCGACCGAACATAATTTTTTCAATTTTGAAATTACATTCACATGTGTTTTCAAGGTGATGCTTCGATTAGAGTCAGTAATGTTGATTCAGAACTTGTAACGGATTATAGTAATGAATTTGTCACTCATGAGATGAGTCTTTGATTGTTTTACAAATAATGTACCTTTTTTGTCCTTTTTTATGTGCAATAATTGGTTAGTTTAATTTATTTATTTAAGATATTCAAGAGTCAAGATGAGTTAATTCGATGGGCACGTCAAGTTGGAAGAAGAAATGGATTCGTTATTGTCATGTAGAAATCAGATGGGGCTAGTATTCGTGGTAGGAAGCCAAGACTTAGACTAGCTTGTGAGATGAGTGGATCTTATAAGCACACTCGAAAAAACAGCAAGCCTAAGACAAAAAAAGCAAGATCGGCTGGTACTAAAAAATATGAATGTCTTTTTTTATTGAAGGGTAAAAAATTAGTCACAAATGATGACTGAATCTTGATGGTTGTTTGTGGTGTGCATAATCATCCTGCTGCAGAATATCTTGAGGGTCATTTTTATGTTGGAAGCTTGTCACATGAGGAAACCTCTTTGTTGGTAGATATGTCGAAGAGTATGGTACAATCGAGTAAGATATTGGTTACGTTGAAACAACATGGTGATAGAAATGCTTCCACAATGAAGACAGTTTACAATGCACGTCATAGGTATAAAGTTGCTGGGAAAGTTGAGAGATCTCAAATGCAACAACTATTAGGTCAGTTAGCAGTGAAGAAGTACATTGAGTGGCATAGGAGCTGTGCAGTTACTGAGACAGTGACTGATTTGTTCTTTGCACATCCTACTAGTTTGAATTTGTTACGTGCATTTCCAAAAGTATTGTTGATAGATTGTACTTATAAGACCAATAGATATCGGTTGCACCTTATGGAAATTGTAGGTGTGACATCGACAGACATGACTTTTTAAGTTGCATTTGCATACCTCCAGTATGAGAAGAAGGATAGCTACGCATGGGCACTTGGTATTTTGCATAGTATCATGGATGAAGATACTCTTCCTTCTGTTATTGTCACAGATAGAGAATTGGCCCTTATGAATGCCATACGTACGGTGTTTCCTGGAACTACAAATTTGTTGCGTAGATGGCATATTGGTAAAAATGTACTTGCTAATTGCAAAAAGATATTTGAGACAAGAGATAAATGGGAAATGTTTATAATGAGTTGGAATATGTTGGTTATGTTATTGTCTGAAGAAGTATACATGCAACTACTATCTTTGTTACATAGTGATTTCAGTACTTATCAAGATGCACTTCATTATGTTACCTCATCTTGGTTGGATGCAAAAAAGGTACGTGGTTTACTAGTACGGTATGTAATTATGTCATATTGTCTACTTTATTGTCTAACATTGGCATTGGGCTGTGATAGGTTCACCGGCTTCGATCACTGAATCCAAATTGCTTTTTAGAGGCATTCCCTTCAGAATTGAGATAATATATTAAATACGTTAAGGATGTTGCAGCAAATGGCAATTGTGGGTTTTGAGCTATTGCTGGTTTGATAGGTTTTGGAGAATGATGGTTACAAGTGAGAAAAGATTTACTTAAAGAGTTGCATGTGCATAGTGACCATTACAGGAAATTATTTGGATCACAAGAGAGAATCGATGACTTTACCAATATGTTGGCATATTTTAAACCAACCCTAGGTTGGATCGGTAGATGACGATGCCTGACATGGGTTATCTTATATCGTCTTTCTTCCAAGTTGAATGACCATTCACCAACTTTAAAACCATGATTTAAGCATTTAAGTATTCCGCTGCAACATAAAATTTAAAATTAAAAAAAAATAAAAAAAAGAATTAGTAAAGTCAAAACAAAATTTAAAACATTAAATTAATGTAAGACAATGACTTACATCATTATGCCAAATTTTTAATGCGACATGACAATGAAAACTCTTTAAAATTGAAGGATCATCTGGCCCTCCAGGAAAAGGTCCAGTAAGATCTTCATTGACTTTTTCAATTGTATCTGTTGGTTGGTCTTCATAGTCATCCATGTCTGTTGGTTCATCACCCAGATCATCACTTATGTCTGTTGGTTCATCACCCGACCCCATATCTATTGGTTCATCACCCAATTCATCACCTGTAACGCCCGCATCCTTTAATTCTTTGGAGAGTGTGTTTAATATCCTTACTTTTATCTTGGGAGTCTTTGGAGTTGTTGTCTATTGGTTTTGAAGGAGTACAATCCGATTTAAACTCGTTGGGTTTGTTCATTCGCGTTTGTTCTTGTCAAAAGTTCCTTGGAAACTTAGAAATTTTGCTTTAAGGTCGACACTAACCTTCCTAAGGGTCGACCCTTGCATGTTGTCATGTTTCTGGAAGTGTTGCTGGAAAATAAGGTAGATACCAGCCTTCCTAAGGGTCGACCCTTACCTGTTGGTGAAGTTTCTGGAGGTGTTGCTGGAAAATAGGGTAGACACCAATCTGGGAAGGGTCGACCCTCTTATGTTGCAGAATTTTTGTGTTAGTCGCTGGAAAATAGGGTTGACTCCCTCCTGTCTAAGGGTCGACCGCCTTGCTTGTACCAGATTACCTTTTCTACATAAAGGGTCGACCCCCCTGCCCAAAGGGTTGACCCCTGCGTGTTTTTTTCAGATTTTTGGGCTGGTTTAGGCCCTACTTTTTGGAAGTTTTGACTTGTTCCTATTATTTGACTTTGGGGCTATTATTCTATTATTACCTTGCTACTATAAATAGGCTCCAAACATATTTTATTTCACTTTTTCTTCTCTTCCCTCTCTCTCAAATCGTGAGTTCTCCTCTCTCTCTCTAAACCCAAGCTTTTAGCACTAAGACCTTTAGATCTACTTACCTAGAGTGATCTTTTCACCATGGTCCTTTGGGGAAAAGTGTAGATCTCGTCAAGGGCTTCTTTTTGGTCCGAATGGTTCGTGGTTTCGTCGCCATTGATATTTGGGTCGTCATCTCTTGGCTTCAAGAGGTAGGGATTTCTAGTTCTCTTTCAATACCCTCGTTTATGGATAGATTTGTGGTATTTTCTTTATATAAATACAAAAGTTCACATTTTTATGCATATTGTAATGAATCATGAGATTGGGGGTTAGGGTTTGAAGAGAGTTGGGTTTATTTGTTGGGTTATTATCTTGGGTCATGAGTTTGGGTGTAAAAATAATAGAAGGGTTGGAATAAAATGTGTTCTGTGAAAAGCTTTAATTTCTCTTTAAAAAAAAACCCTAGTTTGGCTCATAAAGATGGTTAATGGTTTTGCTTCAATTGATAGTAGAATCATGAAATCGAAGTGTTAAATTACACATGTACAAGTTTAATTGAAATTTTAAAGAGTTTGCAAATTTATGTAAAAGTTGTGAGTGAACCCTTAATGTTGATGTTTTAGATTATGTTATAATGTGAACCAAACTTGGGGGAAAAGAAATTACTAACAGTATTGATGATATGAACTGTGTTGAAATGGTTGTGTTGAATCTTGTTGTGTGTTATGTGAATGGTATTGGGTTATGCTGTGTTGAGTTGGTTGAGTTGGTTGAGTTGTGTTGTGTGGAATTGAGTTGTACTGGGTTGAGTTGAGTTGTGTTGTGGTTAGTACCTGCGCGGGGAGACAAAAAAATGGTTTTTCGGTGCCCACAACCGTCCGTATAATAGCCGGTAAATGTGGGGGTGGTTTGAATTCAAGGTGCACAATTGCCCTGTCTAGGCTTATCGCTGGACGAATGTGGGAAAGTGTTTTTGGATGTCCACACAGTCCTTCCGTATTGTAGCCGGCGAAAGTGGAAAAATGAATTTTGGGTGTCCACACAGTCCTGCCGTATTGTAGCCGGCAAAAATGGAAAAACAGATGGTTTTTGAAAATGTTTTGGGTGCCCGTGTCCTACCGTATAATAATCGGCAAATGTGGGGGATGGTTTTTAAAAAAAAGAAAAAAAAGTTGAAAATGGTTTTCAGAAAAAGATATGGTTTTTGAGAAAATGATTTTTGGGAGTTCACTTCCCGCCGTATAATAGCCGGCAAAAGGTGGAATATGCTATGAATTGGGAGCCCGCTATCCCACCGTATCAAGCCGGCAACAGGTGGAATGTGTTGTGAAGTGTGTTGAGGTCAGTGATGATATATGTGACTTGTGATGAACTTGTGAAATTACCATTTGATGTGTAAATTGGTATGGAATGGAAATGCATATAGAAATTGTGTGAGTGATTTTCCGACCACACTGCCAACTCAGTAATCAGCTGGAGAGAACTGGCAAAATAGATGACACCTGGCTAACCTGCAACAGAAAGAGAAGATTCCGGCGGTGGTTCATCCACCCGGGGGCACTCCGACGATCAAGTCAGTATATCTCTTAAAGATAATCAACAGTGCTAATCTCACAGTTCAGAATACAAATTGCGTACCTTAGACCTATCGGGGGTGCCTTTCTTTTATAGTTAACTCAATCCTTGTCTCAACAGAAGCCTGGCTTTAATAGACTTTAGCTCAATGCTTATCCAGGACTCTTTAATAGATAGAGACAAACTCTCTAAGAGCTTTATCTTTATCCAGGCTGAGTCCCCTCATCATCTAGGACTCTTGTGCCTTATCCGCTTATCTCAGATTCCGATATCTTCGGAGATGACCTCGGCCTTATCGAGATAACCTCGGCGTCATGACCAAGACACGTGGCACCCTTGTTAAGACGTCGGCATCACCTTGGCCACATGTTGGTACTTAGAAATATATTCCCACAACTGCCCCCTAGGTTCTATTACCTCGGCATTCTGAGGTGATGGAACCTATATTGGAACTTCCTGCCAATACATCGGTTTAAAATCTTTAAGAGAAGATCATCATAAGCCGACATGTCTCTTTAAAGATTAAAGATCCCAAGATCTCCTTCACGCGTATGAGCTATCATGCAAAATAACTCAACCGTTTCAGCCACGCGTCTTCCCTTTACTGGATCGTGTTTGTGACGCGCTTGTAAATCGTCTCGCGCCTGTATATGCCGTCTGACGTATTCGTTGTTCCAGGCGCATTAATTGCCCTTTTGCCGCCGTTTCAAGTTTTTGACAAAACTCGTTTCTTTCCTTTCATCTTTTCACTTTTCACTTTCACGTCTGAAACTCTCTTCTCTTTCTAATTTTTCCCTTCAAGTTCCTCTATTGTTCAAGCTTCCAAGCTCCGCTATTGCTGTTGTTCACCTCCTTTGGCGAGACTCTTGCTACCCTTTTCCGTTGCCGTCATTCGCCTGACTTCGGCGAACTCAACACCGGCTTCCTTTATTCTGGTAAGTCACCGTTCCTCCTGGTCTCAGTTCCTTGTTTCCTTACTGCACTTTACTGTTTTACCTGCTGTCTTTGCAATCTTGTCCATATTTTTGATATTTCATCTTGCATCTTGTATTCCATCATATATTTGAACATGTTTGCTTCATGATTCTGTTTTTACCCAAATCATCTTCTTGAATATACACTGTTCACACACCTGTTGATTTCTGCCACTGTTCTTGTCCTGATACACATGTGCAAACTTTTTGTCTTGATTTCTTGATGGCTTCGTCTCCGTTCTTGATTCTGAAACGCATCCCTGTTTTCTGTTTTCTGTGTCTTTTCCAGATTCTTGCCTTCAATCTTTGTTCCCATAGACTTAAGTTTTGGGATTTGTTTGTAGAACCCACAATTTTTAAGAAAAACTTAAACGAATTCCTTCTAGATCCATACAAACCCTTACCATAATACATTTTTAGGTTTTCAGCCAAGGTCCTTTAAACCCTCCAAAAATACTTCTTCCTGAAATCCGATACCTCCATTTGAGCCGACGTTATGGGTATGTGGAAGCATAGGGTAGACACCCTATCCAAATTAGAGTACTTTAGGCGAGAGTTTGACATCCCGGCCGACGTCCATCTGAGGTTGGCTGGGGAGGATGACTCCATCATGCCAACGACTGACTCCATGCCCTTCCCTGTGGTAGCCTTCATTGAGTGCGGACTTCGGCTCCCACTCAAACCCTTTTTCACGAGATACTTCACTACTATAAGTTGAACCCGATGCAACTCGCCATCAATTCTTATCGAGTTATTCATGGTATTATAGCCCTAGCCAAACAAGAAAATGCTAGGATTACCTTAGCCGACATCCAATATTGCTATACCATGTGTGGCCTCAAAAAGGATACGGGCTACGTTTACTACCTTAAGCCGAGGTCCACAGAGTATAAAATCGTAGCCGACCTCCCAGACTCCAACAAGGGGGCTAGAGACGATTACTTCATTACCTCGGGGAACTGGGAGTTTGCTCCAGACGAGGACTTCCATCTCTACCCTTTTCCTCGTTCAGTTTTTGTAGAGGGCAATGGTAAGAGCCCTGTGTTCATACTAATTTGTTTCTAAAGTCTTCAATACTTTGTTCGTTTCTAATGTCTATTTTTTCTTGCAGCTCTTTGTAGACGACCCCGAACGTCCCGGGAGGATGAACCCCCATTCTGTTCATATTGGGCTTACTACAGTTCGGACTCGACTTGTTGTCACGGTTCTTAATCTGAACCAAAGAGTCCAAATCCGGCAAATCGTTTTGAGAAAAACAGATTTTGAAAGAAGTGCCAAACATGGACTGCTTTACCAGATACAGAGTCGCCACCTAAATATTTTATTAATGGGAGAATTTAGGAAACCCTGACTCGGTGCCAAAGGCCACGTGTCCGTCATCACCAAAGTTACCTCGGCTCGGGAACTTGGGTACGATTGGGGAAGGTCAGCTATGAGCACCCCCTCTCGCCCGGTCCGAAGACCGGCCTTTACTAACCGTGATATTTCATTTTGAAAACATTACATGCTCTTATTCTGGTTATTAGCCTAGAATTACTACGTTATGCGCACAGCAAACAAATATAGACTAGATCGCCTATCTTGGAAACAAGCATTGCACATCCGTTTGTTTTGGAAAACGCTTTGGGATTTGCTACTCGCAAGTAGGCTAAAATACGGATTTCAATGAGTTGTTCCAACTCAAACAATCCAACCTTCACCCATAGGCATTCAAACAGTTTATCACATAAGCATCTAGCCACATGGTAAGCATGTTGTCATGGTAGCATTCACACACATGTGATATGCTAAAGCATGAAAATACTTACATCGTACTCCGTGCCAAAACAATAAACTAGTTAGCAAACATGCATGGTCCTAGTTCATGTCAAATTGACTAATGCAATACATACAGGATGCAATTAGGGTAGGCTCGGCTAACCTAAACATGACATGTGAAATGCAATCAATTGATGCACGTATTCAATTTGGAATTGAAGTACAAATGCAGTTAGCATGATGTACCGAGCCCGGTGCATGCAAGACAAATGTATGGATGCACGCATGCATAGCATAAGGTATGCTAATTTAAACATGCCCTAATCTACCATCATAAGCGGGTAAATAAAGGGAAGAAAGAAGTGGGGATTGGAAGACATGCACACACGCCACCCACACTTATTACAGATTCGCCCTCGCCCGGAGGACCAAATAAATATTACAGATAATTAACCTACAAGCTAATTAAATATTACAGGCCATCTAATTAGCTAAGCAAATTAACTAATCTAGGGAAAACAGTAAACCGCCTCGGGAGGAGAGCCTGATGCAATGCATGCTCGGTCTTGCTCGAAAATGCACTGCCATGCGCAAGCTACCTCTGTTTTCCCTCTTGTACTCCCTCGAAGGCTTCCAAAGCCTCAGGGTTGCCTCTCTGAGCACTGTACAGTACCACCGGCTGGATAGAATGGCCACCGGCCGTGGGAGATGTTCGTCGGCTGAGAATGAATCCATCGGCCACCAATTGTTTGCCGGTCGGCACTCTGTGCAGTCGATCGGCAAAAAGTTCCTGCAGAACCTGTTTGACAGCAGCAGAGGACAGAGCTTTGCATGGCAATGCAATTCAAGCCATATATGCACCAATCATGTCCCTTATCATGTTAGTGACTCAAAGGGACATGCTCCTTGGTTCTCGGACCATCAATTGCGCATTTCCATGCGTGATGGCCCAAGGACCAAGTGTGCACATTTTGATGTCAAATGCAATGCAAACCAACAAACCAAAGGGGCCCAATTCCTATCACTAGATCAAGGAACAAGGCATGCATGCAAGATGCAATGCAACCTAGGCATATGAACTAGCATGCAACATGGACAATGCAATGTATACATGTAAGCAAACATGCAAGGTAAGCATGCAAGCAAGCGTAGGATGGACTTAAACATGATTTAGGCAGCTCTAATTAGGCCCAAAACAGTGGCCAAAATGCTATGAAATGAGGACTAAACACACATACACACATGCACATGTTAAAGGGCTAATACTCAAGCACAAAAGGGCACTCTCAAGCACACTTGAAAGAGGCATAACATGGACTAATGGCATGCAAGGTAAGCATTGAAAATCATGTTACAAAAGGTACTAAGCCAATTAAACAAGACAAACAAGGCATGCAAACAAGGCCAAAAACCCAAGACAAGCCATGAGGCTTAAACCAAGACTAAGTCCACCAAGCCTCACAAGGCTAAGATGACTTAAAACAAGTCTAAGGCAGGCCTAGACAACACCCAAGGTACACCTAGATGGCATCTAAGTGGCTCAAATTCAAAGGGTATGCACAATGGCCAAAACATGGAGCATGCAAGACAAGCTTTCAAAGCTTCAAAGAGGCATCCAAGGCAAGCATACAAGCATGTTAAAGGGACTGAAATAACATGGCAAATGGTCCCAACCCACTAAATTAAGGCAAGGATGCATGCTATACATTCACACACTTAAGGCCAACAAACCAAAAATGCAAAGGGGCTATACTAAGCATGCCAAAGTCGACCCAAACAACTAAGGACAGACCTCAAACATAGCAAAATAAGCACAAAAGCTTCACAAAGCCAAGCCTAAAACATGCTAGAACAATGGTTTACAACCTAAGGCATGTTAAGGTAACAAAATGGTATTACAAGGCATGTATGCTAAGCAAGCATGGTGTACCAAAACCAACATACAACAATGCTATTTCATGGCAAAATAAGCATAAATAACAGCCAAGGCATGGTCAACATGAGGCTTAGCTAGGTGCTCATTAAAGAGGCAAAAATGGCCCTTTTCAAGGACAATAAGGAGAGGGGGTGGCCCTCTCCTTCTTGGGACTTCAAGGCACCATCCTTACCACTGAAATCCCTCAAGATTTCAGTGGTGAGGAGGCCCAAACACCAAAGTCCCGGAGCTCACTCAAAATAGCACAAAATGGAGCCCCTCAAGGCTTAAGAGGGGTCGAACACCTCCAAACCACAAAACACTCTAAACAAACTATTTAGAGGGCCCAAAAAAAGAACTTTTTTATGTTATACACTAAGCTCAAAAACAGTTCTAAGATAGGCAAAAATACAATGCAAGAATGGGGTAAAAAGGGGTAAGATTGTTACCTTGAAGAACCTCTTCAACAATGGTGGACCAGCTGCTCCTCCAAGCTCAAAACCACCCAAGAACCTCAAGAACAACCTCTTATAACCTCAGTAGCCAAGGGAAGGTGTAACACTATGTGTTTGTGTGCAATAGTAAGACACAAATACACTTATACACACACAAAGGTAAAAAGAGAGAGAGAAATAGAGATAGGTGAGACACAAACCCTAACCCTAATCCAGAGCTCTCCTCTGTATATTTTCTAACCTTTTTGTCCAACCACCAAAGCCAAGAGAGGAGGGCTCCTCTTATAGAGAAGCCAATCTTGTAAAGCTTACTCAAGAAGCTAACAAGGAAGCCATCCCTCCATACACGTGTATGGAGGGGAACAAAATGCAAGCCAGCTGTATTAAAATATCTGCAAAAGCAGATGAATAGTAGTCGGCCAGCCAAAATTGCCATTTTGACAAAATGGACTGCCGACCGGCAGCAAAGAATGCCGACCGGCAATATACATTGCCGATGGCAACAAAACACCAGCCGGTGGCCTCTAGCCATGGCCGGTGATGTGTGGGGATGCCTCACAAGGCATTCCCTGCCCCTTCAAGGCAAAACACAAGTGTTCGGTGCAAAACCAGACACTAAACAGTCGAGTTCGGAGATCCTGGGGCAAGGCGCGTAGCCGAGACCTCCGGGAACTCCAAACGAACACAAACATGGATGATCACCGGGTGTTCAAACGGTGACGTCCAAGTCTTGAGGACGGTCAAAAATGGGGTGTCTACACTCTTCCTCAGCCACCAAAGGGCTTTCGTTAGTCTTTCTTTCCCAGCAAAGACTTGAGGAAACTCTTGGATTTGCCAGTCCACAAGCGGAAGGCCCCTCTGCTTCTCAACTTCATCCCCACTTATAAGTCGGCTCTTCCTGACGTCCCAAAAAAGAAGAAGAAAAGCCTTTCTCCATCTTCTGCCACAACTCCACAAGTCGTGTCCACATCTCGGACAGACCAAGGATCAACCTCTGATCCAGCCGACCAGCCGTCAACCTCGGCTCCGTATCTGATCCTGATATTGCAGCGCCAGTGCCGGCGACGAACGGTTTTCCCTGCCGAGATAGGCCGCCAAAAGGCAGTTGCCAAGGATCTTTTGGCTAACATTTCTACCGACGTTGACACTCAGGCTGCACAAACACAGCCTCAGCCAAAGCAGAAACAAAAAAGAATCAAGAGGGCTCAGCCCAAAGCAAAGGTGACTCAGGTTAACACTGAGGATGCTTTGCCAATTTCGAAATTGGCTTCAAGTCAGAAAACCACATCTGCTGCCGAGAAGAGGCCCGCCGAGGCCCAGCCATCCGAGTCCATCCGATCAAAGAGGCCGAGGTCATCTGCTGCAACCACCTCGGGATGTTCAAAGCACGATGCCCCCTGGGCCCCCCAAATCACGCTGGAAGACAAGCCAGTTATGGCCAGCGATAGTGCCGATGATATTAATGTCGGCGTTGCCCTCAGTACCGCTCTGCTTCTCCCCGGCGATCTCGACCGAAACGCCGAGTTAAGCGAGTATGAGAACTATGCTCTGATGCTTCAACGTTCTGTTCAAGTAAGTGCCTTTATTTGGTCGTTTTTCTTTCTTTCTTTCTTTTTATACTTTAGAAGATTTTGTAATAACTTTTGCTCTGATTTATTTTTTCTCAGGCCATCCAGCATGCTCATTCTTTCTCAGTACAATCTTTCGAGAACCGGGAGAAGCTGGCCGAGAAGAAGAGGGAGATCTTCAGTCTTCAGAAAACTAATAAAAATTTGCAGTCAAAGATGAAGACCCTGGAGGATCAGGCCGAGGTCGCTATCAAAGCCAAGGACGATGCCGAAGAAAAGGTTGGTGCTGCTGAGGCGATAAACAAAGTCCTTTAAGCCCAGCTGAAAGAGGCCGAGGACAAGATGGCCGAGGCCCAAAAGGAGCTTCAAGACGCCCTGGCTACCAAAGAGGCCGAAGTCAAGGACGCCGATGAGAAGGCATATGCTGAGGGGGTGGCCGACGTTACGACAGACTACGAAAAGCAGGTGAAGCAGGCATGCAACAGGGGCTTCACCCTTGGCTGGATGACCTTGCTGAAAAGGCTTGATGTCCCCAAGGACTCCCCCCTCAGGAATGCCGATGTCCTTCCTTTGCTATTCCTTCCAACTCCAAGCCAATCCGCCGACGACGACTCTGAGTCCGAGGATGAGGTTTTGGTGAGGAAGTTAAAGGACGTTGCTGGGGCCAAGTCTCCTCCTCAAAATAAGCAAGTCCTAGACTTGACTCAAGATGAGGAGGTTGAGGAGGTTCCCAAGGAAGCTACCCCTGAGCAGGCATCATTGGACGTGCCTCTCGCCGACAAGAGCCTTGATCAAACTCTTCAAGAGATTGATGCTGAGCTTGCGGCCAAGAAGGTAGTCGAGATGTCTTCCCAGTAGTCTTCTGAGATCCAGACCCAGCCTGCTAATGATGCTGAGGAATCTTAGTTTTGATGTCTTTTTCCTTTGTCTTTTGTACTTTGTTTTTCTCCTTGAAGTAATGTAAACTCTTTACATCGCCGATGTGCCTTTAATTCAACTCTTTTGTTTTGAATGCTTGCATGTTTGCCTTGTATGCTTCTATACTTAGAATATTTTGTATATCTTTAATATATACTTCAACCCTTGTGCAACCTTCTCGGGGTGACACACCTCGGTCATACAAACTCGGTTTAACTTTAACTTGTAAACTTTTCTCAAGTTTCAACAAGTGTTAAACATTATATCGATTTAACTTCAACTTGTAAACTTTTCTCAAGTTTCAACAAGTGTTAAACATCATATCGGTTTAACTTCAACTTGTAAACTTTTCTTAAGTTTCAACAAGTGTTAAACATCATATTGGTTTAACTTCAACTTGTAAACTTTTCGCAAGTTTCAACAAGTGTTAAACCTATTTTTCTTCTCTCTGCCCCCTGATGTGAACCTGAGTTCCACTTGGGTTCTCATCATACATGTATTCCAGAAGCAACGTTATGTATCTTTATCAGTCAGTCAAGTGTATAAACATATATAAAAAAACTTTATTTATTTACTTCGGCAAAATGACAAAAAATTCTAATGATAGAAAAATTTCAAATTGCAAGTGTTCCAAGGTCTTGGCAACTCTTTGCCCTCATTGTCTTCAAGCCGATATGCCCCATTGCCCAATACCGAAGTGATTCTGTAGGGTCCTTCCCAGTTTGGGCCAAGCTTGCCCTCCCTGGGATCCTTTTTGTTGCTGACGACTTTCCTCAAGACTTGGTCGCCCACTTGGAACTCCCTTGGGTTAACTTTTTTGTTATAAGCTTTGGCAAGCTGCTGCTGGTATGCTGCTAACTGAATTGCAGCTCTTTCCCTTCTTTTTTCTAGTAGATCCAGATCTCGGGCTAACAATACGTCATTAGTCCCATTCTCCACTCCCTGGGTTTTGATCCCTGGGATGCCGACTTCCAAGGGAATGACTGCTTCTGTGCCATATGCCATGGCAAAGGGAGATTCCCCCGTTGATCTTCTTGGCGTAGTCCGATATGCCCAGAGCACACTTGGTAGTTCATCCACCCATTTTCCTTTTGCTGCCTGCAGCCTCTTCTTTATCCCATCCAAGATAACTTTGTTGGATGCTTTTGCTTGTCCATTGCTTTGGGGAAAGCTTGGGGTTGAAAAGTAGTTCTTGATCTTGAACTTTGCGCAGAAGCTCTTGATTAACTTACTGTCAAATTGTGTTCCGTTGTCTGTGGCTATTGCTCTTGGGATCCCAAATCTTGTGATTATGTTCTTCCATATGAAGCTTTTTACGTCCACATCTCGGATCTTGGCTAAGGGCTCAGCTTCTATCCACTTGGTGAAGTAATCTGTTGCTACCAGCAGGTACTTCCTTTGCCCAGTTGCTTGGGGCAGTTGTCCGACAAGATCCATTCCCCATTGGGCAAACGGCCAAGGACTGGATACTGGGTTCAGGTCTGCTGCTGGTTGGTGTATCAGAGGTGCAAACCTTTGGCACTTTTCACACTTCTTCACATAGGCTTCTGCATCTTTCTGCATGTAGGGCCACCAATACCCCTGGGTAATGGCCCTATGGGCAAGTGATCTGCCCCCAGCGTGGCTTCCACAAATTCCTTCGTGAATTTCATATAAAAAAATCTTCAACTTGTAAAGGATGTACGCACCTCAAAAGGGGTCCATTGAAAGATCTTCTGTAGAGATGTCCTTTTGCTGTCAGACTGAATCTTGCCGACTTCAATCTGATCTTGTGTGCCTCTTTGTGGTCATCTGACAGCTTTCCTTCTTTCAGGAATGCAACAATTGCATCCATCCAGCTTGGTCCCATGTCCACACACATTGCTTCATGCTCTGTGGTCAGTGGTTCGATGCTCGGGCCCGACAAGTAGTCCACCATTATTGTCCTCGCTTTTCCAGGTTGTATTGCACTAGCTAGGTTGGCCAATGCATCGGCGTGACTGTTATCATCTCGGCTGACCTGAAGTAGTCGGCAGTTCTGAAACAAGGCTGCCAACCTGATGACCTCCTTTGCGTAGGCCGACATCCTTTCATCTCGGGCTGCAAACTCGCCTGTTGTCTGGTTAACTATAAGCTGTGAGTCACAAAAAACTATTACCTCATCTGCTTGTACTGCTGCTGCCAGCTTCAGTCCTGCAATGAGTGCTTCATATCCTGCTTCATTGTTTGAGGCCTTGAACCCCAAACGAATCGACTGTTCTAGTATCTGCCCATCTGGAGATACCAGTACTACTCCTACTTCTGCTGCTGCTCCCGCTCCCGCTCCCTATCGGTTGGAACTCCCATCAACAAACAGTCGAAAGGAGTCGCCGATGTAAATGCTGCAGGGTTTGAGTTTTTCCTCTTTGCTTTGTTCTTTCGCCTTTGGCTGGGCTCCTCCTTGCTTGTTTGGACATCGTTCACCTTGGCTCAACGGAGCCCGATGTTCGATGGATTCTGGTGTGAACTCTGCCACGAAGTCGGCCAAAACTTGGCCTTTGATTGCTGTTCTGGGTCTGTACTCCAGGTCATACTGGCCCAAGGCGACTGCCCATCTGGCTATTCTTCCTGTTAAGTCTCCTTGTTGCAGCAAGGACTTCAAGGGGTGTTCAGTTAGCACCACAATTTTATGGGCCTGGAAGTAATGGTTCAGCTTCTTTGAAGCCATTCCTAAGGTCAGTGCCAATTTCTCCAAGGGTAGATATCTCGTTTCTGCATCGGCTAGGGTTTTGCTTACATAGTAAACAGCCCTTTGCTCCCCATTTTCTTCTCGGATTACCACTGCGCTTACTGCGTGTTCTGAAACTGCTAAGTATAGGAACAGCTCCTCCCCATGTTCTGGATTTGAAAGAACTGGAGCTGTGGTTAAATACTTATTCAAGTCGGCCAAAGCGGCTTCGCACTCCTCGGTCCATAGGAAGTCTGTGGCTTTCTTCACTAAGTTGAAGAAAGGTTTGCACTTGTCTGAGCTTCTGCTGATGAACTTGTTCAGGGCTGCGGCCCATCCAGTCAACATTTGTACCTGTTTTGCCGACGTCGGGCTCTTTAAATCTAGGATGGCCTTGATCTGATCTGGGCTGGCCTCAATGCCCCTTCTTGTCACCAGGTATCCCAAGAACTTACCAGACCCAACTCCAAATGCGCACTTAGATGCATTGAGTCGGAGCCGATATGACTTCAGGATGTCAAAGACTGCTTTCAGGTCGGCCAGATGACCTTTAGGTTCCTTGGTCTTCACGACCATGTCATCAATGTACTTCCACCGTTCTGCCAATCAGGTGTTTGAACATCTTGGTTACCAATCTTTGGTAAGTTACTCCTGTGTTTTTCAATCCAAAAGGCATCACTCTGTAGCAGTACAGCCCTTTGTGGAGTGATAAACGCAGTCTTCTCTTCATCTGAAGGGTACATAGCTATCTGATGGTACCCCCTGTATGCATCCAGGAAGCTCATCCTTCCATGCCCTGAAGTGGCGTCTACCAGCTGGTCAATCTTGGGTAGAGGAAGCTGTCTTTGGGACAGGCTTTGTTCAACTGGTAAAGTCTACGCAGACCCTCCATTTACCATTCTTCTTTTTCACCACTACTGTGTTCGATAGCCATGTCGGGTAATTTACCTCACGAATAGCCCTGGCTTCCAGTAGTTTGTCTACTTCCTCTTCCACTGCTTCGACGTGTGTCAACGTCGGTCTTCTTGCTCGTTGGATTACAGGTTTGGCCGACCTGTCAACGTTCAGCTTATGGCAAGTGACCTCGGGGTCAATGCCAGGCATTTCGTAGGGCGTCCACGCGAACACCTCAATATTTGCTCTCAAAAAAGCTTCCAACTCTTTTTCCTCTTCTTCGGCTAAGCCCGAGCCGAGAAGAAAGAAGCGTTCTTCATCCCCTTCCTGGACGAGGATTTTCTTCAGTGCTTCTTCACTCTTCTCGGCTGGCTCCTTGCCGACATCCTCTAGGACCTCCACGTCCTCGTCTTCGATCTCTGCCTTCTCTGGTTCTCGAATGCTGCAGGTGGATTTCATTGCTGCCATGGAGCAGTTCTTTGCCTGCAGCTGATCTCCTCTGACCTCCTCAATCCCATGCTCTGTTGGGAACCGCAATAGTTGATGCAATGTTGAGGGAACAACCCCTATTGCATGTCTTCCCAAAATGATGTTGTAAGGGGAGGGTGTGTCGATTACGGTGAACTTTGTTGTTATCCTCCTGGTGCCTGCCTGCACCGCCAAGCTGGTTGTTCCCAGTGGCCATGTCGGCGTTCCATTGAACCTGACCATTGGGCTATTGGATTGCTCCATATCGTCTGGGTGAAGGCCGAGCTCCTTGTAACATCGGACGTACATGATGTCACAAGAGTTTCCTTGGTCAATTAGGATGCGCTTCACTTGGCATTCCCCAACCTGGAGGGATACTATCAAGGCATCATTGTGCGGATGTTGCACCATCTCAAGGTCGGCTTCAGAAAAGGACACTACTGGTCCTTGGCACTCCTCTGCCCGATGTCTCTTCTCCTCGACTTGGTAGACATGCTGCAAGTGCTTCACCTTCTGGGTCTCCTCCCTAATTTCGTTCTCGTTGACCTTCGAGTGAATTACATTAACTACCCGAGGTGCTCTTGCCTGAGGTTGCTGTGCTGGGGAAGGCAGAGCTGCTGGCGCCTGAGGCAATCTTGTCTGTTCTTTCCTTGTCCTGGCCTCATCAACAAGGTCTCTCAGATGGCCTTGCCTCACCAAGTCTTCTAAATGTGTTTTCAGGACTTTGCAGCCCTGAGTCATATGCCTGTTTTCATTGTGGTAAGCACAATGCCTGCCAAGGTTTCTTTCCATGAATTCTCCTAGTACCCTTGCTGGTGTTCTGAAATAGGGTTGATTCCGAATTTGATCCAGGACTTTGTGAATTAGGATTCGGAACACAGTTGTCACTGCCTGTGTAGCCCTCAGTTCTGTCTCTTGCTTGCTCGATCCATTGTTACCTCGGCCTCGCTTCGGCGAGCCGTTTCCTTTCTCTTGCTTTGTCTCCTTAGTCCCCGATGTATCTTCCTTGGCTCTGGCATACTTCTCGATTCTTGCCATGAGCTCTTCTATGCTTTTTGGCAATGTCTTTGCCAAAGATTTTCGTAGTGGACAGTTATCTTTTAGGCTGTTTTTTAAAGATACAACCGCCACCTCTTGATTACACTCTGGTATTCGGTTGAACACCTCATAGTATCTTTTTGCATAGGCCCTAAGGCCTTCATCCTTACTGATCTTCAGAGCCATCAATGTGTCCACCCTCAATGGCTGCAGCTTGTTTGTCACGAACCTAGCCACAAACATCTCGGCCAGGCCTTCCCAAGTCTTTACGCTTTCCTTTGGTAGTTTGTGGAACCAATTTGATGCAATCTCCCCGAAGGATGAGGGGAACACTTTGCAGAGCAACGGCTCGTTCCCACTATACAATGCCATTGAGTTCAAGTATAATCCAACGTGGAAGTTGGGGTCTGACTTACCATCGTATATTTGGAACCTCGGCATACTGTGTAACGCCCTCAAAATAATACATAATTCCCACATCCAATCTTTCCATAAACATGATAGATAGTTTACATTTCTATACAAACATCAGAGTTAATATTACAAAAGTGTATTTCATATTAATTACAAATGTTTACAAGAATAATAAAATGCCCTGCAGGCGTACATCTTTCCAAGTTGTTACTTGGTCAATCAAAAGAAGAGTTCTAACTCTTTTACAGGTAAAGCCCTCGGCTTGCATTTACATATAATCAACAAAATAAATAACAAAGCAGAGTCTTCAACTCCGAAGACCTCCCAAGTAAAGATCTTGAACTTGGTACGTCTCCTGTACCTGAAAATGGTGTCCCAAGTAGGGTGAGCCAAAGCCCAGTAGAAATATACTAAACCCAATATGAGAAATAACTAAAACATTATCACACAACAAATGATCGGCACGTATAAACATTATCACACCCTTCTCATAGCCCGACAACAATTACATCCATGCTACCATCCACTTCCCTTATTTGTCCATATCAGTTCCTAGTTATGGTTCAATATCTAACCAAACACTTTAAGTGAGACCATTACTCGACTTGTTAACTCTTCCGTTACCCATGATTCAAAATGAGACTACATCTCACGTAACTAATACTTCACTTTATAAGGTCTCGGGACTTTCACCTGGACGCCTCGGCCGACTTAATTATCTGTGGAGTACATTCCCCAACTCCTCCCAAATAATAATACATATACAATGTATTTAAACATATAACCACCTATGGAGTACATCCCTTATCTTCTCCCAAACATAGATGCACAAACAATGTGTTAAAGTATATGAACACACGTGTGAAGTACATAAATAATGTGTTAAAGTATATGAACACATATGGAGTACATCCCCTATCTCCTCCCAAACAAACACATATAAACAATGTGTTAAAGTATATGAACACATATGTGTGTGGAGTACATCCCCTATCTCCTCGCAAACACTGGAGTACATCCCCTATCTCCTCCCAAACAAATATACATATATAATGTATTTAAGCACTTTATCTCATACAATGATCAATCAATACACATATTTGTTGTATTATTCCAACCGTCCCATTCAATGACATGACACGTTCAATTAGTTTCAGTTTTCCCTAATCAACATACAGTGTCTACAACAATCAAGACTATCCTCCACCGATAGCCCAAAGCAGTTATCTCTAAACAGATAGTAAATTTATCAACAGATAAAATATCGACATTTTCATGGGTGAGTGATTAATTTATCCAACTACACCTTTCAATCTCATAGTTTCCCAATTTCATGGATATCAACTCAATTTCATATTTCCACATTTTCCCCAAATTAATTTATTACAAAAATTAGGGCATTTTCCTTTTTTCTCAAATATTGACCCTAAGACCAAATTCCACCAATTTAACTCTCAAACTCATATTTCCAAGGCCTTAAATACACGTGGAGTTTTTAAACACAAAATCCCTCTTTTATAAATTACAAACCAAATCCTAATTTTTCCCAAAATTACCCAACAACACCATCTACTCAAAATACACAATATTTATGTCTAAACCCATAAGAAGGAGTAGGATATTCCTATCTCAAAGTTAGGAGCTCAAAGGAGATGAGGAGAAAAACCAAAGATGCTCCAAATGCGAGATTTTTCAGATCAAAGTGAAGCCCAGCCCGAGCACAACCTTTCTTACAAAGGGACTAGGCTAGAAACACACTAGAAGTAGATCAATCCCTAGAGAGAAGGTAAGTGTAGAGAGAGAGGGAGCTGAATCTAGGGTTTTGAAATAAAAAGGGATGAAAAAGTGAAGTGTAATTCCGTTGCTGACTACTGATATAACACAGGCTCGCTCGAGCGAAGGATTTGTCACTCGAGCGACCAGACACAAAGAAGTCTCGCTCGAGCGAAGAAAGTCTCGCTCGAGCCAACAATCCAAAGCTTCAGGTCTGCAACCCAGAAGCACGCTTGAGCGACAGAATGCTCGCTCGAGCGAATAAACCCAAAACATAGTCTTCGCTTGCTCGAGCGAAGAAAAGCTCGCTCGAGCTAAGGATTGCAACTCTCAGGTCTAAACCCAGACGCAGACGCACGCTCAAGCGAAGGACTTCTCGCTCGAGCCACTAGACATAACACCCAACTCTCGCTCGAGCAAAGGAACCCTGGCTCGAGCAAAGGATCTAAAACAAGGGGTGTAACAAGCCCGCGGGGAACCTCGCTACAGCTCGGACTCGATTTGTGTCACGGTTCTTAATCTTGAACCAAAGAGTCCAAATCCGGCAAATCGTTTTGGAAAACAGATTTTTGAAAGAAGTGCCAAACATGGACTGCTTTGCCAGATACAGAGTCGCCACCTAAATATTTTATTTTTGGGAAATTTAGGAAACCCTGACTCGGTGCCAAAGGCCACGTGTCCGTCATCACCAAAGTTGCCTTGGCTCGGGAACTTGGGAACAATTGGGGAAGGTCACTTCGTGAGCACCCCCGCTCGCCCGGTCAAAGACCGGCCTCTACTAACCATGATATCTTACTTTGAAAACATTGTGAGTTCTTATTCCGGTTATTAGCCTAGGTTACTATGTGATGCTCGCAGCAAACAAGTATAGACTGGGCCGCCTGAATTGGAACAAAACACTTCATGTTTGTTTGTTTGAAAATGGTTTGATGGTGCTACCCGCAGGTAGGCTAAGACGTGGATTTGCCACCCTCGGGTGGGCTTAGAAAACAATGGTTTTGCCACTATCTAGTGGGCTTAAAACAACATTTGATGAATTGTCCCACTCCAAGTAACCCAACCTCCACCCACAGGCATTCAAGGCAGTCATATCACATAAGCAGTTAGCCTCATGGTAAGCATGCTATTCATGGCAGTCACTCACACGCATGCAAGGATGCTAAAGCATAAAACTCACCGAGTACTCCAAGCCAAAACAGAAACTGATTAGAAATCATGCATGATCCTAAATATACAAAAATGCCTAATGCAACACATGTAAAGATGCAACTATAGCAGGCTCGGCTATTCTAAACATGGCATGTGGAATGCTACAACTAACACGTATTCAATTTGGAATTGAAATACAAATGCAGTTTGTATGATGCGCCAAGCCCGGTGCGTGCAAAACAGATAAATGATGCAAACATACTGTCATACTGTATGCTAAATTGAAATATGCCCTAATCTAACCATCATAAGCAGGTAAATAAAAGAGAAGAAAGACGTGGGGTTGGAAGACATACATCACACTCACCCACACTTATTACAATTATGCCCTCGCGCAGAGGGTCCGAATAAATAATACAGTCCGAATAAAAGAATAATACAGTCCGAATAAAAGAATAATACAGATCCCTAATTAATTAACAAACTAACTAAAAAAAAAAAAAAAAATTGTAAACTGGCATGCAAGCCAGGGACTGCCTTGACTCCGCTCCGGATAATGAAATGATGCAAATTGGGGATGCTTTGCGCGGAAATCCATTGGGATGCCCCAATTAGCCTCTGTTTGCAATGTTTCTCGAAATGCGTGTCAGACTCCGAAAAGTTGCTGATTCTTCATTTTGCTGCAACAGAGAGCAGGAAAGGGGCATAGCAATGTATTTCACAGATATATGCATGCCTCGATCCTCGTGCCACCAATCACGCATCTCGATGCATGATGGTCGAGGAGCCGATTTGCACAACTCAATATAGGATGAATGCGTATGAATGCTTATAACAAAACCTAACTCCATCATGGATAATCCGGAGCGTCGGTGACTTGGGAATTGAGACCCGTTTCGTCGCTCGGAGTACGAACGTGTCTCGTTTCCCGTGCCCGGGCTAACTCCTATCCCGAACACGATGCAATATGCATGACATGCATGAAATGCAGCTAATATGCAATTCTAACATACACATGTCATGGAATGGCATACACGCTATACGAGGTAATATAGAACCGGGCATACACAATGCCACGGATGAAATGGCATACGCAATGCAATAATGGGCTTACACCAACATGAGAGAGCCTCAGCCACACTCACACAGGAGGCCATCAGATGAAAACAAGACACCTCGAAGTGCGCGCCCGCGGGCACGCAAACCGAGAACGGACCCTCAGGCACCGAAATGCCACTCTAATGAGACATGGAAAAGACATGGAATATGATATGCAAACATGCAAAAATCAGTGGCAAGATGAGGGGCAAAACAGCCCCGAAATGAGGCGAAGTAATACCCGATGCATGAAATGATCCCGAAACATGGATTTCAACACATAAAATGGCCTATAGCTATACCATACATGCATAATTGATACATGACATGAAAAGGCAGAAGCAAGGCAGCCCCAAAACTCACATTTTTACAGTACAAAACATGGCCAAACAGCAAGCACAAATAGGGCAAAAATGGCATGCAAAGATGACTCCGCAAGGGAGGCAATGAAGCAAATGTTAGATGCGAAGCCCAAATGGAAAAAAAACCTTCTAAAATACTGAAGAGGGACCAAAAATATGGACATTTACAGTAGATGAAAAACCTCAAATCAGTATGCAAACATGTTCAAAATGCAATGCAAGAAATAGGCCAACAAGAGGCTATAACATGAAGTAGGCCAAACATTCATCAAACAAGAAAAGACCCTTCATGAAATATATCCAGGGGGTCAAAATATGACCATTTACAGTTCTGATGATGGCCGAAAACAGAAGCTAGATAAGCCTAAAAAGGCATGCAAAAATGGGGGCCAAAGAGGGGTATAATGGTAGGTATAACATGGAGGCCCCAAACAAGGTTGATCCCTTCTACAATATTGTAGAGGGATACAAAATAAGCTTACTCACAGTTCATGACATGCTCCAAAACAATTTACATATAGGCCAAACAAATCATGCAAATTTACGGTAAATAGGAGAGATTATGAAGCAAGTGCATCATGGGGGGGCTCAAATAGTGTTGAGCCCTTCTTCAATGTTGAAGAGGGGATCAAAATAGGCCCACTTACAGTTTACATTATGCTCGAAAACAGATCACACATGGGCTAGAAATTTCATGCAAAATAATGGCATACCAAGGGACATTGAAGCAAGTGTCAAATGGAGGGCTCAAACAGGGTTGAGCCCTTGATCAAACATGAAGAATGGCTCAAACAAAGCCTAGTTTCAGTTAGGGTCGGAGCCCAAAATAGTAAGAAAATAGGCCTAAGAGATGAGGCAAGAAAATGCTACAAAAGAGGGAAATGGCAACTTACCCTTGAAGACCACTTCTTTTCTGCCTCTTGGCTTGAGGAATGTTGCTTCTAAGCTTCTGAAAAGCTCCCCTTGCTGCTGGAAATGGAGTGGGGTGGTGGTGCTTGATGATGATGAAGAAATGGTAACCAAAACTTGAGAGTTTGAGAGGAAAAAGGATAGATATGTGTATGTATCCTCAAAGCAAGTGTTCTAAGCCTTCTAGGAGAGCCAAAGCTGCTGTGTGGATGCAAGAAAGGAGGAGCAAGTGTGTGAAAAAGTGTAGAGGCTTGGGATTAAGTTCCCTTGTCCCTCAAAAGTCCCCCGAAATCAGATCTTTTGGGGGAAAAAGTTACACAGCTGTAGGGCACACATCCCAAGGAGCATGGCCGGCCTGCTACCTTTCTTGCAGGTGGCCGGCTGGCTACCCCCTATGGCCGGCCGGCCAAGGGTCAAAAATGAAAAGTTGAATTAATGGCCGGCCATAGGAGAAAAGTGTCCTCCCATGTCTCCTGAACACAACCATGTGGTTCAAAGTTAGCAACTCTAAAACAGGAGAGAGAACAAGCCAAATTTAGAAGGGGTTCAAAAGGTTCAACAACAATTACTGGCCGGCCATGGACTTTTAGGGTCCTCCCATGTGTGTACAACACAAATATGTGTTTGGGCTTGAAGAAAATGCTCCTAGGGTGTTCAACATTGGCCTGGAAGTGAGAAAAACGAGCGTCGGAGGGCGCCGGAAGAGCATAACTGGTTGCTGAGACAATTACTGCCTCCCACCCTCCAGTGACCTTCCTTATGATAAAACAGAGTACCTGCCAAAAATGAACAAAAACCGATGCAAGACGAATGCTCGGGGGCCAAAACACGCAGTTTGGGGTCCCGAAAATAGGCTGTTAAGCACCGAAAGTGGCATTCGGCCACGAAGTGGGTCTCTCGGACCCCAGTGTCCCTTGAAAGGGAGTAAATAAGATGTATGCCAAAAACCGGAGGAATCGGAGATGGTCAGACGGTCTCGAACCGAGGCACACGGCCTGACGGCTCCGAAAACCGGGAACCGGGCTCCGAAATGGGCAAAATGGCCTACGGCCACGAAATGTAGCCCACGGCCACTGAGAGATGATCTTCTAGACCTCTCCCTCCATTTAGGAAAAGAAACAGAGAAAACCGAGTCTGGTTCGCAAACCGAGGCAAGGTATAGAAGAGGGTTCGGAAGTCCGGAGGCAGGGCTCGCAGCCGCGACTTGAGACTTCTGAACGAGCACGATATGCAACATCACCGAGCGCTCAACCGGTGACGTCTGAGTCTTAAGGTCGGTCAAAAATGGGTGTCTACAAGGGGCTCGCTCGAGCGACAAAAGCCTCGCTCGAGCGAAGAACCAAAATTCTGGGCAGCAACACTTGGTCTAAAAACTCACCCAACCTGTTACAGACCTGCCCAACACATCCTAAAACTAATATACAAAGAATCGAAGGACGGAAACAAGATACAACAACAACCAACACCCACGAAACCAAGTCCGGGTTACAATAATCAATGGAGGGAAAACCGGGATCGCTATATACTGAATCTCTTCGGCGCCTCAAATTTGTCCAACTCCACTAAGAACGGTGTTCTCGGCTTATCGGGGGAGTTTACTTCGGCATCGGCATTCTGTTGCTTCCTCTTAAGGTAATCTCTCAGGTCCTCCTTTGTCCGTCCAGGAGCTCGGCTATCTCCTGATTTCAGTCTTTTTGGTGCACTACTTTCAGCTTCGTGGTGAGCTCTTTTCGGCCTTTCTCCATTGGTTGTATCGAAGCACAGCTCCTGCCTTTGAACATGGCAATGTTCTTCGGGGTTTGCTTCTTTAGTGCGATGCGTCCTCCGCGATTCTTCCCTCCTTGACTCTCCTCGCCCGACCTCCCTTGAAGGTCGGTGAGAGTGTCTTTC